>CM076679.1:78759815-79204815 GCA_038501925.1 Xenopus petersii
GCAATTCATTCTAATATCCTGTTGGTCTTCTCTTTCAGTCACCATGTATTAAACAAGGATCTAATCTCCAGCCCTGCCTGTGTTGTTTGGTTAAATTAAGAGTTCATCTTATGTCACTTTAACTCAAAGGAATTCCACACATCACAATGGAAACCTTCATCTGTGCTGTCCTTGCAAATAAGGAAAGAGACTGTCACCATGACTATGAGAATAAAGCTTATTATATATTTTGCGTTTCCTTAGGGAGTCAGAGTGACATGATAACATGGTCTATGTCTAAGATTTTAGGTATAAAGTACACCATGCTATACTACATCTAGATACAGATTTTAAGAGGACTTCTTCCTCTAAAATTTTTAAATTAGGGGCACATATTGAAATTACTTCTTTATGTCTACAGTATTTTATTTAAAGCAACTTGGCAATGGCCTAATTTAACTCAGGAAACTTTGTCTCTTACAACACCCCCCCCCCCCAACCAACATATCCAGTGAATGCCTCCTCCCTCTTACAAGTTACTGTTGTATACATTGATGTGGGAGTTTTGTTGGCCAATCTCACTGTGCCTCCTCAACAAGCATAGCTATGGTTTTCTCCATCTGAAAATGACCATAAACCAAGGCAAGCATCAAAACAAACTAGTATAAACAATAATTCCACTGGAGAGCTGGTAGCAATTCAGTGTAGTGTTTTATTGAAGCTAAGCACGACATGTTTCGAACCTCTAGGGCCCTTCCTCTGGTGCAGTTGAAGAAACTAAAATGAAATGTGACTTTTTAAGGACTTCAATCCCCACACATCATCATGTGACCAAATTTACAAAAAAAAAGGAAAAACTACAAAAAAACAAACTTTTCTTCTCATGTACACCAGCTCCATCTTGTGGCCAGGTGTATTAATGTACATTTAAGAAACTACCATAGGTCTATCACATAACTGACACACATGGTAACAAATAGTATTTAACCATCTCAATTTGTAATATAGTGTATCAAATCATTCCATCTGGTAGGGTTCAGTCCAAAATTAATGTCCTTATAGGATAACTCAGATGGTAGAGAACCTGTGAAAAAAAGTTTTTAGTTTAGTAATTGTAAAATGAATCGGTTAGTAATTCAATTACAAAAAGCACCTCAGGCTCCATCCCTCATTCATTCCTTTCTGTTCAATAGTTTGCAGTTTTTCAATAAATTTTGCCTCCAATCTTAGAAGCAATGTTTTTCTATCCCCCCTCTGCTTGGTAATTCAACATGTAAAACCATTCAGCATAAGCTTGCTGCATTATGCTTTTCATTAAAAAAATGCCTGCCCACTGGGGTCAACGTTTGTAATAGATGTTTGGCCCACGTACAGTTTCCCACATGGGCATATTATACATGTTGCATGTACTGTATAGTAATCTTTAATGGGGATCTTGTAACCCTTATGTGGATGTGTAATGTCGTCACCCTTTATAATGGAATTACAGTTTCCACAGTTGAGGGATGCAAAAGTGCCATTTTTTATTGTTCCCTGGTTTTGTTATTTCTGCCCTTACCACAACATTTGCTATGTTTTTCCCTCATTTATATGAGAACAGAGGGGTCTCTTTAAACGCATATTTGGAGTCTTGTCCCAAAAGGGACCAAGGTTTTTTACAATTTGTTCCACTTTTTTGCTTTGTGGGCCATGCTCCATTACAAATGGGATTTTCTCACATGCATTATTTTTCTTTTTAGCATTTAGTAGGGTATTGCGTGGTATCTCAAAGACCTTGTCTCTTGTTCGCTCTAGTCCTCTACTATTACATCCCCTTTCAGCAATTTTTTTAATTAGGGTATTAGAGGCCTCCATATATTTCTCATCATTAAAGGAGATCCTTCTGATACGTGAAAATTGTCCTTTCGGTATCCCTCTAATTGTACTGGGTGTATGAAAACTGTCATGGCGTAGTGTGTTATTTCTTTCCAGTGGTTTCGTATACAGTTCTGTAGTTAGAGACCCTTCCTGGTTATTTATTTGTACATCCAAGTAGTGTATTTTATTTTTACAGAATTCAGCTGTGAATTTGATTTTCGGGTGTTGTATGTTTAGACTGGCCACAACGTTTTCCAACCATATTAGGAAAATATTGTCGACAAAACGATAGTAACATGCAATCTTGGCCTTGTACAGTATATGGAATAATTTATGCTCAATGGTGTCCATAAAAATATTTGCGTAATTCAGGGCCAAGTTACTTCCCATAGCCGTCCCTTGTGTTTGTATGTAGTGATCTTGGTTGAACCTAAAGTAGTTTTGTTTGAGTACACGTGCTATAAGATCTAGTAGGAAGTAAGTTTTTGCATGTGATATGTTTTCAACCAGCAATTTCTCTTCAATGTATTTCATCCCTTCGTCATGAGGTATAGACGTATATAAGGATTGTACATCTATACTGCATAGTATGCAATCTCTTTTCATTGTGCCTTAATTAGATAGTCGGGTCAGGAAATCAGTGGTATCTTTAAGGCACTGGGGTAATTTAATCACAATCCACGTACTGTGAGAGTGGTTGTAATACGGATCCCATCCCAGAGACTATTGGGTGACCTGGTGGGTTAATCAGACTTTTATGTAGTTTCGGTAGCAAGTATATAAGCGGGGTCCTTGGATGCGGGGTAGTTAAAAATTCTTTAGTGGTTTCATTGATTATCCCTGCATCAAATGCATAGGCTATAGTATCATCCACATTTTTCTTTATTTCCCAAGTAGGGTCATGATCAATATTGTTATAATGCCCTGGGGTATTAAATTGTCTATTTGCTTCAGTTATGTAGTCCCTTTTATTTTGGATGACTATACTGCCCCCTTTATCGGCATTTTTAATCACTATGTTCTCATTATTTTCTAATGATTTCAATGCTTCTTTTTCACCTTTAGTGATGTTGTGTTTTAAAGCCCTTTTCTGTACACCTTGTTTTTTGAGATGGTTAAATACTATTTGTTACCATGTGTGTCAGTTATTTGATAGACCTATGGTAGTTTCTTAAATGTACATTAATACACCTGGCCACAAGATAGATCTGGTTACATGAGAAGAAAAGTTTGTTTTTTTGTAGTTTTTCCTTTTTTTGTAAATTTGGTCACATGATGGTGTGTGGAGGTTGAAGTCCTTAAAAAGTCTCACTTCATTTTAGTTTCTTCAACTGCACCAGAGGAAGGGCCCTAGAGGTCCGAAACACGTAGTGCTTAGCTTCAATAAAACACTACACTGAATTGTTACCAGCTCTCCAGTGGAATTATTGTTCATACTCTGAATGTTTAAGTGGACCTGGCGAACCCCACCACTGTGTGATTGAGCATTGGACACAACTACACCAAGGTGATATCTAATTTCTTGTTTGATCAAAACAAACTACATGTGGTCCTCTTTCAGTAACATGTCTACGCAGAAATAGATATAGGAGAAGAGCAAACTGAGCTGACAAATGATTTAAACCTAATTTACAGTAATTCATTCTCTCCCGCTATCCTACCAGGATACACATTGTAATTGTCTTTTCCTATAAGCTCACTTATACATGACTTTTTAATATTTTGTATTTCTAATCTGTCTCTCTAAAATAGCTCATAAGGTAGGTACTATGCACTCTGATGTACGTAAAACACCAAGCCTAGAGGTGTTACAATATTGGTGAGCACAAATAATGACAAATCTGAAAAACCAGCCTCCAGACACACCCCCAATTTTGCAGATTATATCCTTATCTGCCAAACTTCTCAAAATAATAGTAATTAATCCAATGGCCCAGTGTCCCATTATTGGAGAAAATGTCATAGTTGCAAATATTTGAGCCTCTTTAATGTATTGCTATGAAATAGTCTCAAATATTTATACCTGTGATACATCTAATAAAATTCTGTGTGGGTGCTAGGGTCACAAATATTTTTTTCTAGTTTTGTTAATTAGTTTCATCTTCAACACAAGGAAAAAAAAGGAGAACAATCAAATTTCAACTAGAGGTTGTTCGTACAGGTTAGGCAGTTCTCCAAAGGAACTACTACTAGTACTAGCAGTAGAAGATCAAATAATTTTTTTATACATACTAGTGTGTAGAAAGGGGGGGATGGGATTGTGCCATGGGGCATACATTGGTATCTATTTGGGCATAAGTGTGTAATGTCCTGTTAGCCGGGGGTGTAGTGTCAATCGTGTCAGCCCATGTGCCCCAGACTTTTTTGAATTTGTCTGCGCAACCTCTATTTATGTATGTTAGCGTACAGATGCAGCCACTTTGGTTTGTCTGTTTGACACAGAATAACTAAACACAGATATCCCATTTATCTCATTTAACACAGAAAACTGTGTCACAACATCCCATCTAATTAAAGCATTCACCATTGTGAACAATGGAGCTTTGGTATGCTAATGAAAAGGTTAAATGCATTAAATGAGTTAAGATGACTTAAGATAACACAGTTTCTTCAATTACCCCTGAGTCATGACGCATTTAACTCACAAATCCAAGTGGCTTCATCTGTATAAAGATGAAGTGCTTCATTCATCTAGGATTTCCAGTGCTTAAAGGTGGGTGGAGTGGGCAGTTTCCAGGATAGGACAATAGTTTTCCTGGCATAAAAATTAAGAAGTCTCTGGAGGGTGCGCTGGTACTTGCCCTGGACTATGTTCTCTACCAATCCCAATAGACATGCATATGTTTGGCATGTCTAGTGTTTCCACTATAAAGCAAACCACTTCTCCCCAGAACTTATCGACCAGTGGGCAAGTCCAGAAGGCACGTAATAATTTACCTGGGCTAGCCCCACATTTAAAAAATGAATTATCCAGTTTAAGGCCCATGCAATGCAGTCAGACTGGTGTAAAATATGTTCTGTGAATTGTAAGGCATTGTATCAGTATATCATTGCTGCTAATTACAGAGGGTAAGTAAGAGTGGGTGAGATCCTCCCAGTCTTCAGGGTCTAACTGTGGTATATGGAAGGCCCATTTGGTATGACATTGTGCAAAGGGGGTTCCTCTGTCTGTGTTAAAAATAGAATAAATATGAGACACTAATCATTTGTGGTCCGGTGTCCTTAATAGTTCCTAGAGTTTAGAGAGGGATATCTAAGGTGGATTTGGCTGTTGGCTGTATGTCTAAGATGGAGGTACCTGAACCACATAGTCCTAGTCAGATTGTATTCTGCAGTTAAGGCTGCAAAATACTTTATTCACAGCGTTTGGCAGATGAGAAGAATGTCCCACAGTCAGAAGTTAAAATCAATAAGACTTAATTTTGTAGTATTTACAATCACAAACAGGCATCAATTAGTTCAAGTAGGTTAAGCGGGAGGTTCGACCAGTGCATGAGGTTGGAGGGTCACAAATAATTTTACTGTGTGCCTTAAGGTTCACAGTTACTAGTATTTATTGCTAATTTATTTTAGGACCTAGGACCACAGCCTACTCCATCAGCTTGATGAAGTAGTAATGCCAAGCTGGATAAACAAGAAGTATTACTATTTATCTTAGAAAATCAGGAATGGCCCGTGGTTTTTCCCACTGATGCCATAGTGAAGTTACTTGAGACAAGTAGCAGTGGTGGTAACCAAGCAGTGGGAATCTAGAAACCCAGGTGGCATTGCCCTTATGAAGTAGCACAAAGCCCCCTTGAGAGCGCTATGGGGAAAACTTGAGAACAAAAATACTGGTGATTACACTCTTAATTGCACTTTGCTTACTGCTTTTACAGATGTAAATGTTCCCTGTGGACTTCTCTTCAGTGAAATGAACAGTCTCAGCAACATTACCATTCCACCTATGAAAAAATATTGTTCTCTGATTCAATTACAATAAGTTCATTCATTGCATGCATCATAAACATTTATCTTTTCTCTGTACGATATTTAATTGAAATTATTTCCTTTGCAATATCAAAACAGGCTAATTCTTAATGCTTTGGGACACAAGGTATGCTGTATTTTCATCTGTGTGTCTTCCTATGAAATAAATCAAAATACAGTTTGCCATCGCCATAAAATGAATAGCTGATCATAAATACCTTGCTTTGTCTCGAGTTACAAGAGAAACGTGTTTCATATATTCAAGGCTAAGTGTCACCGCATTCATTTAAATTAAACAGGCTGCAATAGATTCAGGAAAATCACCATAAATAAGCACGGTCTATGATAGTAATAAATGCGAAGGACTAAACCCTGTAAACAAGATAAGTAACACCATCTTATACATATTTAAGGATCTATAAAGAAAAGATTCTCATAAAGTACAAAGAATGGTGATGGATGCTGCTGGTTCCATTAGATTTCTGGACAAATGGTCTTAAAAGGATCATTCATATTTCTTATTTATAGAAGGGTTCATTTGTAAAGATAAATGAGACTCATACCAAGTTTATAAGAGCTGAGGTAACCCTTTATTGTCAGGCATTTAAAGACTGAATCTTTAAATGAAGGGATAATAAAATGAACTCCATCTTCTTAATTTTCTAAGGGTTTATAAATACAGTATGGTAATCGTCCAACCTGCCGAGTGTATATTACATTGACTCTGTTAGTGTTTATTACATTGACTCCATTTTGCTTGGCTGATGGGATGTCAGAGAGGAAATGTGGAAGGAATCACCAGTGCACCCAAGACCTCTTCAAAGATAAGCTGATGCTTAGTCTAGAAGATGCCCCCCCCCATATATGAGATAGACATAAAAATAGAAACCCAGAAAATGGCATAATTACATGCAGGATATCCGTCTGCAAGTTTATTATGTACATTGCGATATTTCTTGGGGCACATCCTTTTATCAAACATACAGAACAGTAAAATGAACCAAGCATTACACTGTAGGTCCTGAATCTGGCAGATTTAGGCAATTAAAGCTTGAAACTAACCCACTAGCCTTTCCTTCTCTGCTCTGCCTTGAGTACATTCTGTGCATACTCACTGTGTGTTGGCCTGGTGTAGACACCAAGAAAGTTGTGTACATAGGCAGAGGGTGATTGTTGTGCTTGTTCTCATCTGCAGGGGCAACCACTGTATTCCTCATTTTTCATTTGACTCTCTTTTTAGATTGCTTTCCACCATCACCAATACATTCTATTTGTTACGACCTTTCTCTTGTTTCTTCTCATTTACCCAATCCATCTTCTCTTTTATCACTTCACAGGTCCCTTTGCCTTTTTTACTAATAACTAGGGTTGCCACCTTTTAAAAAAAAAAATTACCGGCTATGGTGGGGGGCGGAAAAGAAAGGGGCGGGTGTGATGCAAAAAGGTGTGGAGCCTATGAGGGTGCCGGAAAGGGGCGGAGCCATGTGAGTAGCATCTCAAAAGGGGCGGGGCCATGTGGAGTAGCGTCCGAAGCCGACTAAAATGTAAGTTTTCATCGGCGGGCAGGGGATTTTGTAAATGGTATTACAAATTACCGGCAGCTACATTGCCGGTAAATTTGTAATACCGGCCCCGGCCCTGGCAGGTGTTTCACCGGCTAGGCCGGTAAAATACTGGCCGGGTGGTAACCCTTGTCCACAAAATAAGCAATGGGCAGCAATGGGCTGATCTGGGAAGGGCATCCTAGGCAAGATGCCCTGGACCCCCTCTCCCTGCACACTTGATAATGAGCTTCCAGGGCCAGGGATATGACTTTCCCTTTCACCCAGGGATAGCTGCTTCTGCCTACCCCTATTTCCGGCCCTGATGGGCAGCTCAACACTATCAGTAAATTTACAGTTCATAAGGCAAAAAGGGTTAATTCTGACAAGCACAAATGCAGACTGCATGATTTTTGTTAGACTGATAGAAACATGTTTCATTTTGTAATATATATGTATATATACTGTACATGTATCCTTGCACTTCCTTTGTTTATTTAATTGAAGCTAAGTCATGCTTTTCCTTTTTAATATGTGGGGGGGGGGGCTTGAGTCCCATAAGTTATTGATGAAGCCCATTCTGATTTAATGGAGAGGAAAGAAAAAGGAAAAAAAAGTCTTTACTCATAGCATGGAACAAAAGCAGAGAGGAAAATGAGAAAGTGGAAAGCATTTAAATCAATTGTGCAAACAAAAGACAGGGAAAGAGATTCAGAGAAAAAAAGGAAAGAGAGAGAGGGAGTGTGATGCAGCTGTCAAAACATGAAATGAAACGTTAGATATTATCAGGGGGAGATGAGCAGGCTGTGTGAGATGAGATGTGCTGCTTGTCTATGATCAAGGCATTGCTGTCACAGTCATACGAAGGCATTCAAACAGCAGCAGCCGGGGTGGGGCACTTTTTTATTATTGATTGTTTGATTGATCTGGACAAATCACTAACATCACCACATTGTGTACATTGAGCAACATCATAGCCAGGGCTGCAGGGGCTGTATAGGTTATTTAGCTTACGTTGTAGTAGTAGAAATTGGGTTTATTATTGTTACTCAGCATATAACAGTTAATAACAGGAGGTTTGCCTCAACAAAAAATCCTTTTTTACTTTAAAACATGAGAGTGTGTTTTCTTGAATAATTGACCCTTGTGCTGGTGCCTCGTGCTGAAAAGAGGTCGCTGTCAGTTACAGCTGACTCCTACAATCAGGCTGGCTTTTCAATCATTCCGGTATCTCTGGCTATCCTGCAGGAACCCAGACATAAAACAAATATACACCTACATTAAACCACTGACATACAGTGTACACATATGCCATTTTTACAAAACAGGAGCACCCACTCACGATATCTGGTAAGTGACTATAATCACTGGAGGATGCCTATAATTTGGTTACCCACCACCGTGATTATACCTTTTGTTCAGTCAGCTTAGGTTGCTGACTTTAAAATGAGTTTATACTAGTAATGTTCACTCAAAACCAGTGGGTACCCGCAGGTTGACCGCTAGTTCGGGTTGAAATTGGGGTGACCACTGCGGGTTTGGGCAGGGCCAGATTTACATATTGGGCGCCCCTAGGCCCATTGCCATTCGTCGCCCCTGTCCCCTCCCCATTGGTGCAAATGTTCATCATCTTGACTGGAGCAAAGGGGATTGGAGTAAAGGGGATTGTCACACAGGAAATTTAAAAAATTATCTCCAGCGCATCCCCAGTGTTTTTGAACCAATGTGGGTGTGGTTGGGCAGCATGCCGCCCCCCTAAAATCCTGCCGCAAACTATTCATGATACTCAAAAATTGCCGCCTGCATCAATTTTGGAGGCGCATCCGAAAAGTCGCTTGCATCAACTTCAAAGCAGGTGTAAATGTCAATGGTCATCTACATAGTATTATGACGCAATCGACTTTTCAGACGCATGTCCAAAAAATTTTGACTCCAGCAAATTTTTGCGGGAGTTAGAGCTAAGGTTACTAGTAGAGTGCAAGAGACAGTAAGCACAAAGATAGGTATTGAAGCATAACGGAGCGCACTCTTCTTGGTAGCGCATCGTCTCTGCCTTCGATAGCAGCTCTTGCAGGATCCTCCTCACCTCGTTCAGGAGGTCACTATAGTACACAAATTTCCCCCTGCTGTACGACGCTGATCGATGGAAGAGACGTATGTTGCTCAATAATCTTGTGGCTTTATTTGGCACACCTATGCGTTTCGTGCCTTAACTCTCCTGGCACTTCATCAGGGTCCCTGATGAAGTGCCAGGAGAGTTAAGGCACGAAACGCGTAGGTTTCCTCACCAACCCACTGCCACATGTTCACTAGATGTGCCAAATAAAACCACAAGATTATTAAGCAACATACGTCTATTGTGATTCCATCATTCAGCGACGTACAGCGGGGTAAATTTGTGTACTATAGTGACCTCCTGAACGAGGTGAGGAGGATTCTGTATTAGGAATATTTGTACTTGTTTTAGCAAGTATGTTACTAAATTTTTAGTTTTTCAAACTAATAACACTAAGGGACTTATTTACTAACAGACTTTTAGGGGGCAGATTTATCAAGGGTCGAAGTGAAAATTCGAATTTGAATTTTGAGTTTTTGTATGGTCAAAACTGTCAAATTCGATTAGGGAATTGTTAAAATCCGATTCAAATTTTTTTTAAAATTTGAATTTGATTTTCTAGATTTATCATAGACTGACCCGTTAAGAACTCTAATTTGACTATTCACCACCTAAAACCTGCCAAATTGCTGTTTTAGTCAATGGAAGACACCCTGGGATCAATTTGGAGTTGTTTGCAGCCTTCCTGGCATTCGAGTTTTTTTTCAGAGAAAAAAATTTGATTCGAGCTTTCAGGAAGGTCCTATTCACCCAAGTCTGGAAAATTAGATTTTTTTTTAAACAAGTTTGGAATGCTCGAATTTCATGTTCATGGGAGTTTATGGGATTTTTTAAAACCTCGAAATTCAACCTTCGATAAATGAGCCTCTTTCGGGTTTTTTTTTAACTAGCAATTGTCCCAAAAACTAGAGTTTTTAGAGGTTTTAGAGACATTGATTTTTTTTTTCTTTCATATCGTTCAGCTCTTTTTTCCCTTCCTAATTTTTATATTCAGATTTTTTAATAACCGTAATAACCGTCATGGCATTCGTGGTTTTAGAGTTTAATGGTGGTTTCAAAAAGCTGTAATACCGCTGATTTATTAATGATTGTTAAAACGTATTTTCCACTCTGGAACACATATAATGGCTTGAATCCTTTCCACTGCAGGAAATTATCATTGGGGAATAAGGATTTGGAGGGGTGATAATGCTAAGCACTGTTGCTAAGTGGCACTCTGCCCCAGAATGGTGTTTCATTGTTTAAAGCAGGGGGTCAAAGTCTGATAAAATGACACAAGCATCACCTTTGCTAAATGTGTCAGATCTTTCCCAAGGTTAATTGCCCCTAAACTGAGTCAGGAACCCAGCAGATCTGGATTAATTAAAAACACCCTAATTTTGTAGGCAATTATGAGTAATATATGGTGCTGCTTTAACAAGGTGCTAAAAAATAATAGCCCCTTTATTGGAGCACCCTATAGATGTTCTCTGTTCCCTGTCTGTGTTTCAAATGAGCGGTGGGCTTGTCCAAACGGTCCTTGCCAAAAGCACAGTAGGAGGGGGACAGCCAATCACAGCCTTGCGGTCACACAAGCAAAGACAGAGTTCAGTTCCTTATCAGGTACTGCTAGCTGCTGATTGGTTCCTGTCCTACAGTGCAGTGTGCTGAGAGCAGCCGGCTCCCCTGCACAGCTTGGGAATTCAGGGAGCAGGAAGTGGAAGCAGTGTCGGACTGGGCCGGCGGGACACCGGGAAAAAACCTGGTGGGCCACCCACCAGCTCAGACCCGCTCCCCCAGAAAAGGTAACGGCATCGCTGCAGCGCGTCTTCTGCACATGCATGTCGCATCTTTTGTGTCCCGGCGTGTTCATGAAGGTGGACAGAGGACTGGGAGGGGGCCCTGGGTTGCGTCTTTTGCTTGCACTCGCGTGTTCATGGAGGCGGGGTTGAGGTCAGGAGGGGGACCTGGGGACTGCTGGAAGAGGGGGGGGCCTGGCGACTGCCAGGAAGGGGGGCCCGGTGACAGCAGCCCCGGTGGGCACCGCGCCCCCCAGTCTGACCCTGAGTGGAAGAGAATGGAGGAATTATTAGGGTTTTTGCAGAAATATTCACTAAATCAGCCTGGAACACTACTTTTTTAAACACAATTCATCTATATCTAAATGAGTATAACGCACTGGTACATTCTTATTTTTTACGAAAAATGTCTCCTTTAAGTGTCATCTGTGCTTCATGAAAGTATCAACATCCTCTCCTTCCATATGTGTTACATTTCTTTACACTAACAGCTTGGTGTCACAGAACCAGTAGCATTTATTTAATGAAGAACGAAATAACGAAGGTTGTTTCAGACTGTCAATCATGTCATCATCTTTCCGTTACAAGTCGTTTTCCTGAGCAGTTTGTCATTTTATTCAGACCCCAGCAGAAATATTGGTGAGGATATAAAGGTTATTGCAGGCTAAAGCCACACCATACTTTCTATTTAGTGGGCCATAGGGGCTTTCTGCATATCGTAGGGATATAATAGCATAAACTAGTTGCAGGTGCCAGATTTTTCTGTATAAAGGGCATGTAAAGTCTAAAATAGAATAAGGCTAGAAATGCTGTATTTTGTATACTAAATATAAAAATGAACTTACTGCACCACAAGCCTAATCAAACAAATAATTGATGCTTTTTAAAGTTGGCTACAGGGGGTCACCATCTTGTAACTTTGTTAAACATCTTTGCAAGACTAAGACTGTGCACATGCTCAGTGTGGTCTGGGCTGCTTAGGGATCGTCATAAACAAAGCTGCTTGAGTTGGCTTGGAAGTAAGGCGGGGGCTCCCCCTGCTGTTCATAAGTATGATTGTTTCCCTGCTCAGCAGTTAGGGACGGACTGACAATTCCTATCCACAGCAGTAAATGAAGGGAGAATTTCACTGCATACAGTCAGGTTTCTTATAAAAACAGTACACATTTTTCAATTAAAATATATTGGAGATAGGTTTCTTTTTCATTAAATGAATTTAAAATGGGATATTATGTTTTTGCCTTTACATGCCCTTTAAGCATATGAAAACTATCATTTAGTCAGCCATATTATGTGAGCAAAAAATATATTTTTTTTTTTCTTTACCACCCACTCACTTATTTAAGAAGCATACAGGATCCTACAATGAGGTTATTTGGTGTACATTTTTACATTGAACATTGAAATATTGAAAAGGATGGCTACAGTCAATTATTTATGTACATTTTTTGTGTATTTTGATGCAGTAGGAACTCTAGAGCCACAGATGAGCTGGAGCACCATACACCATTCATCCACATAAATCAGCAGGGGTGTGTCATACAAAAGGCAGGCCATGTATGAATGTGAGCGTGATTAAGTGTATCCAATATGGCTCCTTAGTTCCCAAATTTTCCTGACATTAGCTGGAGCTAAAGGTATTAAAGGATTAACTTGTTTTTTATTTAGAACTTTATAAATATTGTTTGGAAAATGTTAAGGCAGGGGTCCCCAACCTTTTTTACTCGTGAGCCACATTTAAATGTACAAAATCCATGGGGATGTCAAATAAGGGCTGTTATTGGCTGTTTGGTAGCCCATATGTGGACTGGTAGCCTACAAGAGGCTTTGTTTTGCAGTACACCTGGTTTGTATGCAACCAAAACTTGTCTCCAAGCCAGGAATTCAAAAATAAGCACCTGCTTTGATGCCACTGGGAGCAACATCAAAGGGGTTGGTGAGCAACATGTTGCTCACATGCTACTGGATGGGGACCATTGTGTTAAGGCGAGAGATAAGGAAAGAGAAATCAGAGACAGTATAAATATGTATAAACATGTTTGTCATGAAGAAGAAAGCTCATGGTCAAAATTCCTAGTGTATGGCCATTATTTAGTTATATGTCAATTAAAATTAAGGCCAAATTCTGCTATGATCATTTTATTATTGTAGTAGTATAAAATGAGAACTCAGTTAAGGGGCCTTCAGAACTTCATCTACAAGCACACATGTTGTGTAGAGCCGATTGATCTGGCTTTGAGAGTTCGCTGTTACTAGCCAGGGGTTCCGCAGTCTCTCAGATGATGTTGCATAATCAGTCGTTGACGTATTAAAAATTAATATATATACCGTATATTATCCATATTGCAGTGGTTTTGGTCTTGGGATATTACAAATGGGGGAATAAGTAAAGTCGCAGAAGGAAGTGTAGTTTTGATTTAATACATATTAAAAAAAACTTTGCAAATGTTTGACCAACATTCTACTCCCCACTAATTAGAAGGCTAAATGTAACCTTTTTCCCATAAAATTATGATCCACCAACACAGGAACATTTTTCTCTCTGTATTTTGCAGATATGTGTCAAGGGACTGCACCAGACTCATGAAAGTGAATGACAGGGAGTGTTGTGCATTTTTAACATTTATGTTTTTGGGGTGGGAATGTTCCATGAAAACTGGGGGGTGTTGTTTTGTTTTTCTTTTAATTTTCTGAGACATTTATGCTTCCCTTGGTGGGTGTTGCCACAGTCTCCATTGGTTAATATACCTTTAAAAACAAAGACATTGTGGGATGGACCTTAGCCTGTGACTGTTTTCCTTTAGGCACAAAACGCATAAGGCTGTTTTGCCAAATTTTAAAAACTTTGAAAACAGCAAATGTTCTCTTCACTATAATTGGCATGTCTCCCATCTTTGAGTTACAATTTTCTAAGGAAAATTACCAGAGAAAGTGAATAAATGTATATGGGACTGCATTTGAAGCCCTGTGACACCCCCTAAGTAACAATTAGTTGTCACAATTGCAGCTGTTTTCCCATCTACTCCTAAAATCAACACTGAATGAACTAAGCTTAACAGCTGCAAAGATATTGATGTTCGCAGGTGGAATTGGCCTGGGAGTTGTAACAGATAAAACATTAGACCTGTCAGCAGCTGGAGAAGCATAGAAAGCAATTAAATATATGTTATTGTTATATTGAGAGCAGGATTCAAGGGTCACGTTTTACAATACAGAGAAAATTAGCTAGTTTTCTGTACAGAATAATTATGGTGTGGGAGGTACATGGAAAGAATGCCAGGCTTGGGTTGTACCTAATGAAACAGCTAGAGGAGAGGATTTTATCCTATTTTATTTTTGAGTTTTAGATATAATAGCCTGATGATTAATATGGGTTTAATTCCCTTAGCAGGCAAAACAAAAACATGGCCTAACATGCCTGAGTGTGGAAAGAAAGTTCTGTCAATCCAGTGTAGGGGACTGGAAAATAAGTCTCCCAGTATTATTTGGCAGCCAGTCCCCTAGTGTTATAGATGTCTAACTGTCCTAAAATACATTTAGGAGTGGGGCCAGTTTCCTTATACTGCCTAAAGCTATACCCACTGTAGTTTACCTAGTGCCCAGTGTGCTAAAGTATAAAGTCCTGGGCAGCCATGTGCTCAGGTTCCATTTTGTGTAAGCCCTGGCCTGAACAGGCAGGCAGGCCTAAAGTGGAACCAAGATAGGTTACTCACTCATGGAGTTACAGACAGCCAGACTATTTAGCAGAGCAGGAGTTGAGTGGGATTATGATCCCAGGTACTAATTGCCCAGAAGTAGGGACTAAAGCTGGCCATAGATGTAAAGATTTTTAAAAGATCCAATCATTATCGTGAGACCACGATTATCTCGAAATGATCGTTTAAATGTATGATGTGTCCATCAACTAAAAAGACCATTTCAGGCGATATTGCCAGCAAAACTGAAGAGAAGCTGCCTGCTTGGCCCTGCAAACAGAGATAGATTGCACTGGGACTGATAAAGATTTATAAATCTGGCCGATCAATTTTCTGACAGATGTCGGGCAAAAAAATCGTAAGATGTACGATCGTTCGAATCCCACTAACCACACGATAATTTGATGGATTGGTCGGATTGCACTGAAATCGGTCGTTCACCAAAGAAGAATCGTCACGTCTATGGGGACCTTAAGTGTACAGACCTTTGGATACAAAGATTGCCCTGAGGTTCCACTAAGGGAAAAGGCTGAAAGTGGGGGTACCTCCTTGCTGCTGTATATGCTCTCTTCTGATGCTGACCAAATGTGCAGTAAGTATATGCCTATGAACTTTTGCTGTATGATCCTGCTTGCTCCATATGTACACTCCATTGTGGATGCTCCTGTTCAATTAATATATTCTTTGGTTAAGTTACAAGAACCACTGGTGCCAAATTATTGTACCCTGCACAAAGTTACAGTTATACTGCACCCTGCCTCCACACCATTTGCAAGGGCTTACTCCCTAAGATTTAAGGTCTCACCCGGAGCACAGTATTGGGGATGAAGCTCACAGTAGAGAACGATGCACTCCACGGTCGGACTGGGCCCAGATCCACACCCTGCTCTTCTTTTCTCTTCCTGGCACGACCAGCCGGTCGTGGCAAGAACATTGTTCCCAATTAACTATAGCGCTACCCCAGCATGATGCTTCAACAGAATGAATCCTATTTACATTTTTAATTCTGCTTATGGTTTGATGAGTTGCCCCTACTCAGTAGTGTCAGAGGGAATCCAAAGCTATAACACTGGGCTTGAGGTTGTCTCACTGCATACACCACTTTCTCAATATATAAAGCAAAAGTTAGGCAGAACTGTCCTTGGTTTATAGAGAACCATGTATGGCAGGGGTGGTGCACAGGATATTATATAAGAAATGCAGTATAAAATATTGTTTGTACAAATGTAACTGCACAACTACACATTCTGTGTTGAGATAAATGCAACAGAAAGCTATAGCACCATGGAAACAGCTGAGAAAGTGGAAAATTTAATTATAAAGTTCTAGGGTAAAAAAAAACATGGACAAAGAGCAGTTGGTTATTTTTGTTGTGTAATAACAGACTCCCAAAACAATGCTGAAAAAGTGTGAAATTCTATAAAAGTTCTAGGGTTAAAATAAACATTGTCAAAAAGTGTTTTGCTTTTTGACATAAAATTAGGGCGTTATCTTTAAGTAGTTGGTTATTTTTGTTGTGCAAGAACAGACTCCCATAAATTTGTAAAGACAGTCCACAAATATATAAAATGTCTTCTTGGAGTATGGAATTTTATGGAATAATCAACATGAGCTGAGTATGAATAAGTGAAATCCAATAACCTTCCATTTTATACAGTATTAACTTTTTCTTTGTAAAGTCAGCATTAAAGGCCTTTATTAGTTTGATGTGGCACAAAGCTATGGAATATATGGGCAAATAAATAAACATTAACAGGAATTATACAGCACGAAGTCCAACTTTATATTAAATGTCTAGTACATTATATAGATGGGCTAATCTTAAGCAACTTTTCATTTTATATATTTTGAATATATTTATAATTTTAGCCTTCCTCTTCTTCTCTTCTTCCACTTTCTATCTTGCAATAGCTAACAAACAGACTGAATCGCTGGGATTAACGATCTTACCTACTACTTAGCCAATTCAATTCAAACCCTGACCGACCAGACCAAAAAATTGTTAGCACAAAATTACGACTAACTGCAAATTATTTTAAAATACTGTTGTCTACACCACACTAAGATATAGTTGAGGTGTAATACCCTTTTAAGTTCAGGGCCTCCAAGCCAGCTACTAAGGTATGCAGAAAACTTGTTTTAATGTAGGTGTTTGTGACTTGCTCCACTTGTTTTGTCTGGTGTCTACAGAGTAATTACAGAAGACGCTATGGGGATGTTGGATGGTAGTCAGGGCTGAAACTAGGGATGTGCCGAATCCACTATTTTGAATTCGGCTGAACCCCCGAATCCTTCACGAAGGATTCGGCCGAATACCAAACTGAATCCGAATCCTAATTTGCATATGCAAATTAGGGGTGGGAAGGGAAAACATTTTTATTTCCTTGTTTTGTGACAAAAAGTCACGCGATTTGCCACTTCGCCCATAATTTGCATATGCAAATTAGGATTCAGAATCAGTTCGGCCAGACAAAAGGATTCGGCCGAATCCGAATCCTGCTGAAAAAGGCCATATCCTTGACGAATTCCAAACCGAATCCTGGATTCGGTGCATCCCTAGCTGAAACTGAAACAGCAAAAGCCATGGGACCACGAAATTTGGGAAATTCGCACCAACCTTTAAAAGATCTTTAAAACACCGGGCAAGTCTCTTTTATTGCCTTTTGTTAGGAAGGAATCTATAAGTTTAGTTTAAGTCATAAAGATGAGCTTCATATTGACCCACACATTGTCTTTCTTTTCTCAAAGACTTTTTGCTGAACGTTAATGGAAAGTTGGGCAGGAGAAGCAAGTGATGGCAACATCGTTATGCAGTGTACTCATGAAACCTACAGCACAGAGCAGCCCTTCCACACACGGTTTATCCTTCCCAAAGAGCAATTCTAAAGTATCCTTTTATTTCTTCCATCTGCCTGACCTGCCCAGGTGAACTCATCTGATTCCAATATTGATGCTTTGTATAGAGTCACTGGATAATTTGAAAAAGGAAAAATGTCAATGAAGGGAAAATAACTGAGCTGATAAAGCAACTTCCACAATGCAGAGCAAAGCAAAAGGTCACTTTCCAGGACACAGCTTTCTCTGGTGTTCTCTTTAATTTCTGCCCATTGTGTAATGCATGAATAGAAAGGCAACAAAAGGCAAATAGATATATTACCCACAACTCAGCGCTTGGGAGAGAGCCCTTATCGTACTGAGCTGAAAGGTCTGCCACACAAAATGATAATCATCTGATTCCTTTTCTACATGTATACATAAAGTGTTATCTGAATTGTGCCAGCCAGTGCCCTAGTCACAAAGAGCTGGCAATTCGGTGCAAATAACTGACTGTGTAAATCAGTATCTGCCCTGATTTGTCTGGGGGATCCTTCTATGGATAATGAGCTTTTTTTAATGCCTTCTTTAGAACATCCTCCTTATAAAAATGTATTTCAGACGGTATAATAAAACATATTCGGTTTCATAGTACTTCCCATTTGGACCATGGGTTCTGACACCTGATTTACTAAAGCACAGTGTCACATGCCGAACATCTATATGTTTGGGAAGGTAATAATGCTACTTCATTCCCTTGTGCATGATATTATCTCAACTACCCTGTGCTAACTCCTGGCACACCCTCTGCGGCAACCTCTCACTCTTCCCTGGAGGCCTATTCCACATATGGTACAATGATACAATCACTCAATTGGCCATAACTATAAATGCATAAAATTGTTATGTATTGTTTTAAGAAAAGGGTGCGCTTTTCTAAACACAGTGATATCCTTGCAATTATGATGGTGCATCATTAAAAGCAATAAATTCAAACTAGTAGCATTCTCCAATAACAGCAACAACACGTGGATCCATTGCTCCCATTCCAAAGTATCTACTCCACTGAGTGACATTCCGATATCAACAACATTCCTGGGTGCTACAGATTCAACAGCACCAATGGGGCTTTCACCTATATGTTATGTTTTGGGTAGCCGAGGATCAGTTGAGTATAACAGTGCTTTATTAGCAGGCTCTCATGCAGGCATTACACAACAGTAACTTTCACTTTCACTGTAAAAGCTGTCAGGAAGTATGCACAGTATAAGTCTTGGCACAGTGACATCTACAGGCCATTTGCATGAACACCACATATTCCCCCTATAGTAGGAAAACATTTGGACAACTATACTAAACAGCAACAATTAAACAGTATGCATTTTAAAATAATATTATACATTCTTCAAATCACAAAGTCCTTGGTTCATGCAGGTAGTTTTCTGATTCTCTCAGTGCGTCTTATAGGTTCACTTTCTTCAGGCCTATTGCAGTTGACATCAGGAGTAGGAAAATGTCCTTCATCAAATGGAGCTTCTCCAAAGTCATATCTAACAGAAGTAAGACGACTTGCATTCCATATGCGTCCCTCAGACAGTTCATTTGTGTATGGTCCTCACTGGCGTCTCACTTCAAGTGGTGTAGTAAATTTAGATTGTCCTTGTTTCAGTATTCCTGGTTTCTTAATTCTGACTAAAGATCCAGGCTGAAAGTGTACTTCTCTGGCACCACGTTTTCTGTCAGTATAAGCCTTACATTTGGCTTGTTGACGTTTCACAATGTCAGCAGTAGATGATTTTGTAGGCACAGTATTTTGTGGAAGTTTGATGTCTGCAACATGTAACTTAGTGCACATCTGTCTGCCATGTAATAATTCAGCAGGAGATGATTGGGTTGTTGCATGGCACCTTTCTCTGTAGTTATGTAGGAACTCTGTTGTAAATACTTTCGAAGATTTCCCAGTAAGATTTGCTGCCTGTAGTGCTTCTTTCAAACTACTGTTGAATCACTCGATTTCTCCATTTGCTTGTGGGTAATACACTGAAGATTGCCTATGCACAATATTCCTCTCTCTCAGAATGGATTCAAACTCATATGAGACAAACTGTGGTCCGTTGTCTGATATTAACTCCTTTGGATTACCTTCTCTGCTGAAGACTGTAGACAGAAATGTTATCACTGCAGCTGATGTTATATGAGAAACAAATGCAACTTCTGTCCATTTACTGTAATAGTCTATAGCAAAGGTTATGGCAAATCTACAATCTATAGGAGCATCTGTAAAAGGATATAGAAAAGAAAAAGAAAAAGAATTGACCTATTCCCTTTTAGTCCAACTTATAACTTTTAATAAATATCATTAAGAAAGAGAAAGAAGTCCAGATTAACACCATTAAAAATACATTATGTACAGGGAGGCGAGATGCCACAGGATAGTGGGTTTAAAACAAATCTCTGCGGCAATATATCTGCCGAACAATCCCATAAAATAATATGGTGGCATGTTGTTGTGTACTGGTATCAGCCTTATATATATAGACAATGGTAATCCACCATGCATAGCATCTTATACATTTAATTTGATATTACTGCAGCATATAACATCTAAAATATTAATATCGTAGCAGACTGCTGTGTTTAGACTGAAAGAGGCACTATCTAGGTGCGACTCTTAGTTTTATTGCGGCAGTAGCAGAAGTAGGTTCCGTTTCCCAACCATTCCGAACCAACCCCTTTGCCCACAGTATAAACCCTCCCAGGTACTGAAAGAGGTAATAAGTGAGTGCAGCTCTAAGCTTGCTGTGGCGATGAACTTATGATTCCATTTACCCACTGTTGCCAAGCCAACCCCTTCTTCCGCAGTGAACACCCTCCCGGTCGTTAAATAGGAGCAAAAATGTACTCGATGGTAAGGACATTAATTATGTTTTAGGATATAAAAGAAGCCGGTCCCAGCACCACACCAACCCCTTCACCCACAGCGTAACAACCTCCCAGTGGTGACAATTATCCCATTTGTTTCAGGTATCTTGCGACGCCCTGCCTAACGAAATTAAAATCGTGATTGGATTGGATCCTTTAAGTAACTGACCAGTTTCAGGGCAGGTGCAACAAGCGGATCTTTTGCAAAGTATTTCAAGAAAATATCCTTTGGTAGTATGGAAACAGCTGAACCTGTATCAAGTATCAGGTTAATGGAGCTTCCCTTGTCAGCAGAAGCAGTACTGACACTGACAGTGCATATAAACTTGTCTGGAATAAATGTACCAGCTTTATCCACACTTAATACTGTAACATTTGTAGTAGTGACTTCATGAACTACGGCAGATCTTAGCAAAATGTCCTACTTTTGTGCATTTGCGGCACCTTTTAGCTTTTGCAGGACATGATTTGCAGTGTGTTGTATTGAACCACAGCGAAAGCAGTATTTTCTATATGTATTTGCTGTATGGTTTTGCAGTGTAGGTGAATCCCTCTCCTAAGCGCTGTATTTTGCCTGTGACTGTGCATTATTAGGCCACAGTGTTGAATTCACAATCTGTACATTCCCAGCAGTTCCCTGACTGACAGTTTTAGCCTCCGCCACTGCTGTTTCAATTTGGCTAGCAACTGTAATAGCCTTTGCAAGGGTTAAATCCTGCTCTAGGAGCAGTCTCTCTCTAATGCGAGGTTGTTTGTTTTTTCCACTATTTGGTCTCTTAGCATTTCACCGAGTCCCAAACTCACAGGTAACAACCAGCTCTCTCAAAGCTGCTACAAATTGTTCTGTGGATTCGCCATTACGTTGTCCACCTTGGCGGAATTTATATCTTTCAGCAACCACATTTACTCTTGGCACAATAAATATGCAATACAAGGGGTAAAGTGTATTTTTTAAGTGAATTTTCACTAATGGACGACTTTTTTTTCCCTAATGGACTATTTTGGACACTATGGACTTTTGGGTCTTCACAGATAACAGAATCTAATGAAGGGTAAAGCTATGAAATCCCCAATGCAGTGACCTCGTCGTGTCAAACTTTCAGGCAACTTATCACATCAGGGGGGTGCAGTTATCTTGATTTAAAGCCTTGTGTGTAATGTGCACTAATTAACACTTGAAAAAGAGCCACTAAGCTCGAAACATGTTGTGTTAAAATAAAACTTGCAGCACAGCACCTGCAGTTTTTGAGCCTGTTTGTCCAAAACTCTAAAGAGTTTGCATTTGCACCAGCCTCTAATTGGGACAGAGGCCGTGGCACGCACGATTAATCATGAACAGAGGTACAATAATTTATTTTCCAGCACCACTGAGTAACACTGGTACATCAACAACACCATTGAGTAACACTGCTTCATCAACAGCACCATTGGTAACACTGCTACATCAACAGTACCACTGAGTAACATTACTTTATCAACAGTAGCACTAGGAAACACTTCTACATCAACAGCACTACTTAGTAACACTGTTACATCAACAGTACCACTGAGGAACACTGCTTCATCAACAGCACCACTTGGTAACACTGTTACATCAACAGTACCACTGTGTAACACTACTTTATCAATTAACAATTCCACTATCACCCCTCTCTCTCCCCAGGCCAAGTGCCTTGGGGTTATCCTAGATTCTGCCCTGTCATCCACTCCTCATATCCAGTCACTTATTAAATCATGTCACTTCCACCTAAGGAACATATCCAAAATATGATCATTCATCACCCAAGGTGCTGCCAAAATTCTTATTCACTCTCTTGTCATATCACGTCTAGACTACTGTAACTTTCTTTTAATTGGCCTTCCCCTCCAGAGACTGTCAACTCTCCAGTCCATAATGAACACTGCTGCAAGGCTCATACACCTCAGCAATTGCTCCTCCTCTGCCATCCTATTCTGTCAATCCCTGCACTGGCTTCCACTACATTTGAGAATCAAATTCAAATTAATGACCCTGACAAAAGCACTTCATAACTCTGCCCCACCCTACATCTCTGAACTCATCTCTATATACTCACCAACCACTTATTAAGCTCCTCTACTAACCTGCTACTCAACTCTTCTCTCATTACCTCCTCACATGCTCGCATTCAAGACTTTGCAAGGGCTGCACCCCTCCTCTGGAACGCTCTCCCGCGGTCTGTCCGACTTTCTCCCAACCTTTCTGCTTTCAAGAAATCTCTGAAAACGCACTTCTTTCAAGAAGCCTACCCTCACTCTGCTTAACTACCAAACGCAACACCACATACAGTACCACATTTCTCACCCACACTCACACCTTGTGTATTACTCCCTTCCCTTTAGAGTGTAAGCTCTTTCTGCATAGGGCCTTCCTCACCTTTTGTACCGGTATTGATTGTGATGTATGTAACTCCATATTTTCTACGTACAGAATTCATGTGATTT
This sequence comes from Xenopus petersii, assembly GCA_038501925.1. NCBI lineage: Eukaryota > Metazoa > Chordata > Amphibia > Anura > Pipidae > Xenopus > Xenopus petersii. The sequence goes on from CM076679.1 coordinate 78,782,950, forward strand.
AGTTGTATAATCACATTTACTTTACAGTGCTATGCAATATGTTGGCGCTATATAAATACATGTTAATAATAATAATAATCAACAGTACAACTAGGAAACACTGCTACATCAACAGCACCACTGAGAAACACTGATACATCAACAGTACCACTGAGTAACACTGCTTCATCAACAGCACCACTGGGCCCTACTTTTATGCCTGCAGCAGCGGGCCACACTCTGGTCATGGACTTTCTTGTTCTGGATTCTATAAAACCGTAGCAGTTTAGACTGAATAATTTTGTTGCTTGTAATCAGCTGATTTATTCTATATAATGTAACTATTAATTAGCCAACTAGCAGATATAAAAATATGAAACTTCCAAATTTATGAATTCTGCTGTCACCCAAAGCTTCTAATCCTTGTACAAGGCTACATGTGTACTCCGGCGCCGGCTGGTACTAATTACATGCACAGTCAATGCTGTGTGTCTCTGTCCGACTGTATTTCACAGAACTTTGGAAGGTGCTGTCAGCGCATAAACAAATGGAGACTATAAAATACTATTATATATAGACTGGTAAAACTTTCTTTAAATAAAACATCCTTGAACACTCTGGGAAATTAATGTAACAGAAAAAATGAGGAGTCAGCACCACTAGAAGCATGAGAAGAAAAAATACAGTACTTTAGTAACCTTTTCACTGCAATACTGAGGCCTACAATCTGATGGGAGATAAGGACAGTCTGGGTAGAATGGTCGTAAAAATATCCCTGTCCCCCGTCTATGTGCAAAACAAAGAGAATGAATGCAGCATCTTATTTAGTGCTCAGACAGCCATCTTGGCTTACTCTATTTTGCAAAAATATATTTAATTATTTATGACTGATGACATTATACCGATGATTATCCACTTATCTCTGAAACTTAATCTCCACTTTTATTACCTCCATCAGGTCCAGAATTGTGGAGACTCAGAACAATGCTGGAAAATGCTTTTACCCACCAGGTGTGAAAAAGTGGCTAAAAAGGGCCCTTAATCCCCATGCCCTCTCCTGTTAAGGACATACTAAGAGGTTATACATGAACTCTTTACACCTAAGACACATATATACATATTATAGAAAAACCGTGAATATCCTGTAAATTCTATTCTTATAAAAGATGGTTGGTGATGTCATCAGATATAATCCATGCTCAGTGATCTCATTGCTGTCACATAATTCACTAAAACTTCTGTGACATAATAATAGTATATTAGAAATCACCAAGGAGTTCCATGACTAAATAACAGTACTAGGCCAAAGGCCAAATGCTTTTATACAGAACATGGAACTTCAAAATCCTCATATTTTACAATAGGGGGGATAGATAGACAGATAGATAGATAGATAGACAGATAGACAGATAGATAGACAGATAGACAGATAGACAGATAGACAGATAGATAGATAGATAGATAGATAGATAGATAGATAGATAGTTAGATAGATAGATAGATAGATAGATAGATAGATAGATAGATAGATAGATAGATAGACAGACAGATAGATAGATAGATAGATAGATAGATACAATTACAATACACTGTATTCAGTGCAGGAGGTGAGACCCACAGTCGTCCCTTATGCCCTTAAATAACTTGCTCGTCATTAAAATATACATAGAGGCCCTGGCCTACACCCACCAACACTACACTCTCCACCTCACACAGAAGCATGTCCCTTAGTGCTCATTGATTTACGTGCATGGGCACTTGTGCAACGTATGCTGGATAAAAAATCCACTGTGCAACACTGCCTGGTTCTTACAACCTGGCATAGGGCAAGAGGTAATGTAAATATAGGATCCCAATGGCACTCCCTAACTTTTTCATCTGGATGCAGGACAGAGAACGTCTACAGGCCTCCTACCACCCACCCCTTACAAATAAAGCGCTGCTGAATGCAGATAGCACTATATTCATGTCCCAGTATGGGATCCGTTATCTGGAAGCCAGTTATCCAGAAAGCTCCAAATTAAGGAATGGTCGTCTCCCATAGACTCCATTTCATCCAAATAATCCAAATTCTTTAAAGCTATTTCCTTTTCTCTGTAATAATAAAATAGTACATTGTACTTGAACCAAAAATAAGATATAATTAATCCTTATTGGAAGCAAAACCAGCCTATTGGCTTTATTTAATGTCTAGATGATTTTCTAGTAGACTTAAGGTATGAAGATCCAAATTACAGAAATATTTGTTAACCTGGAAAGCCCCAGGTCCCGAGCATTCTGGATAACAGGACTCATACCTGTTGTATATGGTTGATTTTACATGTTTTTGCACTTTTGCACTTCCATGTTGCCTTGAGACTGTCTTCCATGTTGCCTTGCACTAAGGTGTCTCAAATAACCCCTTAAGTATCTTCTTGTCTACCTGTGATTTTAGAGCTGGAGAGAGAAGTTGCTCCTTCACTTCAGCACAGCTTCTTTAGTTCCCCAGTTACTAGCAGTTGGGCCTGTGAGTGGTTTAACATGGTCCCAATTTAGCCTGGTAAGTGACTGAGTAATAAGTGAGTCTAAGTCAGAGCAATGCCAGGGTCAATAAATAGTAAGTGGGAGACGTGGAAACCTGAGAGGCAAACAGTTAGGAATGTTACTTGTTTCTCTGTATAATAGATACATTTGTGCTGAAAACGAAAAAAAAGCAGCACTCTTCTCTTTACTTTAAACTTTCCATAGAAATCATATTCACTTAAATCATTGGTATGGAAAAGTCAATATTACTACAGAACAACACTACTACAAATGCTGCTGCTTCCTCTGTAGCCGGTACTGTAGGTCTTTCAATCAAAATGCAATGTCCATTTTAGCTAAAACTGCACACTCGCCGATTCTAAATTCTATTTAGCAACAGATGCGCCATCTTGTGTTATACAGAGGACTAGCATGTCTTACAGGAACACAATGAAATGTCACCTTCAAACATTTTATTCAATGCACCAGGAAGGGGGTGATTCAAGATGCTTTCGTCAGAATTGCCAAACAATACTTACCCACTTATTGTTCCTTGTAAATCATACACTAAGGGCCCTAATTTGTAATTTGGCTTTCCTACAGAAAAAAAAAATAAGTTTGTGGCTTTTTGTTTATATGTTAATATAATATTCATGTGACTGTGGAAATAATTTCATGTATGTGCAGCTTCCATTTGTTTTTATATGAATAATTGATGTAAGGCTGTTGTTAACAGGCTCTTATTGAGATCTCTCACTCCCTCTGGGCCTCAACTGCATTATCTGACTGGCTGCCATTTGCACAGTGTCTCAGAAATATGCTGAATGTGCTTTTCCTAGTCCCGGAAACCTGAATAATGGCAATCATTGATTGCAGCTCCACTGTCTGTCCCTCATGCCGGCCTCTCAATAAAACCATAAATTGTCAGGGAAGTGCAGAAAAATGTACTGTGGTTCACTAACTTCAAATGAACTAACAAAAGCAAGGACCTGCACATACTAACCACAGATGGGATACACCATTGAAACAACTGAAATTGCCCATGTTAAAGGAGAACTAAAGCTAAACTAAAGAGTATGGAAGAAATGTTGTACATTATTTACTGGGCTTCTATACCAATCCAAGGCAACTACAGCCCTTTAGCAGGGAAGATACAGTATGTGCCTCTGAAGATGCCCCAGTAGCTCCCCATCTTCTTTTCACTGCACATACTCTGTGCGGCTGTCACTTACTGAGCTTGGGGACTGATGCACAATATACTGAATATATATATATATATATATATATATATATATATATATATATATATATATATATATATATATATATATATAATATAAATGTAACAATATATGGTTGATTAGTAAATAATTCAGATTATTAGTACATGGCAGCTCAAACCCCATCAGCATTAGCATCAGAATTTAATAATCAGTCCTGTAGCATCATCATATATGAAAGGTAAAGTTGCTGTACCGTGTTAGCCAGTAAAAATGTTACAGGGGAACCCTTTTGAAATAAAAAATAACAAAAGTGGTATAAAGGTGATACTTTTATTGGCTAACCAATATAATCATAGCCAGCTGATTGAAGCTGTGGTGTTCTCTGGTATATATACAACATTCAGCTCATAGGTCAAATGACCAACAAAAAGGAATAGCAAACCTCATTTCTTGCTTGGTGATTTGTGATGATCCCTAAGCTTAGCTTCTCAAAAGCTACTCAAAGCCCACTGAGCATGTGCATGCCACTGACTCATTACTACAATATCAATAGCAATAGTGCTGAAGCTTTAAGTTGGTTCAATAAGTTTAGTATATAAAATTGATTTATTTGAAAAAATCTTGTAAAAAATGTAAATACTGCAATGTTGTATACTATTTATCATTTTTAATGGGTCGAAAAACTTGTACTGAAAAACAAGCAAATTGAACTTTAATTACACTATATAAATTATTTGAGTCTTGTTTCCTTCAGTCCGGCAATTCATAATTATAGCAAACAGGCAGTAGCCATTTTATGGACACTGTTATTAAGACAAGCCTTTCATCATCTCAGAATCTTGTTTGTGCACCAGAATTGGAGATCTGATGTCCATCCCCATGCCCTGGCTACATAATTAAATGGTGAAGAGAACTGGGGGAATGTGGGGAGAGCAGTGACATCTAGGAAGTGCTGAATGGAAACTGAAAGTAATTGTCTACCCCACCTCTATGCCCAGGGCATTGAGGAGGGGCTGACAATATTTGATTGACAGCTGAGATTTTAAATGAGCTTACAACAGCTATGAATGCTTTAATAAAAAATAGAAATGGAATTTTATGCTTAATTTGAAAAGGGCTTTTATTAAACAGATTTTTGTGTCTGGGTGACAGCTCCATTTTAAATTTGCTATAGATGGCTCCCAATGATATCTATATCATGGGTGGGACCCTTACTATCAGAGGGGGGTCAGCTGGTTGATGAAAACAAAATAAAAGCGCAGATTCTGAACTCGTATTTTTCATCTGTGTACACAAATGAAGAACCAGTAAGTGAAGGTTTCCTTCTTAACACTCCCAATTCTAGTAATACAACTAATGATGCATGGTTCACACATGAAGAAATTCAAAAGAGACTTGAACATGTTAAGATTAACAAAGGTCCAGGGCCAGATGGTATTCATCCCAGGGTAATTAGCGAGCTTAGCTCTGTGATTGCCAAACCTCTTTACTTAATTTTTCAGGATTCATTGAGATCTGGCATTGTGCCGAGAGACTGGCGAATTGCTAATGTGGTGCCTCTATTCAAAAAAGGATCCCGTTCTCAGCCTCAAAACTATAGGCCAGTTAGTCTGACGTCAGTATTAGGAAAGCTTTTCGAAGGGTTAATAAAGGATAAGATACTGGACTTCATAGCAAATCATAATACTATGAGTTTGTGCCAGCATGGTTTTATGCGTAATAGATCTTGCCAGACTAACTTAATTTCTTTTTACGAGAATGTAAGTAGAGACCTCGATTCTGGGATGGCAGTGGATGTGATTTACTTAGACTTTGCTAAAGCATTTGATACAGTGCCACACAAAAGGTTACTGGTTAAATTAAGGAATGTTGGCCTGGAACATAGTATTTGTACCTGGATAGAGAACTGGCTAAAAGATAGACTACAAAGAGTGGTGGTAAATGGAACATTTTCTAATTGGACCAGTGTTGTTAGTGGAGTACCGCAGGGCTCTGTACTAGGTCCCTTGCTTTTCAACTTGTTTATTAATGACCTGGAGGTGGGCATTGAAAGTACTGTTTCTATTTTTGCAGATGATACTAAATTGTGCAGAACTATAGGTTCCATGCAGGATGCTGCCACTTTGCAAAGTGATCTGTCTAAACTGGAAAACTGGGCAGCAAACTGGAAAATGAGGTTCAACGTTGATAAATGCAAGGTTATGCACTTTGGCAAAAATAATATAAATGCAAGTTATACACTAAATGGCAGTGTGTTGGGAGTTTCCTTAAATGAAAAGGATCTAGGGGTCTTTGTAGATAACACGTTGTCTAATTCTGGGCAGTGTCATTCTGTGGCTACTAAAGCAAATAAAGTTCTGTCTTGCATAAAAAAGGGCATTAACGCAAGGGATGAAAACATAATTATGCCTCTTTATAGGTCCTTGGTGAGGCCTCATCTGGAGTATGCAGTTCAGTTTTGGACTCCAGTCCTTAAGAGGGATATAAATGAGCTGGAGAGAGTGCAGAGACGTGCAACTAAATTGGTTAGAGGGACGGAAGACTTAAATTATGAGGGTAGACTGTCAAGGTTGGGGTTGTTTTCTCTGGAAAAAAGGCGCTTGCGAGGGGACATGATTACACTTTACAAGTACATTAGAGGACATTATAGACAAATGGCAGGGGACCTTTTTACCCATAAAGTGGATCACCGTACCAGAGGCCACCCCTTTAGACTAGAAGAAAAGAACTTTCATTTGAAGCAACGTAGAGGGTTCTTCACAGTCAGGACAGTGAGGTTGTGGAATGCACTGCCGGGTGATGTTGTGATGGCTGATTCAGTTAATGCCTTTAAGAATGGCTTGGATGATTTTTTGGACAGACATAATATCCAAGGCTATTGTGATACTAAACTCTATAGTTAGTATAGGTATGGGTATAAAGAATTTTAATTAAAAGTAGGGAGGGGTGTGTGTATGGATGATGGGTTTTCATTTGGAGGGGTTGAACTTGATGGACTTTGTCTTTTTTCAACCCAATTTAACTATGTAACTATGTAACTATATGAATATACACAGCTTTTATATGCCAAAGTTTAACATTTTTGTTCATGTGTTTTTTAAAATTCCAGAGTTGTAATAAAAAAAAATGTTGGTTTGTGGAAAAATCAGCACTTTACTGTATTGCCAGTATAGCACCTACAAACCAAGTAAATCAAATACATTATATAGTGTGCACTATCTCCAAGAATAACCACTCTTCATACTACCCCATATAGAGGTGATAAATGAGAGCAATTTGTACCACCATGGGGTTCTCACACTCCTGGAGGTAATACATAACATCAAACATGAAAAACATAGGATTCAATAAGTACCACATTGCTTTAAAAATAAAGCAAAGTCTTTCATCCCTTTTGTATTGTTACTGTTTTCTGTAAATTATGCTAGAAAACAGAGATACCCCATCCACAGTACCCAAAGAATATGGATCCTGCAACCGGAGTCCAATAATCCCAACATGTGTGACATCTCTAATGGACATAGCCAGCCAGGGTACAAAAAGCTGCAGAAGTACATATGATTTTTTTATTTGTTTGTTTTTGGCTTTTTTAGTTTTCAAGGCCAAGCAGGGAACTAAAATCTAAAATGACTGTGAATATCTTTCTTTATGTCCAACAATGATTTGTTATTTGTTCAATGTCGAAAAGGCAAAGATACAGTATAATATTGTTATGGTCTCTGCTGCCATCTCATGGCAATTTCTGCAATTCAGGTTCAGGTTGCTAGTAATTTTCCCACAGCAAATGATGTCTTGAAGGTTAGTAAAGGACTTTTCAACAGAAACATCCCTGTTTACAACAGATTTTGCAGGGGAACACCACAAAAACATAATTTAAGCTTTTTGAAAAGTAAACATTTCAAGCAACTTTGCAACATACATCAATTAAAAAATATGCAGACTTTTCATGATTTTTAATGGTTTCTGACAGTTCCCTAAGAATAGCCTCCTGCTCTGCTGCTGATCTGTCTGACTACTTTGTTGAGCTGGCTGACTACTGTTACTTTGTATCAACAGCTATCTGTCCTCAGCCTGCATCCTCCAAACCCCACAAGTCCCTGCAAACATGATTTCAATAAGGAAAGGAACATCACAGTGCAATGCATTGTGGGTTATGTAGTTCCTGCATGCTGTCTGTAAGCTGTAGAGTAGTTGTTACAATTTGTAACATCAGTGTTTAGTCCCTCTTTCCCTGCCAGGAATTCAAATGATACAGAAAGAGAAGAATGGTTAACCAGTTGAATTGCAGCATAGAAAATGGCATTTATTCATACTTTTTGAAGAAATCGATAACTGTGATGGGTATATTAGGGGTTTCTGTGGTATGTGGGCCCCCTTTTTCAAATTTTGGTTTGGAAGCCGGAGTTCCCATTTAATAATAATAAGTAATATAGCTGCTGGAATTAGGGTTGGCACCTTTGACTTCCGTGAAAATTGAACAAGGGGGCGGGCTGATCAAAGCCAGATTTCTTTCTGCAGCACCCCTAGGCCGCATGGTCCTAGGGCCCGCCCATCAGCCTTTGCGTGCACCCCCTTGCGAGCATGCACATGCGCTGGAGCATCGATCCATCAAATCTCATTTTAGCTTATCTCACATAGCTAAAACACTAGATTTTACATACCAATGTTCCTTTTCCTTAGCCATTCTGTATCAGCTTGTCAGTAGGGCAGTCAGTAGGGCAGCCACCATTGAGTTACAAGTTACATAACCTGTGAAAACTAATAAATGTAGGCTGCTTGTTTAGTTATACCCCTATTCATTCACCCCTGGTGCTTCATTGATCAGTGCAGTTCCCAGAGCAACCAATGAAATAATGCCTTTCATTTCAATTTTGTAGCAGACTAAACAAATTGCTCATTGGTTGCTACTGATAACTACAACTTTACAATTAACCTCTAATGCTGGTGGTAAACTAGCTTATCGGAGAATTACATATAGAAGCGGTGGACTTTAAAGCTGTATAAAAATACAAGAATACAAAATCCGAACCTCTAATGTGACAATATGGAAGAATATTAATGGTTTTGAAAAATATTTAGTGTGATTACAGAAACATATTGGGGTAATTATGTGATACTTTTCTATTTTTAAAAATTCATCAGCTATGTAAATCTAGTTTCTCTATTCTCTAAAGACGTTTTGATTTTTTTTTTTTTTTGGTTTGATGTTTTGATTTTCTGACATATAAAATATTCTAAACATTTGGAAAATGAGATTTGAACTGGTGTAGCTGATTTATTTCTATATTCTACTTGCCAGGCAAAAATGAAAATGTTGTTCTAGGGAAGTGAAATAAGCCATAAATAAGACAGGCTATGTGAGGTTACAAGCTGGAGGTAGACGTACATGGGCTGTGCAAGTGCAGCTTGAAGATTTAAGTCTCATCAAAAACTAGAGTATACTAAAGTTCCCTGGAAAATAATTTGAAAAGATATAGAGTTAAGTCAAAACATGATATTTGTATATAATGGTTATGTGCAGGTATACTCATTGAGTTAAACAAAATAATATACACACAATTAAACAAACAAACAAACAAAAAGAATTAAAAAAAGGAAAAGGTAGTGTAACCTGTATTATATCTGTATGTCTAATATATATATTTTTTTTGAATGTAATGTTTACTATTATATAATGGTGATATGTTTGCTGTTGAAACTCCATTGTAAATAACCATGTTGCTATGTGCAATTGTTTTTTTATAGCCATTTAAGTTCTCCTTTGTTCATATATCATGGCAGTGATGATCTAGCAGAGTCTAGCAGAACTAGGAGAATTTATACAAGGATTCCAGAATACATGTTAGAAATATAGCTTTTCATCTCTCCCTGTACCCAAATTAAAGTGATGAATGTTGTTAATGAATGTATAGCCACACAGGGAAACTACTTCAACAGTATACGCACCTAATTGAAGTTCTATATTGATAATATATTTATAAGGTCTAGAGCAGAGCAAGAGTTTGCTTTTTTTGCAGGTAGTCTGGTGGCTGAAGAGCTAACTTTGAAGTTCTTTAAATTTATCTGCTGTTGTAAAATGTCAGAGTTAATGGAAGTGGTCAAGGTATTGCAAGGTATTTTGTAGGTCCTATGTAGATTGTCAGTACACATGTTTATTTAAGCAACAAAATTTTCTTACAAATCAAAAGTTCAAAAAAAAAGCACCCGCTTTGAGGCCACTGGGAGCAACATACAAGGGGTTGGTGAGCAATATGTTGCTCACGAGCCACTGATTGGGGATCAATCATTTACAGGATATTCAAGCTTGTGTATTATATTAAAATACACTGTCCACTGTTGTAAAATATGTGGATATTAGAAGACCTTGGAGTTCCATGACCTGTATAAAAGGACGTTAGCCTCATTCCTTTGTATGGTCATGGAACCCCTATTATCCTTACATTTTCCAACAAATAGTACATTATTCCCTATATAAATGAAAGCCACATAGATTCACTCAATGGACACTACTGCCACAGAAATGCCCATATCAAGGATGTCAGCCTGCAACACACATGGCCTCATTTATCAAACGTAGGCAAATTTGCACCTGGGCATTAACCCATGGCAACCAAACAAATGTTTGCTTTCATTGTTCAACCTGCAGCTGGCTGAAAAAAGGCAATCACTGATTGGTTGCTATAGGTTACTGTATAGAAGATGATTAAGTACCCTAGAGGTACGAAAAGCGTAGGGCCCTAGGAGATATATGTACATTTTTAACTCTGACCAATAAAAATGTATTTTTTAACTGATTTTTGGCCCTGTGGGTTCCTCTGAATGCCGGATAGCCCTGCTTTTTCTGCCATACAATTCGGTTTTCCGCTCCCCGTGGCTCAGGGGCTGGGGCTGGTGCACCTGGACAACATGATCAACTTGGTGAGCTATTCATAACTGTGATTTATACCAGTATTCTGGAGCACCTTCTTCCTTTTTGCTATGGGTTACTGCCCAGATACAAATGTGTCCCCTGTTTGTAAATGAGCCCAACAGTCTCCAGCATAAGGAGCTATAACAAACACACAGCTTTATTAGGAGCATAGTAGGTTGGCACATAGAGAGGTGCCGCCCTGTAGCACAGAAAAGTGCAGAGTATTAGTATGGATGCTGTGTTTAGCTCAGTACCCATAGAAAGACTGACAGGTATACAATTGCTATTCCCTTACAGCTTTCCCCTTGATTTGTGCATCCAACTTGTAATTACTAAGAGCAGTGGCCTCATACAGTGATTGTCAGGCAAGTTTTGCAGGAAAATATGACGGCTAATATACCCCCTACTAACATTTTAATAGGCTATTGGAAGTCACCTCAGAGTTAAATGACTGTCATTAAAGCACTCCTCAGTAGCTCATGAATTACAGAAGGGGGTATATTATATGTTATAAAATTAATATGTTTATTCACACAATTAAAAAATGTCTGTATGTGTGTGTATATATATATAATACACAAAAGCCATGAATATCTTGTAAATTATATCCTTATAAACGGTGAGTAGTGATGTCATCAGTTATAAACGGTGAGTAGTGATGTAATTTCTGTCACATGACTCACTAAAATTTGTGTATTATAATTAATAAAGTACCCCCAGTTGTAAAATATGAGGATATTATAAGTTACCTCGGAGTTCCATGACCTGTATAAAAACACTCGGCCTTCGGCCTCGTGTTTTTATATGGTCATGAAACTCCTCGGTAACTTATAATATCCTTATATTTTACAAGAGGGGGTACTTTATTCACTATATATATACTGTATATATATATATATATATATATATACATATATATATATATAAATATATATATATAGTCCACTTGGTGCACACTATATACTACATCTATACCTGGGTGCCACAGCAACAAAAACATATAAAAACAAAGAAAAGCTGCTGCACTCTCAGAATTTGACAAATACTGTAGCAAAAAAGATTTATTTAAACAGAAAATACATGCAGAAAACTCAACATTTCGGTCCTATACAGGGACCTTCTGTTTAAATAAATCTTTTATGCTATTTTTCAAATCCTGAGAGTGCAGCAGCTTTGTTCGTTTTATATATATATATATATATATATATATAGATAGATAGATAGATAGATAGATAGATAGATAGATAGATAGATAGATAGATAGATAGATAGATAGATAGATAGATAGATAGATAGATATAGATATATAGATATAAATTCATCAATAGCAGTCCAGTGAAAGCACTCACGGCATTGACCCTTCAAGTGTATATCAAAATATTTTTTTGGTGCATCAACGCGTTTCGACTCGCAAAGAGCTGTCGTTAGGATGTATATACATATATATATACTGTATATATAACAAACAAGGGAAAGTTGTGCTCACCACTTATTTTTAAACCATTAAGTGGGGGTGCAATGAGGCTGTGACCACAAAATACATATAGACAAATACAAGAGTCCTCTGCACTCAACCCACTGAGGAGAGGTGAGGACAGATCCAAAATATTGCTCCAGAGAGAGGTGTTCTGGATCAAAAAATTAAATACTTTGAAACCTACTGGATTAAATGAACATTGATTCCCTTCTCTGTTTTTTGAATCAGCAATAATTTTACTATTGTGCTAACAAGCTTGTCAGTTGGATACATTTGTTGCAAAGCTTTATTGGCTATTATTGAATGGTGTAACATTGTTTGTAACTTCTATTTCCACACATCCTAAAGTTTTATGTGTCAGTTCTTTCACAGAGTTGACATTAAGAAGTTTCCAAATCCATGCCCCTCCTTCATTGGGGGGTTCTGCGTTAGCTATCACATGACATCCAGGACGGCATGTGAGTGGATGAGTGCTATGGTGTTTTAACTATTCATATTTGTAACATTTTACTAAGCAGCTTATGGTCTTGAAAATGGTCTTAGATACAGACCGAAACATCGACCTGCTTTTTTAAATGCACTAAATAAAATGTACGTTTTTTAACTTTTTGATGAAATACCTGTGTGCATCCTTCATACCGGATTTTCTATACATTGCACACACATATACACATATAGTTAGGTAAGGTTCCGCACGTTTGATTTAAAACAAAAAAAAACTTTATTTCACATACCACTTGTGTCCAATGTTTCAGTCCACATTAGGACCTTTATCAAGATTCAAGGTCCTAATGTGGACTGAAACGTTGGACTCAAGAGTTTTTTTTGTTTTAAATCAAACACAAGAGAGTGCTGGTCCTTACCAGCCATATGTGTTCTTAACTAACCTTGCACCTCGAAAAATTATATATCAGGAAAATGTTTCCAACAGTCAGGAAAGTTCAACAATGTGGCACATTTATCAATGTTTCAAATCATTAAAAAATGTGCTTTCTTTTCCTGTACTTTTCCAGTTGGGTGCATGTAGGTGTAGCTTCTATTGCATATCACACCTTACCCTAGCACTCCATTGTATAACCTTAAGTGAAAACTAGAACCTAATTTTGCACACATTGAAAGGAAAATGTCTAAATTTAGTGAAAAGAGACACTTTTCATTACATGGTTTGTACAAAGTATGTATAAGCTGACGCTGCAGGACTATCTTTAAAGAGACCAGGTTGGGAGAGCAAGCATTCACCTCCCCATATATAATATACAAAAACTAAAAATGCAACTCATCCCCAAATTTCAATTGAAACTAGTTGGGTGCACGTAGGTGTGGCTTGTACCACATTTACTACCTTAAATGAGGAGCATTACATTTGGAAAGAAAAACACTGAATTCTAGTTTAATCCCATCTGTGAATCATAAGGGTGGGAGTGTTTTGGTTTGGGCCTGTTTTACTGCATCTGGAAGTGGACAGACAGCTTGCCATTATTGATGGAGCAATGAATTCTTAACTATACCAAAGAATTCTAAAGGAAAATATAGGAAGGAAGACGTCTGCCCATGAATTGAATCTCAACAATGCAGCAAGACAACAATCCTAAATGAACAAGCCATTCTACCAAAGTATAGAATAGAATAGAATACTAGAAGAATAGAATAAAGTGAATGTTCTGGAATGGCCTAGTTAAAGTCCTGACCTTAATCCAACTGAAATGTTGTGGAAAGACCTAAAGCTAGTAGTTCATATGAGGAAACCCACCAACATCAAATAGCTGAAGCTGTTCTATATGGAGAAATTGACTTAAATTACTCCATGTGCAGGAACGGTCAACCGCAAACATTTAATTGCAGTTATTGCTGCAGAAGGGGTCACACCAAATACTGAGAACATCATTCCCTTTGTTTTGCCACACTCAGATATGTTATTGGATCACTTTTTTTCAAAAAATACATGACCAAATATAATAATCTGTGTTTCATTTTTAACTAGGTTTTCTTCATCTACTTTTAGGACTTGTTTGAAAATCAAATGAGGGTTTAGGTCCCATTCATACAAAAATTTTAAAGGGCTCACAAACTTCAAGTTCAAGCACCACTGTAACTCTGGTTATTTGCAATTGTTTTTTAAACTCTGTTGGGGGATAATTATTTGTTTAAAGGGCGCCTGTTAGATAAAAATGTTATCCCCAGCCAAAAATGGCTGCTCGCACTGGGAGCTCCCTCCTGGTGCAGGTAGGGTAGCGCTGACGGGGGGCATTTTTTAATAAAAAAAACTACTGTTATCCCCAACTGGAATGCGGGCTCTATTAGCCCACACCTTTGGTTGGAGGTAATATTTTTACCCAAGAGGTGCCCTTTAAAGCTTGTGAATATGGGGTGGGAGCATAAGCTGAAGCAAGAGACACTTCATTCATTTCACCACAAGATGTCAGTAGCAGCATATTGTTTAAATGTTATTTGCCTGTATAACAAGCTTTCCAGCAATCTGTCAAAATCTTAATTTAAAAAGTCCCTGAAAATGTTTTCATGGTAGAAGAAATCATCTAGGGAACATTTTAGAAGAAATATTTGCTTTCTTTCTCTTGCAGGAATAATTTATTGCAAATTGCACAATATTTTATTTTCCAAAGGTTAGTGAATCGGAAGCGTAATGTACAAAGAAAAACAACATTATAATGCTTTCTGTAAATATTTGCCATGCACAGTACAGCACATTTACTGACCTAAACAGTGAATGTGCTGCAGCACCTATTTATCACTTCATCGGTGCTTTTGCCTTTTTACTAGTAACCTTGCATTTTGGTTCCCCCCCTACATATTTCTGTGCTCTGACTTCCCCTAACTTGAAATGCATGCTCTACTATTATTTACTGTTCCCAGCCTGGTGGGGACAGGGCAGAAGGGAATTAAAGCAAAGGAATAAACAATAAAAGGTATCTGGGTGCTGGCCTGACACACATAACCAATGAACAGGAACATTTATATCATGGCAGCAGACACAGACTAAACTTTAGCTTTTTTTCCTCTCAAAGTGTAAGTCCCAGTCCTGCCACTTGGTTTCAGGAAGCTCCAAATTTCTTCTACCAGCCTAGCCAATCCTCTTGAGGCTGTACCGGGGCTGACATCTTGAGGGGGGAAGTAAGTAATGCTTTTTTTTCTCATTATTTTTTCTTCTCTTGAATGTTTATTATCAGCCAGGTTTGGAAAGGTTTAGCCTTCCCTAGCTTTAGTCTATGATGTCATTATTTTCAATGTCCTGTCTGGATTTCCTAATTTGGATATCTGGACAGGAAGGTTTGGCCTGGACAGCCTTTCGAAAGACCAGCTATCCAGCGAAATCCAGACAGGTGGCAACCCTAGGAAGTACTGAGTGATGCTGAGCACAACTACACAGAAGTGCAAGGAGCATTTTGACCAGTGTCGGACTGGAACACCAGGGGCCCACCCAAAAACCTTTGACTAGGGGCCCACCAATTAATCTTAGACCAGGGGCCAACTCTTAGTACTGTTATTCTTCCTCTCCTCACTCAACCTGTATTCTCATAGTCTCTTTTCTTTACAAACTATAATACTATAACCTGTTATTCCATCTATTTAGCCACTTTGTTCTCATAAAAATAGGGAATGACCATGAAATAGGCCAAATATTTAGCAGCATGAGGGCCCACTGACACCTTGGCCCACCGGGACTTTTCCCGGTGGGCCAGTCCGACACTGACTCATTTCAGGAAACTAGTGCAAGTTGTGTACGTAAATGAGTCTGATGATGTTTCTGTAATAGTAGAAACAGGCTTTTATATTTGTACAGCTCACAAATTAATTACAGATTCCCTGTATTTTCTTATACTGAATAAGTACAGGGTTCCAACAGTCCGAATCATTCAACTGTGCTACTTTGTATAAAATTTCTTTTGTTGCATTATGCAGAGATGTTGCCAAAAGACCCAAGGCATGTACTGTACCAGGGGCCCCAACATTTTTTACCCATGAGCAACATTCATGTCTAAAAAGAGTTGGGGAGCAACACAAGCATAAAAAATATTCCTTGATGGTACTAAAATAAGTGTAAGATGGACATTTTGTAGCCCGTATGTTGACTGGCAGCCTACAGGAGGCTCTGCTTGGCAGCAACCAAAACGTGTCTCCAAACCAGGAATTCAAAAATGAGCACCTGCTTTGAGGCCACTGGCAGGGCCGGATTTACGTAGTGGGCGCCCCTAGGCCCAGTGCCGTTAGTCACCCCTGTCCCCTCCCCTTTATTCATGCAAATTTTCATCATCTGGACCAGATCAATGGGGATTGGCGCATGGGAAATTTTAAAAATGATTGTATCTCCAGCGCATCCCCAGTGTTTTTGAACCAATGTGGGTGTAGTTGGGCAGCATGCCGCCCCCCTAAAATCCTGCCACCCTAGGCCCGGGCCTAGGTGGCCTTTCCACAAATCCAGGCTTGGCCACTGGGAGCAACATTCAAGGGGTTGGTGAGCAACATGTTGCTCATGAGCCACTGGCTGGCGATCACTGTGCTGTACTTTACTTGAGCCATTTAAGCTAGATATTTGAGCCTCTGCTGTGTACAGCACTACAACACACAACTCACTTAACTACACCTAATCACTGTTTCCCCTAACTGGTGCACATTTGGCCAGGGTCTTCACACACACACAAACTTCTTGTCAGGGATACAGGCTGCCCTTGCTTAGCTAACCTAGCTGCCTCACAGCTCTGAGGACAGATCTCACTATCTCTTAACTAGCACCTACCGTTCCATGGTAGGTGCTAGTTAAGAGATAGTGAGATCTGTCCTCAGACCTGTGAGGCAGCTAGGTTAGCTAACCTGACTGGATTCAAATGTCTGTCCCCTGTCATTTGATCTTATAGACCAAAAAGGAAGTTACTCCCTCCCTGCTGCCTATATAAATATAAGGTACTTCCCCACTCTGGAAAGTTCTAGGGAAATCCCCAAATGGGCCAACCATAGGGCTTTGTGCCACCTGTAGCACCAACCCCTGTATTTTATATAGAGGAATGTGAGGGAAACCCCTTCAGTGTCTATCTTGTAAACCAAAGTTTTGCAAAAAAAAGCCTGTTCCATTACTGCCAGATACTTTCCCATGAAATCCAGTAACAGAGGAGGAGGGAAGGGGTTACTTTTTGTGGTGCATGGGCAGAAATTACATCACACACAGACACATTGCATTGTGACGTCACATCCGTTGGTGTCATTTTGCATGCGCTGATGGGTGTGCCAAGGTGTGCCTTCATTTTTACATTTTTATCGTTTTTTGAACCCTAGCAACCAGATTGATGAGATTACAAACCAGAGAACTGCTGAATAACAAGATAAAGAATTAAAAAAAACTCAAAATGAAAACCAAGTTTTCAGCACCAGGAAGTGCTCCATGGACATTATTTAAAGGGATACTGTCATGGGAAAAAACATTTTTTCAAAACACATCAGTTAATAGTGCTGCTCCAGCAGAATTTTGTGCTGCAATCCATTTCTCAAACGAGCAAACAGATTTTTTTATATTCAATTTTGAAATCTGACAGGGGGCTAGACATTTTGTCAATTTCCTAGCTGCCCCTGATCATGTGACTTGTGTCTGCACTTTAGGAGAGAAATGTTTTCTGGCAGGCTGCTGTTTTTCCTTCTCAAAGTAACCGATTGTGTCTCAGTGGGACATGGGTTTTTACTATTGAGTGTTGTTCTTAGATCTAACAGGCCGCTGTTATCTTGTGTTAGGGAGCTGTTAACTGGTTACCTTCCCATTGTTCTTTTGTTTGGCTGCTGGGGGGGCAAAGGGATGGGGTGATATCACTCCAACTTGCCTTAGGCTAAGGCCACACTAGGCGATAGCGCCGCGATTTGACTCGCGGCGACTTTTCGCCGCGACTTTTAAGCCGCAATCGCTGGGGAAACTTTTGCGCTGGCGTCTATGGGGAATCGCGAAAAATCGCCAGCGTAAAAACACACGCGGCAATCTTTTTTCTATTGTCGCTCGAAATCGGCTAGCGAGGCAATTTCGAGCGACAGTAGAAAAAAGATCGCCACGTGTGTTTTTACGCTGGCGATTTTTCGCGATTCCCCATAGACGCCCGGGGGGGGGGAAGCTGAAGGTCAGCTTTTTGGCAGTTCTTCATTAACTTTTTGGAAGCCTATTCTCCATAGATGTAATATTTAATACTCTGCACAGTCTGTAGGTGGGAAAATGATAAAAATCAGGAGAAAATGTGTCAGTGGCAATATATGTATTTATTTATTTAATAAAAGGGGACACTGTTTACCCTTACTGTATTGGGTAGATTTTAGGAGACCTTCCCACCATCATTAAGAGGCTTAAGAGCACAGCTGTGAAATACCTTCAGGGTTTGGACCAAAGTCAGTGAATGCAGGGGCTCGGCAGCTAACCACACGCTATAGTTTATACAGATGTTCATCATCATTTCTTCTTCCAGCCAATACATAATGGCACTTACAGGCAGCCATCTCATTTTCCAATTAAAGTGGAATTAGTGAGACCAATCAAATTAGCTCACAGTTAAAGCCTTCCTTTATTAAAAAATGTTTTCTTGCACTGATATTGAGTTTCACTGCCTCATGGAAGAGAAACCATTAAAAAGTTTACTCTCTGATACAGATTTGGCAGCTCCCAGGTAGGATTTATATCAAATCTGTTGACAAAGGTGTAGTTTACATGCATTTAAAATGCCTTAAAATGACACCTGGTGCCCAAAGTGCTTAGAACAAATAAAGGGAGAACAGAATTGTATTTTGTTAGCTTCTCTGAGCCTCTCTGTGTCTTAACCCAGAATGTCCTCAGTTTTGCATCAGATGGCAAATCCTGCTCTGTGTGCAATGCTTAGAGATGCTCCCAGACTCACTTACTGTTCATTCCGTTCTATTAAGGTCAGTGAAAAATATCTCTGCTCTAGCAAAGCTGGTTTAGGATGACTTGCACTCACCCCACCTCCTGGGACGGACAGGTTTCACACCTCACATCTGCACTGATACTATCTCCATGCCAGTGAGCATATTAGTGATATGTCCAGCTCAGTCAGCTACACAAGTGGCCAGACAGAGCAGAGGAGGGAGATCTGTTATCCAAGTGCTTGAGTGAAAATCTTCAAAAACACGGAGCACTAGCGGGGCTAAAAACACTCATTTATTATTCAAACATAGTTTAAAATCATGGAGGATAGTTTTGTATAGGGCTGTATGGAAACTGGCAATGCTATAATTCAGAGCTTTCAGGATAACAGTTTTTTTCAATAATAGATCCTATATTTGTATTTGGTCTTTAATAAGGGTGTTTAAAATTAAACATGATAGACTTGCCTTTTTTTCAACTTCATTGAAACCGTGTGGATTTCATGAATTGTTTTTATTTTTATCTATTACAGCTATGAGATGGGGAGCAAAAGAACACGCCCGCACTCCCACATCATAGCAGGTATGGGACCTGTTATCAAGAATGCTCGGACCTGGGGGTTTCCGGATAAGGAGTGTTTCCGTAATTTGGATCTCCATTCTTTAAGGGACAGATTTATCAAGGGTGGAGTTGAAAATTCAATTTTCTAATTCATATTTTCAAGTTTTTTATGACCAAGAGTGTCAAATTTGACTAGGGAATTGTTCAAATTCGATTCGAATTTTTTTAAAAATTCAATTTTCGAGATTTATCATACACTGGACTTTTAAGAACTCGTATTTGACTATTCGCCACCTAAAACCTGCTAAATTGCTTTAAGTCAATGGGAGACGTCCTGGGATCAATTTGGAGTTGTTTGCAGCCTTCGGAGAAAAAACTCGAATCTAATTTGATTGAAATTTGATTTGAGTTTTCGAGTCCATCCTATTCAACCGAGTTTTGGAAATTCTTTTTTTTTTTTTTTTTAATAAATTTTGATTGGTTGCATTTCAAGTTCGTGAGAGTTTTTGGGGGGTTTTAAAAAGTGGACCCCTGCGTGTTTATTCAAGTCTTGTAATGTGCTGTTGAGTGTCTGGTGAATTTTTCGTCTCTTTGTATATTGAAGAGGTGCCGACCTCTTTTCCGGACACCACGCTAATTGACTGGAGAGGCTGGGGAATCAGGAATCCTTTTTATGGGTTTTTAAAAAGTCACATGAATTTAAAATTCAACCTTTGACAAATGTGCCTCCCGTCTATTAAAAAATCTTTCAAAGAGGAATTAAACCCAACAGGATTGATTTGTCTCCAATAAGGATTCATTATATATTAGTTGGGATCAAATACAAGATAATGTTTTTATTATTACGTCATTTTTTTATTAAATGTAGTCAATGAGAGATGGCTTTCTCGTAATTCTGAGCTTTTTGGATAATGGGTTTCCAGATAATGGATCTTATAGATGTAGTTCTGAGCCCAAGCATTTGGCAAATTAGGGGCCAGCAATAAGGACTAATAACCTCTGTTTAGAATCAGCAGGAGTTGGAGCAAACAAAAATTAGCATTGAATAATTCATGTAAGGGATCTGTTTTCTGGAATGCTTGGAAACTTAGGTTTTCTGGATAACAGGTATTTTAGTAATCAGAAGAATTATTATTTAAGACTACTAAAAAGATTATAAAATCTACTATTGATCTGCCACCAGTATGAATGTATGCAGTGCAGTTCCCACCAAATACAAGGTACTGTTTTATTACAGAGAACAGGAAAGTAAAAAAAAAAAAATATTTGCCTTTCAATAATTGGTTTCTAAATAATAGATTGCATATTAAATGGAAATGAGAAATGCATAGATCTGTGTCTAAAGCTCGGAAGCATTTGTTGATTTTATGCCTTTATGAATGTATATAAATTATAATCCAGCATTTTATCATGCTTTGAGGAGATATTTGGATTACATATGGATTAATAAATGCCTTTATACAGAGTCTGTAACAATAATAGGTCATGGAAGGTCATTTTAATCTAGTAGTGTATGACCAGCATTGCTTGTAACAGTAACTCTGTGCAGGGAGCTGAATATATCCATGAACATATGGAACATTGTGGATAGACAGGTTTCACTGCTAGAGATACAATCACACCCGTTTTAGAAAATAACATTTATTTCTAACGCTTAGGGAACGGTCACGGAACAATTTTCTAAACAATTAAACTAACAGCAATAGTTTGAAATTCACCAAAAGGAGGGGGGTCTGAGTGCTGCACCCCCATTTCTCCCCACATCTGTACACAGAGCAGTCTCTAGTGCTGCACCTTGTTGCACTTGGAATGTGTTAGTGCATGGCTCCTTGTTATCATTAAAAAAGGTTCACTTACAAGAATAACTTAGGATCCCAGCTCATAACATTAGAAGTCTATATATTTATATATGTATATATTTATAATATCACAATGGATTGGGGCTGTGCCCATGCGTATATCCTTAAAAAGAAACCCTTTTTTAATAGAAAAAGTGCAGTTTGTATTTGTAGTGATTTAGGATTCTCCATACCCTCCACATATCCAAAAGCATCATGTTGCCTTGCAGAGAACAGGAATGTC
The DNA here is from genome assembly GCA_038501925.1 of Xenopus petersii. Classification (NCBI taxonomy): domain Eukaryota; kingdom Metazoa; phylum Chordata; class Amphibia; order Anura; family Pipidae; genus Xenopus; species Xenopus petersii. Next base: position 78,804,546 of record CM076679.1, read on the forward strand.
TTTACAGTGCTCTAGCTCACTAGGTCTTTCTCCAGAATGGGCCTCAGTCGTCTTAATTACTTGAGACATTTTTAAGACTTTATGACAAATGTCAATCTAATCCCACAGCAATGCTCTGATATCAAAATCCGAGTCTGCAAAAACAGAGCTGTCACGTCATTGTATACTGAATTCATTGTTTTTCAGCATTATTATTGACCACTGGCCCATAGAGTCCATTAGTGTATACCTGGTCCTTATGGACATTGGCTCTGTCCCTCATAAGGTCACTGAAGGCATAGTCCATAGGTGGGCGAAAGCCAAGGGTAGGCATGAATCCAGCTGTTGAGTAAGGAGCCATAAAAGCAAGTCCTCTACTGTGAGCAGAATAGGCCAACCTCAACGGGTTCAACCCAATGTGCCCACCTAGCTGGTATGTGTTCGCTTCAGTGCCAAAGTGTGCGGCATTGGGCTGTAAAGGGGAGAATGCAGACCTGCTCCCTATTGTGCCAATAGCAGGAGTAAGGGCCCCAGCAATAAGGGGTCTGTGTGTGGAGGACACAGAAGGCTGAATACTCTGGAGGGCTCCATCTTTTGACCAGGTCTCTTCACCCTTATCCTGACCCCTGTTGTTCAGTATCTGTTCAATTGCTTGAACCACATCTCCCCCACAACCCTGCAGCACCAGTTCCAGGACGCTCCTCTTCTGAGCGGGGAAGACCCGGGTCAGGATGTTTATGGGGGTCCTCTGCCTGGCTGAGGAGGAAGAACTGGGATCCTGCTCATCTTTTTCAGCATCAGATCCAGATTCTGAGCTCAGGGGGCTGATTAAACTTGGGCTCTCCTCTCCTTCCTTGAGTTCCTTAGAGATTGGGGAACTGAGCAAGGACTCGCCATCCCCATTTTCTGAGCCAGAACCAGGTTGTGCCTCAGGGGATGAGGCATCTGGTGCACTGCCTGACACCGGTTCACTGTCTGGGGACCCCGGTTTCCCCCCAGAAGGCAGCTGAGGAGTCATAGATCTGGGGATGAGGCTCTTTGGGAATAGGTCAAACTTTTGAATCTTTGAATCTGCAAGAGAATGACAAGGAGAGGTCAGTGATAGACAATATAGGGTTCAATGTCTACAGCTGGGGACAGAATGGAGTTAAAATGCACCTAATGAATAATTAGGATTGACTAATAGCAAAATACCTTGCAGGTCTCCAGCTACTGTTGAACTACAATTCCCCTTCTTTACTGTACAGACAGAGGACTGCAATCCCTTTCCAAAAAGTCAAGAAGTATTTGGGGCATATTGTTGCTTTTCCATTCCCACATTTGGTAACATTTTGTAACCACTGATTCTCCCCTGCACCAGTCGCATCTACACCTGTCGCCCTTACACAAGCTCTCCATTGGGGTCATCTGTATAATAATGAGGGATGGACAGACACAGACTCTCAACTCCAGGCAGGAATTGAGCAAAGAAAATGCTGATATTTTCAAGATCGTGTCAAACGTGTCACTAACAATTATTTTCTTTTTATCAGTACAGGGATTCGAATATAAATATTCGAATACAAATAACCATTTCGAGATGATTTCGTTGTAATAATTTCTTTGTGTTTAATTTATTCACAATGTGCCATATCTGCTTAATTGTTTGATAAGACGGCGATGTCTCCGCGCCATGGGCGGATTTTCAATAAAGCTTGGGGAGGCTAAGCCTCCCCAAACCTGCCTGACAATAAATAAGAAGGAAAATTGCTGCAGTTTTACAATTTTGCTGGTAGAAAGCCTGTCTCCGTTAACAGCTCAAGAATTTGGTAACATATGCTGCAGTCTCTGCTGGTACCTTTAAAGCTTAAGTCCCGGTACAGCTTTGTGGAATCCGATTGGTTGGAGGTGAACACTGTGACCCTTCTTCCAGCCAATCCTGTTTCTGCTTCCTGGACTCGGACTTTGAGGCAAAATGAGCAGCCAGGGTTGAAGTAAAGCAGTAACTATCCCTCCCGCCCCACAATGGTTCTTACATCTTACATCTGACTAGCAGCAGCAGCAGGTCAGTAAGGGAGCAAGGTTGTTTTTTGTGTGTGAATAGACACATGGGAGAGGAGAGAGGTGTAATGGTGGGACAGAGTAGAGAAGAACAATGAAAAAAGCAATGTAAAAGAATTGAAAGAAAATTGAATCATAGAAATGTGTGCAGAGTGGGATAAGAAACTGTATACAGAAAAGGGGCACATACTGTATATGTGTAGAAAACATGGAAATGAGGAGTGTGGCTGATAGATTAAAGTCAAAGGGCATTTTTTCTTATGGTGATTTTTTGTCAGAGAATTTTTTTTCTGTGGAGACTTTTTTGTTGCATTGAATTTTTACAAGAATCCATGGCTAGTGAAAAAATTTGCTCTGTGATGGTGTGCTTGGCTACCAGTGCTAACTGCCAATCACTTCATGTGTGTCGGGTGCCAGTATCCACTTTAATGTATAACATGCTTATGGTACCGGTATCCACTGCTTCTCTTTACATAATTGTCAGGTCTGGAGTATCTGGTTATTCCGGGGGAAGTCAGAGGGGTTGTTGTAAACCCTGTATTTTATTTTGGGCTTGTGATGTATTGCTTGAGTTTTAGAGAAAACTGGTTAATTATAAATCTCAAACCACACATGGCCAGTGCCTACATGTATAGGATCCATTATCCAGGAAACCCGTTATCCTAATGACAGGAATGTCATCTCCCATAGACTCCTTATCCAGAATACACCAGGTTCCAAGCATTCTGGATAACAGGTTACATACCTGTACTTACAATTGCTTCTCACTAAAATGCACTTAGGGTGTAGCGCTCACTACCCTCAATGTATAATATTATGGTGATGCCATGACTTTTTTCTCGAATGGTATTTTGTGCTATATGTATAGGATCTGTTATCAAGAAACTCGTTTTCCAGAAAGTTCTGGATTACAAAAAGGATATCTCCCATAGACTCCATTATAATCAAATAATTCAAATCTTTAAAAATGATTTCCTGTTTCTTTGTAGTAATGAAACGGTACCTTGTAGTTGAACCAGACTGAGATATAATGAATCCTAACTGGATGCAAAATAATCCTATTGGTTTAATTAATGTTTAATTATTTTTAGTAGATTTATGGAGATCCATATTACAGAAAGACCCTTATACGGAAAACCTCAGGTCCCGAACATTCTGGATAACAGGTCCCGTACTCTAAACTAAACTCATTTAGACTAAGTTACTTAGGGCTTCATGCTTCAGAGGCCCATCAGTTTATATTTTTCAGCTCTCCGCTTTTAAGTGGTTGTACGCCTTTGAGTTAACTGTTACTATGATGTAGAGAGTGATATTCTAAGAAAATTTGCTATTGGTTTTCATTTTTTATTTTGTGTCAGTTATTTAGCTTTTTACTCAGCAGATCTTCAGCAATGTCAGCAGTCTGGTTGCTAGGGTCCAAATTCCCCTAGCAACTATGTGCATTGTTTTGAATAAGAGACTGTAATATGAATAGGAGAGGCCTGAATAGAAAGATGAGGAATACAAATTAGCAATAACAATACATTTGTAGCGTTACATAGCATTTGTTTTAGATGGGGTCACTGACCCCCATTTGAAAGTTGGAAAGAGTTGAAGGCAAATAATTTGAAAACTATAAAAAATAAATAATGAAGACTAAATAAAAAGTTGCTTAGATTTGGCCATTCTATAACATATTAAAAGTTAACTTAAATGTGAACCACCCCTTTAAGTTTTATAAGTCAGCTTGTGAGTGCAGCTTCCTTTAGCCTCCCCAAACAAAAAAATCACCCTCCGCCCATGCTCCGCGCAATACAATCGGGCACTCGGCAGTATAGCAGCTGCGGCAGCGACACCGGAAACTCAGCAACTTTATTGATTAGAAAACGGAATAAAAGCGCTGTCTGTGCGACTGTACGTTCTTGTAGTTTGGAACAGAGCTGTCTGACAATACAGAGCGATTACGAAATGACTGAAATTTGGAATCGCCAAAAAGCGCTAAAATGTTCAAGCGATCGAGTTGCTACTACAATAAAATCGCATGTACTGGAGTTCTAATCATCTGTGGCTTGCCTGCAATCAGAGGGAAAGCGATGCTCTCAGGTATAGCTCAGGTATTCCTAATAAGCATAATATTCATCATTGTATACAATAATGATTAATAAGTTAATAGTAAGCATAACGTTAATAATAAATAATAAAATAATATATCTACCCACCGATCCATCCAATTTGTCAAATGAGATCTTTTCAAGAAGTGAAAGATTGCAAGCTTTGGTGGTCAGGGGCCTTTTTTTATCTCCTGTTTCAGTTAAGCTTTGCACGCAATGTTTATGTTTGATGTATACAATGTTAGCGCTTCACAATATTTGTTGATAAAAAATAATTACCTGTTCCTCCCTCGCCACACAGCGATCCGAAGACCTCGTAGGCTGGCCGGGGTGGGAGGATGCCATTGGCTGCCGCCAGAGCTAGTCCTTCGGCAGTCCCATAGAGCAGCTGCAGCTCCCGGGCCTCGTTTTCCTCCTGGGCTTGCTGCCTGCGGAGCGCAACTTGCGCGGCCATCACCCGCTGGCGCTCCGCGATCAGAGTGCATTTTGCGCACATACAGTCTTTCCAGCGGCAGTAGCGCTTGTGGCCCTTGAGTGCGGACACTACCCCGTGATTCCTGCAGCGGGCGCACTTGGGGGTGCGGGGATACTTCTCTGCGGCGCGGAGCAGCAACTGGGGGCCACGCAGGAGAGTACCTGCCACAGTGATTGGAAGTGATGGAGCAGAAGTGGGGGTATGAGGAACCTGGGAACTTGGGTGACCATTCAGCTCCATTGTAGAGTTGATCCACTACACCTTATGCCCCTATAATCCCTTGAATAAATAGCAGGTAAATGTACTGACCGTCTGTATATCCCAGTGCCCCGACTTATAGAAAGGCACACAAGCTCCACTGACTCTGCACTGACTTTGCACTGACTCTGCGCTACACACACCGCGCTAAAGTTACAGTTAGTATTAACCCTACACTCACTACAGTGTAGGCCGGATAAAGTTTTAGAGAGATGCGTGTGACCCGTTTGGCCTGCTTTATCCACACAGTCCCATAGACTGCCCTTGTGCCACATAAACCTGCGCCCCTCAGTCTGGCGCCAACGATTATTCCATTAGAGTCAGTATCTTTTTTTAGTGCCAGTCCGAGGTTAGATTAGCCCAGAACTCACATCACTGAGCAGTGAGCACCCTCCAACCCTCTAGCCCACGATTCGCCCTCACCTGAGCCTTCTCTAGGCCACGCACCCTCCTACCCAGAAGCTGCTCCCCTGCACTCCCCGCGCTCTCACAAGTCTCCCAGATGAAGTGTAACCGCACCCAGGTATAACCTTGCGCTCTGAGAGGCCCGACTCCCCTGCACACGTGACAGATCTCAGGCTGCAGGTCCGGCCGCTGTGACAGTGAAAGGAGACCCAGGACAGTCCGGCTCCAAGTTACACTCAGTCTCAGTGCAGCTCCCGTGTCTCCACTCGCTGCTCTGTGCCTACTCATTACACACACTTGCACAACAATGTACATCTTGCCATTGGCTACTCAGCGCATTGGCCACTTCCCATTGGCTAATCCCTTCCTGGACTGTGTCAAACACTTGCCTTTCTCAAATAACATTGTATGGAGGGGCCCGGGGCGGATCCCACTGCTAAACAGGCAAGTACTTATTCCTATATCCAGCTCATCCCATGCTTTGTGCATATATATACATACATACATTACATATATATACATACACATACATACATTACATATATATACATACACATACATACATTACAAATATATACATGAGCACACATACATTACATATATATACATACACATACATACATTGCATATATATACATACACACACATACATTACATATATACATACACATACATACATTACATATATACGTATATATAAAGATAGCACATAAAACTAGTTGCAGAAGAAATACATTTATTGATGCTGCTACTCAATTACTTTGCATTATACATCAACAAATTCCTGCAACGGTTTTCTCCATTATTAGTGTTATATTATTACATACATAATTACATATGTAGAAAGGAAAGTGTGAGCTTTCATCACGCCATCCGCTTGCTTTGAGCAAATCGTCGCACAGATAATTGCATTGTAAGACACAAAAACTTTGATTGGAACTATACAGAATGGAGTCAGAGGGATGGGAAATGGTATGTCATGTTCGTCTCATCACTCTCACAGCTATCTATCATCTATCTATCTATCTATCTATCTATCTATCTATCTATCTATCTATCTATCTATCTATCTATCTATCTATCTATCATCTATCTATCATCTATCTATCTATCTATCTATCTATCTATCTATCTATCTATCTATCTATCTATCTATCTATCTATCTATCTATCTGTCTGTCTGTCTGTCTGTCTGTCTGTCTGTCTATCTATCTATCATCTATCTTATGTATTACTTGAGTTTTAGGGCTATGGGGGAGTGTTACAATTTGCTACCAGTGTGCAAAACGTTTGTTTGATATGTTTGCAATAAAAACGAAATCGCTTCTATTTTTACTCACACGAGCTATTTCCATCAAATTAAATATACACATCTAATCAGTATGGCATTGTGTCACAAAAAATGGTTCTTCAATGTAAACCGATTGCAAATATGCAAAAGGGAGCCAGCCCACCAAATATATTTTAAATACACTGCAATTCTGAAACCGCGTGGTCTTAAAGCTTAATTTCTGGAGAAAGTAAAACGCATTTAACACAAGAACGTAATAATGCAGCACAACAGCCAGTCCCAGGTCTGATAAGGACCCACAGCACTCCCACAAATACACTCTTTTTAGCCAATGTTTCCCAACCTTGCATTTTCCAGCCGGCTATAAGAGAGAACTGCCCCATTATAAGACACAGCAACAACTTTGGAGACATGGGCTCTAACCCGATCTATACATGTATATATTTGCCTTGTATGTCCTGATACGTATTTTGTGTATTAGATACATCATTTATATATTGACTAAGCAGCACATTTACAGCAGTCATTTCATCATGATGTAACAAATACTATTTGGCATTTGACTCAGAGGAACAATGCGTTATTTACCATAAAATGTATACATCGTCTATAATATGAATTGTAGCATTCGTGTTTGTCCCACTGATCTCCTGAAGTGTCTGTGCGATGCACCTGTTTGTTTCTCTGTGCGATTCTGTCTGCGACGCTTCCCTCTGCAGGACACTGGCAACTCTTTGGCTTTTACACAGCTGGAATATTCCTTTAAGGTGATTGCTGTGATGTTTTGGCATTTAAAATATACATTTTTTTTAATGTTTTTGAATCTCAAGTTTTATCGCCCATTGAAGCTTTTAATTTGCAAACAGATATATAGAATAGTATCCAAATAACATCATTTTATGAACTCGTGATTCTTGCTAGAAACTGCCGATTTAGCGCAGATTTAGATTTGTTCGTTTTCCCCATCACTTTTTCTTTTGTCTTGGAGCACAAGACAACGAAATAACCCGGGACATACGGAATAATATCGCTGGCACCGCGTCTTTCATTGATTAAGCAACTGAAATTGTTCAATCGTTCAAAACAGAAAACAAACGCCCTTTTTAATCGTTGTTGTTAGTACGAATCACTTCGAAACTGTAGAATATAAAACATAAATACTTTGCGGTTATATAAGATATGTTGTCGTTTTTCCCTAATACTCGTTGACAGTGTATGTAAATTGATGCTTTCGTTAAAATCAAATTTATTTTCAAACCAGAATGGTTATTTTAATTGTTGCAACTTGATTTGGTATCACCACCATAAAAGCATATTTATGACTTCTGATTGCGAATGTTTGTTCTGCTGGGTTTACTGCGAAAATGATGTTTTTAAGCGGAATAAATGTAAGATTATTCGTGTAGTTGCTGCACGGCCACCTAATTCTTTTGCAAATATATCGATTTTTTTTTTGGTCTTCGATTTAATTTCCAGTTCACGCAGAAATGTGAGCTCTGGACTTAATTAAATCTTCTTCTAGTGAAGTCAATTAAGTTTCGTTTGTCAGAAGCAGCTAAACGCAGGAATCCAGAGCAGAGGGAATCTTTTTAGTGCCTAATAAGTATATAATACACAAAAACTATGAATATCTTGTACATTATATCCTTATAAACGTTGAGTTCTGATATCATTTCTGTCACATGACTCCGTTTATAAGGATATCATTTACAGGATATTCAAGGCTTTTGTGTATTATAAGAATATAATTTACAACATATTCATGGCTTTTGTGTATTATATGCATATGTTTCCCTTGCACGCTGTATATAGCTGCTGCTAACACCAGGCTGCCTCTCTATTTACTCACTAGAGCTGGAATCTTCCCATCTGTTCCTTCATACGCCTTCACCACTTTTAATTAGCAGCCCGCAGCCTAATAGAGATGATATTAACCTTAATCTTTCTGACATTAAAAGTAATTACCTCACAACCAATATTACAATAATAAGATCCAAAAACAGAAAAGGAAGGAGCATGAAATTCAGGATTTGGAGTGTATTGGCTCTATTTAACCCCTTGGGGAGAGGGAATGTGTACAAAGCGTTATCAAGGGCAGACTGACAGTTGTTTATTCACTTGCGTCGTTTATCATGTAACACACGCGCGCGCGCTTTTTTGCGCTTAAGTATCGAGTTCCTTGATTCAGCAGCGCCACATAAATGCTCCCCACATAAAATATCCCGCCATTCCCAGCGCGCGTGACGCTCCCTTACTCGTCCTGGTCGCGTTATTAATGCGTTTAACTGAGCTGATTTTAATTGCTTGTTTCACGTCTCCTTGTTAAACAAAAGGAGCTCATTAGCAAAGGCCGCGGAAAGGTTTCTTTCAAACTTTCCATTCCCTTAGCAGTTCGCCGTCCCGCATTCCTGTGCCTCTGAGACAGAGTCTCTATTAGAGGAGCGCTAGAACTGGGCTAGTGTGTTTCTGCGGCCAATAGACCCTACTCATCCCTCACAATACAGTCTTACAACCCAGAGTAAATGCACACTGGTACCGTCCAGAAATGTAGTGGTAGGGTTGCCACCTTTTCTGGAAAAAAAAATACCGGCCTTCCCAGTGTTGGACTGGGGGTCCTGGGGCCACTGGGACTGCTATATCAGGGGCCCCCACGCAGTGTCAGACTGGGACACCAGGGGCCCACCCAAAAACCATAGACCAGGGGCCCACTCTCAGTACTATTATTCTTCCTCTCCTCACTCAACCTCTATTCTCCTAGTCTCTTTTCTTTACATGATATAATCTATTGTTCCATCTATTTAGCGTCTTTGTTCTCATAGAAATTTATGATGACCATGAAATAGGCCAAATGATTAGAAGCAAGAGGGCCCACTCACACCTGGGCCCACCGGGAGTTTTCCTGGTATCCCAGTGGGCCAGTCCAACACTGGGCCTTCCTAATTCCTATATATTTATCTTTTTTTCCTAACATACCTACCAACATTTAGGAAACAGAAAGAGAGACAAAAAGATTTGCCATGCTGAGCAGCAATTTTTACCACGCCCATTTTTGTGGCCACACCCCCTAATTACCATGTTCATTATACATAATTTGGCAGGTTATGAAAGTTGAACACATTTCTATGGTTTTTATATGTTATTACAGTTTTGCAAATTAATGTGAATTGCCCTTTAAGCTGTGAGTCTTCATTCTTTCTAAAACTGTTACAAAAATGTGTTTTGGGCTCTCTACGGAGAGCCAATTGAGTTAGAAACTTTGTAACTTTTTCTGTCTGTTTAGTGCAGCAGATCAAAGAGAAACGTAGGAAATATCAGTACAAATCCGGGTGAAGCAGGTGAAGCTGTTCAGCAGGACTGTCCCGCTCAAAACGGGACACTTGGGAGATATGTTAAATAACATTGGGATAAACCATAATTTTTACCGGCCAGGTGGCAACCCTAGTCGAAAGACAGGCGTCTGGCATGGTCTGTCTGTCCTGGCTGTGTACATTGGCAGGATTTTAGGGGGTTGCATGCTGCCCAACCACACCCACATTGTTTCAGAAACACTGGGGATGCTCAGGAGATAAGATAGTATTTTAAACTTCCAATCCCCATTGCTTAAATAAAGGGGAGGGGACAGGGGCGACGAACTACAGCAGGCCTAGCGGCGTCCGCTATGTAAATCTGGCCCTGTACATTGGCCATTGAAGAACTGTCTGCTGGGAAACAACCCTGCCCTCTTCAATTGTTGTATTTTAATTGGATCAATTTGGTTTCACTGTGATCGTGACCCGGCAAGATGATCCTCATCATGAAGTTCAAATGTGAAGTATCCAATTCCGCGGCCAGAGCGGCTGGTGAGTGATCGACCGGCGAGCGGGTGATATACTCCTTTCTGTACTGTGATCTTTTGAATGGCGTGCACTGTTTCTTCCTGCTGGGAAACAAGGAAGTCCTTAAAAACCTTTTCCCTAGCTACTGCTATATATGGGGGGGCACATTTGTCAAGCATAAATAAATAACACATGGGCCCTCATTTCCTCATGTTTTGTATTGAACACTGCCTGGTAACCAATCAGTGGAAACCAAGGGGCAAATTCACTAAGCACCAAAAATACGCTAGCTACGCCTTCGCCGCAATTCGCCAGGCGAAGTTTCGCCAGGGCGCCTCTAATTCACTAAAATCCGAAGTTGCGCTCAGGGAGGCGAAAGGTAGCGAAGTTGCGCTAGCGTTAATTCTTCAAGCAAAGCGAAGTTGCGCTAGCGTTAATTCTTCAAGCAAAGCGAAGTTACGCTAGCGATGCCTAATTTGCATACGACGCCAAGTTAAAGTACAATGGACGTAAATGAAGCAGCAAGTACATTACACTACATAAGCTGGGAAAGCTTTATAGAATAAAATAGAGTTGTTATTTTGCCCTATACATGTGCCCACTGTATAGTTTAGGTGCCATATGTTAGGAAATGTAGGGGGTGAAGGAGGGTTCCCCCAAAAAAATTTACGATCTTTTTCCGCCTATTACCCTTAAAAAAGTAAAAGACGCCAGCGTTTTTTGGGACTTAAAAAAATGTAAACTTTTTTTGAAGCAAGCCCTATCTACTCTATTGCACTTCGCCTGGTCTGAGGTGGCGAAGGCAAGTCTGGTGCAAGAGGTAACGTTTAGTAAAATCCGCAAGTTAGCGTAGTTACGGGCCTTCACCATAGCGCAACCCCTGGTGTAAAGGTACGAAGTAGCGCTAGAGTAGGTCCACTTCGTTAGCGAATTTATGCCAGCACCCGTTAGTAAATCGGCGAAGTAACGAAATGACTTCATGCTGGTGAATTTGCGCTACCGTTAGCCGCTTCACGCTTTAGTGGATTTGCTTACAAGAGAGTTGCAAAGTAGTGTTCTATCTATTATGTTAGACATCCAGTCACTCCAGCCTTTATACCTTTCAGTTTTGACCAACTAACTAACTATATTGAATTTTTTTTTTATTTTGAACAGCCTATCTATTTACCCAGTTTTTCTTTTCTTTTAATTCCTTCAAAGGGGACCTATGACACAGACATATAAAGCTGCATAATTAAAGTCCTTTCAAATAAAACATGAAACCAAAATTATTTTCTTTATTAAAACATCCAGTGCTATAAACTCATTTAAAAATCTGAGCTGTCAATCATATGTTGCTTTCCCAACTTTTTTCCTGAGATATATCAGTTATTTTCACTTTCAGCTGTACAATTCCCAAATGCCACTGCCTTCCTCACATGCCCTCACCCTTCTCATGTTCTAGAACGGACATGTGCATCTGGCTCCCTTTTTTGGTGCATGTGATTACGGAATGATGCAACGTTTGTCTTGACAGTTTCCAAAAATGGTGCCGATATGTAGGCAGTCATTGTGCTTAAGAAATCAAGAACATAAGAAATTAAGCTCATCACCCTAAAGGGAGCTGAGATCTGACCACTGAATTGGATGGCCAAATAGCAGTACATATGGCTGTTGGCTCAAAGGCCAGTTGATTGGATACCTGGCTGCAAGGTGGGTCTAACTATGGTCAAGGTTATTTTTTTAGTAAAGGGTAAAGTGGATAATGTTTTAGAGATTATTTTATTTTTATTATTTATGAAAGTATGGTGCAATTACCAGCACTTCAGGGCTCTGCTTACTTTGGTAATTATGTCTCCACAGCAATTGTAGCTCTGCCAGCAGTTGTCTTGGCTCAGCTATGCTCCCCCCAACAATTATAGATGGCACTGCTGGTAGCAAAGCTTGTGCAGGTATGGGATCTTTTATCCAGACGCTTGGAACATGAGGTTTTCTGCATAAGGGATATTTCTGTACTTTTTATCTCTAGCCCACAAAATTAATTTAAACGTGAAATAGATACAACAGGGTAGTTTTGCCTCAAATATGGATTCATGCAACTTAGTTACGATCAAATACAAGGTACTGTTCTGTAATTCTGAACTTTCTGGCATGTGTCTAGCTATTGGCACCAATCACTTAGTCTATACATTAAATGAAAGCAAATAAACACTACATTTCGTCTCCCGGTCTCATTCCTTCATACCCTGTTCCACCATTAGTTCTAAAAGAACTTTGTCCCAGACAGCACATTTCTTACCATCTCGTAGAGGCAAATCACACAGAGGTCTATAAGTGTCAAGTCAAACACATTCTGACTGCTTTATATCCCCTTTTAAAGTGTTTTACAGAATTTTGAAACCAGACAAAATTAATGACTAGAAACCCTGAAACCTGTCTAGGTTTGTGGCAAAATAGGTGCTATGGGGCTGTATAAAGAAATAATGAACTTTACCACTAGGCAGTCTGGAAAAGATGTAAAAGTGCAATATTTACTTAAATATTAAATATACTTAAATATTGTTTGGTGAGATTATTTAGTTTGCAACTTAATATAAACTATCTGTTGCCTAAGTATTCATTTTGGAGGTATAGTTTTCCTTTAAGCTGGGTAAGAAGGGCACAATAACCTGTATCTGCCTGCGTGTAGCAATGAAAGATAGGAAGAAAAGTTGCATTTTGCTGTAACATTTTTCGAACTTGTAGTTGAATGACCAAAACACATTTCTTATTGGTTGTTATTGGTAACTAGACTGCTGCAAACCTGTTAATAATGAGCCCTATGTATCATGAACAATTTTATATGCAGGGGTCAATATAGTTAATTAGATCAGGATGGGAAAGATTGGATTATAGTATTTCAACATATTCCCACACATTTTAAACAATGCTACATCAGGGTACATACCATCCAAATCTCCCAGGAGTATATTTTATGTTAATCTTAATTTTAGGGATGCACCGAATCCACTTTTTTGGATTTGGCCGAATTCCCGAATCCTTCGTGAAAGATTCGGCCGAATACCGAACCGAATCCTAATTTGCATATGCAAATTAGGGGTGGGAAGGGGAAAACATTTTTTACTTCCTTGTTTTCTGACAAAAAGTCATGCAATTTCCCTCCCGCCCCTAATTTGCATATGCAAATTAGGATTCGGATTCGGTTCAGCTGGGCAGAAGGATTCGGCTGAATCCGAATCCTGCTGAAAAAGGCCGAATCCCGAACCGAATCCTGGATTTGTTGCATCCCTACTTAATTTGAAACATCAAGGTAAAATGTGTTTGAGCTGACAGATCTATAAGACTCAGACAACGTATCCGACACAAATTTCTTCTATTTCATATTACAGAATTCTCACCATTTTCTATTGCTTTAATTGGCATCCCAGACTCTTTAGAACTTATACCGAGAATCTGACGTTTTGTTTCAGGTAATACCAGTGGCGTAACTAGACACCTAGGGGCCCTGGTGCGAAAATTTGAAACTGGGCCCCCCCCAGCCCGGAATGGGGGCAGTTCCCAACATTTACTGACCTAATGTCCTAGAACTGTATTTAAAAAGTTATTTTAATTACTGAAACTGGTACACTTTTTAAGTGGCAAAGTGCTGTACAACTAAAATTAAAATTTTATAACACTGTAACGGTATTGTCAAAATAATCTGGTACAGACTGCAGTGATAAAAAAATCATGGAAGCAGGGACGGTCTGTAAACACCTTTAGTGGTGGCCAGATATTAATTCTCAGTTTACTTTTATGACAAGGCACAACTAAACATTTTTACAACTCGCCTATTACTCACAATGTGAAATAAGCCTGGGAATAAGGGTATGTAAAACTGAGGTTTTACTCTATATGGTATTCTTGTATACAGTCCAAATATTGTTACACATTAATTTCATGTATAATACCAGAAACAATAGGCAAAAAGCAGACCAGGGCCACAACCATGTATACAGTCATAAAAACTATGGATGGCACAGTGGCAATTCCATGTATAAGGTGGAGGTGAGCTACAGGGTCAGGAGGTGAGTGAGAGGGACAGGAGGTAAGTGAGGGTGCAGGAGGTGAGTGAGAGGGACAGGAGGTGAGTGAGAGGGACAGGAGGTGAGTGAGGGGGACAGGAGGCGAGTGAGAGGGACAGGAGGAGAGTGAGAGGGACAGGAGGAGAGAGAAAGGTACAGGAGGAGAGCAAGAGCTACAGGTGGTGGGTGAGTGGTACAGGGAGTAAGAGAAATGTACAGGAGAATAGTAAAAGGTACACTAGGTGAGAGAGGGGTACAGAAGGTGAATGAGAGGGACAGGAGGGCGAGTGAGAGTGACAGGAGGTGGGTGAGGGGTACAGAAGGTGAATAAGAGGTACAGGAGGTGTGTGAGTGTTTAGTGTAACCTAGGCATCACAGTAGATAAGGAGCACTCACAGTAATATGTCACCACTGGGTCCCTCTTCTCATGCTCCTGGGCAGTCCTCAGTGATGCTGCAGAGTGAGATCTGAACTGCTGCGGTCAGGTCCGGATTTGTGGAAAGGCCATCTAGGCCCGGGCCTAGGGTGGCAGGATATCAGGGGGGTGGCATGCTGCCCAACCACCCGTACATTGATTCAAAAACACTGGGGATGCGCTGGAGATAAATAATTGTTTTAATTTCTTGTGCACCAATCCCCATTGCTCCAGTCCAGATGATGAAAATTGGCACTTATAAAGGGGAGGGGGGAGGGGACAGGGGCGACGAATAGCAGTGGGCCTAGGGGCACCCAATATGTAAATCCGGCCCTGGCTGCGGTACAGGGGGCAAAGGGTCGGCCATGCTGCAACTGCAACGCTTCCACCTACGAGTGGGCGTGGATCGTAGTGGGTGATGAGAGAGGGAGACTGACGGTGCTGTCCTACAGTCTCAGACGGCACTTTACAGCAACGCTTCCGCCTACGAGTGGGCGGAGATCGCAGTAGGTCATGAGAGAGGGAGGCTGACGCTGTCCTATAGACGGCAGGGTTCTGAACTCATTTATGTAATGCCGGTGCGGTAACAGCTGTTCCCTTGGATGAGGACACCGGCAGGCCCCACCTGGTAGTTACACCACTGGCAGCTGCAGCAGCATGTGCACCCGGGCTCCCCTCTCCAAATTTATGCATCAGCGACTAGCGAGCTGCGGGCTTGCATGCCATAAAGTCCCCCTGCTGTGCCAGCTGCGATAAGATTTATCGCAGCTCCGGCGGGCCCCAGCTGGGTGCGGACCCAGGTGCGATCGCACCTGCTGCACCCCTGGTAGTTACGCCACTGGGTAATACCCAATAATTAGAATTCAGCACCAGTTCCCTGCATCTGCCTCTCCATTGCTAAGTGAATTGAAGGAGAATAAAAGAAGATTGCATTGAGATCACAGATTGGGTGCAGGTTTTTGGAAGAAATTTGAGAAACACTGTTGTCCAAAATCAAAACTCTGTAACAGTTCCTTTAACACAAGGTACTCCTTTATGCTCCTCGATTTGTATTGGGCTTGTTTTTTAAACTTGAAGAGTTCAGTACAAAGGCTTTACCTGAAATGTCAAAACCGCTGTGATCCCAAGTGTGTGCCATTGGCATCCATGGGACATAGAGAAGGTGAGAAATTACTAACCAGGGCCAACCAAAATGAATGGCATGGGGCTGATTTACTAAAATTCAATATGATTTGTACATGTGAATTTGAGTCTATAAAAGATTTTTATTTTTTTTACCAATATTTTTTTTCTTGCAGTTCGTTGTATGCAATTTTTTTTGACTGGTTTATTAACTTAAAGGGTTTGCTTGCTCTGAGGTGGGAATTTATGTTATATAACCGTTATATTATTTTAATAATGATGCATTTCTGATAACATTGTATTACAGCATTCTATAAAAAACATCAAAGCAATAAATCACACCAGAGTAATATTTTCCTCTAAAGGATTATTGTGAATTTGCACTGGAAGTAATCATTGCAGATATTAGGAAATTATTAAACTATTTTCATGGTGACAAGACGGTACAAAAAGTAATTGGGAAAGGGTTTCATTTTAGAGTTTTCATAGATCATTCCCTATGAAAATCTGAATCAGAAGTGACTTAGGAAACATATACTACTCTTTTTAACCTTAGCAAATATGTTTTCTCATTTTAATTCAATTATTTTTAGATTATAGTCACCTAATGATGATTTGCTTAAAGGGGCTGTTCACCTTTGAATTAATTTTAGCATGAGGCAAGTTCAGCAATTTGGTTGCTAGGGTCTAAATCACCCTAGCAGCCATGCGCTGCTTTGAATATGAGACTGGAATAGAAAGATGAGTAATAAAAAGTAGCAATAAATATAAATTTGTAGCCTTACAGAGTATTTGTTTTTTAGATGGGGGTCAGTGCCACCCATTTGAAAGCTGGGCAAATGTATAAACTTTCTTTTATCCCCAATAGATTCCTTGTTTAATGCTAAAAACTCAAAAAATGCAATTTTTTTTACTAAGTCAGAATATCTACCATCTCAGACCTGCCGAGGATGTATTTAAGTCAATGGGGCAAATTCACTAAGATGCGAAGTTGCGCCAGGCGCAACTTAGCCGCACTTCGCAAAACACTTCGGCAGGCGTATTTTCGCCAGCGCTCCTCAAATTCACTAAAATCCGAAGTTGCGCACAGGGGTAGCGTAAGTTTTCGAAGTTGCGCTAGCGTTAATTCGCCAAGCGAAGCGAAGTTTCGCTAGCGATGGTTCATTTGCATACGGCACAAAATTAAAATTTCAGTGGAGGAATACGTATCTGCACTACAAATGCCTAGAAAACCTTCAAATCAGCAAATATAAATGTTATTTTGCCCTACACATGTGCCCACTGTCTAGGTAAGTTGCCATGAGTCAGGAAATGTAGGGGGGAAGGAGGAGAGCCCCAAAAAATTTTTCGATCTATTTCAGCCTATCACCCGTCATGTAGAAAACACGCCATCGTTTTTTGGGACTTAGAAAAAATTTTGACTTTTTTTGAAACAATCCCTATCTACTCTATTGCGATTCGCCAGGTCTGAGGTGGCGAAGGAAGTCTAGCGTAAAAGGTAGCGTTCAGTACACTGCGCAAGTTAGTGAATTTGCGTAGTTACATCGCTAGCGAAAATTCCCCTGGCGTAAGTGTGCGAAGTAACACTAGCGAATTTACGCCAGCGTTCGTTAGTGAATTTGCGAAGTACCGAAAATGCCAAACGCTAGCGAATTAACGCTAGCGTTCGGCGCTTCGGCGCTTAGTGAATTTGCGCCAATGAGAGTGGTCCCTATTCTATTTGGAAGTTTCTGTGGTCTGCGCTGGAATTAGCCTGAAAATCCAACTATTTCAGGCTTTTCAAGCTAAAATCAAAAAAATTCTGGCTTTTGGGAATAACCTCAGAAAAATCGTACGATTCCGGTTTTTGCTTGATCACTTTACATTGCTTCAATTACACCGCATATTACTGTGACTGTTAATTAAATGTAATATACTAATTATCTTTGTGCACATTTAGCCTTCAATCTGAAAAGGGATGACAAATGATTCCATTATTTATGCATGTGTTTTTTAAATAGTAGGTAGTCACACATGCTCATATTGTGTTCATCCTCTGTCATATCTAAGCAACTGAAGGATGAAGGGTCACTTTCAGCCTGTGTTCTAGAGCACTGCCACTTAACTTTCTATCTTGGTCAACTACAAATACATTCACAGAAATCCTTCCAAGTTGTGATTAACTGCCATGGATAGGACACGTGAAGTCATGCCCAGCATAAACATCAGGGCTCATCAAATAAGAATCTTCTTATGAAACCATAATTCTAACCATAATTCAAGCATTAAGATAAGAATTCGTGCTCATTTTTTAACACTGGACAAATTTGCACATGGGCAGTAACCCGTAGCAACCGGTCCGTGATAGACTTTTTCAGCCAGCTGTAGATAGAAAAATGAATGCAGCAATCTGATTAGTTGTCATGGGTGATTGCCTTCTGGAGAATTTGCCCACTGTTGATAAATGACCCTGCAGTTGATCAGTGCGCCCCTATAAGAATTCATATAGCCACATTAAATAGCTGGTCTGCCTATTCACAGATACACAGATTCACAGAAAAAAAAACCGACATTCATTTTCCTAATATATCCTCATGTAACTGCCTTATGGGTTTTGTGCCCATTATGCCCTATGTGCCAGTACTAAATGCCACAATGGACATGAAATAAATAAAGCTATTTTTTGAGGATACATTAACAAAATAAACTTTCATTATAGGTTTATTTTCTAATAAAGGTTTATTAAACTATTTCTATAGTATATATCTCTGTACAAACTGGAGTGGAGCCCTGTACCAGTCTTGTCCACATCTGTGGACAAATTATATAATAAACAAAAAGTCCATATTTTTAAAAAATAACTTCCTTTTTCTCTGTAATAAAAAAGTACCTTGTACTTTTTTGTATTTGTATTGGAAGCAAAACCAGCTTATTTTGTTTATTTAATGTTTACATGATTTTCCAGTAGACTTCAGGTAAATCTACAGAAAGATCCATTAGAAAACCCCAGGTCCCAAACATTCTGGATACCAGGTCCCATACCTGTACTTTAAGCTACTTTAAATGAAGGTTTGGGTTACCTTCTTACTTGCTTCCTGAGTTTTTATATACTCCACTATACTATATATACTTTGAAATTCGAATTCAAAAAGACCAAGTGAAATTAAATCAAAGGTTTTTTGGCCCAATAGGTCAGTTTTCGATCGAATTGGTCCATTTTCGACCAAATTAGAATTGTAAAAATCAAACTAATATCGCATTCGATCTAACCTGATTCAAAGTTTTTCTAAAAAAAAAAACTTTGATTTTTCAAAGTCCACCAATTCACTCCAAATTGGTTCTAGGAGGTCCCCCATAGGTTAAAACAGCAATACAGCAAGTTTTAGATAGCGAATGGTTAAATTTTTAAAGAGACAGTACATGACATTTCGAAATTCGAATTTTCACCGTTTTTTTCAAATTCGAAACTAATTTGGACTTTTCCCTAGTCAAAGTACACAAAGATTAGCTCAAAATTAGAATTTTTTTAAATTAGATTTTTCACTTCAACCTTTGATAAATCTGCCCCATAGAACAATACAGGTTTTACATTCAAGTTTTTATATAATTTTCTTTACCACATCAATAACAATGTAAATTCTCAGTTACCAATTTGCATGTGTATATTATTGAGTTGTGTTGTATATGGATGCATCTATGACATCTGGAGAACCTGAATAGTTTCATAGTTCAGCAGGCAGCTCTCGCTGTCAGTAACATATATAAAACTTAAAAAATAAATAATAATATAAAATAAAACAGCTCTGAACTATATCATGTTTCACATTTCATGTAGAAGTACCATGACAGTAACAGAATAGCAGAACAGTCAAAACATCTAAAATGGAATGGTCTGGGCAATACTTCCCCATTAATTAGAAACATATACTTCATCATTATATTTCCTCTCTTAGGTAATTATCCAGAAGGTCAGTTCAAACAAACATTGTACTCGTAGGGTATTTGTGTATTTAACAAGCCTGATACTTAAACTCAACCTGGAAATACATGGCTAGAATTGTACAAGCCCCTACTGACCTATTATTGTGGGTTACAAGTGGGCCAATCAGGTCTTGTTACAGTACACGTGGGTCACATTTAGATTTGAAGTTCCAGTGCTGGGGTTCTAACCTTATTGTATCACACAGCTCCCAAATAAAGCGATAGAGTATTTTATATATGAAAATTTTAAGCTCTATTCATGTTAATGTATATTTCACTTTCACTTTCCTCTCTATTTTTACCTGCTTTTGCTAATTATAAACTGGAAATTTTTCAGACACAGTCAGTACTTGCCTATAGAACTTCAATTTTTCAAAGTCCACCAATTGACTATATAGGTTCTAGGAGGTCCCCCATAGGTTAAAACAGCAATTTGGCAGGTTTTAGATGGCGAATGGTCGAAGTCGAATTTTTAAAGCGACAGTACATGATACATTTTTGCAAATCCAAATCATCAGGGATTCCTCTGCTGTAACATTTGCATGATGAATCTTCCAGAAATGGCAGGCCCCTCGTGTTTTCATTGTTTTTCTTTAAAAGGATACTGTCATGGGAAAAAACATTTTTTTCAAAATGAATCAGTTAATAGTGCTGCTCCAGCAGAATTCTGCACTGTAATCCATTTTTCAAAAGAGCAAACAGATTTTTTTTTTACAATTTTGAAATCTGACACGGGGCTAGACATATTGTCAATTTCCCAGCTGCCCCAAGTCATGTGACTTGTGCTCTGATAAACTTCAATCACTCTTTACTGCTGTACTGCAAGTTGGAGTCATATCACCCCCTCCCTCCCCCCCAGCAGCCTAACAAATGGGAAGGTAACCAGATAGCAGCTCCCTAACACAAGATAACAGCTGCCTGGTAGATCTGAGAACAGCACTCAATAGTAAAAACCCATGTCCCACTGAGACACATTCAGTTACATTGAGAAGGAAAAACAGCAGCCTGCCAGAAAGCATTTCTCTCCTAAAGTGCAGGCAGAAACGTAACTGGAGGGGGGCGGGCCCTGGCGCAGGACGCGCAGCGGGCCCCCGCCCCCCTCCGTACACCCGGAAACTATCCAGTAATGTGCGCCGCGCAGCGGCGCGCGGACTGCCGGGGGGCCCTGAGGGGGTGCGGGCCCTGGCCCGCTCGCACCCCCTGCTCCCCCGGTAGTTCCGCCACTGAGTGCAGGCACAAGTCACATGACCAGGGGCAGCTGGGAAATTGACAAAATGTCTAGCCCCATGTCAGATTTCAAAATTTAATATAAAAAATATAAAAAATTTCTGCTCTTTTGAGAAATGGATTTCAGCGTAGAATTCTGCTGGAGCAGCACTATTAACTGATTCATTTTGAAAAAAACTATTTTTCCCATGACAGTATCCCTTTAAGTAACTTTATATTAGAACAAAGAGATCTTTCTAACAAATCTCATGTGAAGACATAGCCAGACAACTCAGTTTGATAGAGGTGACTCAGATTGCACACAGGACATTATTGTGTCCACACAGCACTCCCCACACTGCAGTTCTTGACATCTGATGGCTATCTCAGCTGCACAATATTGCTTGATATATAAGAGGACTTTTATACAATGAAATCCATGTATTCATTATACTACACAGTTCTGGAGCCCAAATACAATATGTAACAATACAGAAAGGTGCCATGCTAGTATGAACACATATCCAAAAAAGTGCAAGTGTACAATATGGTTACTTTGTGTTTGAAGTAGTACCCTTGTAACAGTGGGATGTAGGGTGGCCTGTCTGGTTTTGACCCAGACAGCCCCGTTTTTTAAAGGGCTGCCCAGAATTCCCTATGATTGACTTGGTTAACCAATCACCACACCACATAGCCCTGCCCCTGATGTCAAGACCGCCTGCACAGCATCAAAACCCTATCCCCATTGCACCATGGCCCTGCCCCCTGCCTCCATTCAACCGGGCCAAAAGGTGGCGAACCTAATGGGATGGGAATTAGATGGACTTCCAATCAGTATGATGCAGAACGAGGCTGAAGTTCAACAAGGGGTAATTTATTTATTATAATACACAAGTTTTAGTGAGTCATGTTAGAAAAATGAAATCACTAAGCTCCATTTATAACTTATGACATCAATAAGAGCAATTTATAAGGATATAATTTATATAGTGAATAAAGTACCCCCTCTTGTAAAATATAAGGATATTACAAGTTACCGAGGAGTTCCATGACCATATAAAAACACAACGTCATGGAACTCCGAGGTAGCTTCTAATATCCTCATATTTTGCAACTGGGGGTACTTTATTTATTATAATACACAAGTTTCAGTGAGTCATGTGACAGAAATGACATCAGAACTCACCTTTTATAACTGATGACATCAGAACTCACCGTTATAAGGATATGATTTACAAGATATTCATGGCTTTTGTGTATTATCACTATGATAACTTATGAACAACAGCTGTACCTAAATTAAATTGTCTTCTTTCTTGGCAACTCAGGAAAATGAACCCCTTTCTCAGCACATAGGCTAAGTTTTATGTATATACATTGCTCCCAGAGTCTTTACATTACTGCCATTTACGCCAAAAGGAGAAAAAAGTATCAGCACTATCCTTATTTTACACTTTTTTGTGTGTGTAATAAAATTTGCCTTTTTATAAATGTACCCCCTAGTGTACATTACTGTGGTATCCAAAACTCATTTATGTGATAACTAGTATACATTCTTACCACACTAATGTATCAGATAACACATAAGTAATATTCATTTAAACTTTTTTGTTTAAGTAATTTATTATTACTCTTGTTCATGTTTCTTTTTGAAATGACACATGTGGCAGAGATTTAATCTTCCCTTGTTCTAAAGCACATTGTAAACTTTGAATTGGACCCTGCAGAGAAAACACAACTTTGTCTGTAAGAGGATTGAAGGATTTGCATTCCAAGTCAAGCCTGGGAGTTAAGGACTCAGACTTGCAAAAGCTATTCTACCTGTATGGTAGAGGTCTGAGAAAGTAAACTCATTCTGACCTCCCAGGTTAGCGGAGCCTGAGATCTTAAAACTGGGTTTAGAGAATGCGCATATTTGTGTTCATGAAATGTGACATATTTAGTCTGATAAGTGACCCGGCACTTTTTGGTTGTGCAAAAACACATACTCATCCATACAATTAACTTCTCAGGATCTCTGTTAATCCATCTAGGATAGCCTTTTGCTTGTTATCTTGCACAGTCCACAACATAACTTATCTTTAAAGACGTAATTTGGTATAAAAACAAAGATCCATCTGCTGTGAATGCCAGAGTGCTCTTAATAAATCCAGAACTTGTTGCACTCCAGTGTAACCCGCAATTCGGCGCTGACCAAACCATCCAACGGAGTCATTACTTATCAAAACGGCTTTTATTTGAACACAGTGGGGGTCATTTATCAACACTGGGCAAATTTGCCCCTGGGCAGTTCCCCATGGCAACCAATCAGATTGCTGTATTCATTGTTCTTGCGGCTGGCCTTAAAAACCTAATCACTGATTGGTTGCTATAGGTAACTGCCCATGGGCATTTGTGCCAAGTGTTGATAAATGAACCTCACTATGTTATGAACATTGGCAGTGGGTGAGTAGTTGAACTAACGCGTTTCATGCCAACAATACTGCCACTTCACTCAGTATTGTTGGCACAAAATGTTCATCACATAGGGGCAGATATACTAAGGTTCAAGTGAATTTTCGAAGTACAAAAAGTTCATATTTGAAGTAATATTTTGGATACCTTGACCATCGAATAGAATACTACTACTTTGAATATTCAACCATTCGATAATTGAAGTATTGTCTCTTTAAAAAAACTTTGACTTCAATACTTCGCCAAATTAAACCTGCCAAATTGCTATGTTAGCCTATGGGGACCTCCTACAAACTTTTTCTGAATCTTTACACATCAAATAAAAATACTTTGATTGTACGCTAAAATCGTTCGAATGATTTAATCGTTTGATCGAACAATTTTTATTCGATCATAGGATTGCCAAATTCGGCGAAAAAACTTCGAATTCGATATTCGAATTGAAAGTTTTTCAATTCAATGGTCAAATTTCGAAGTTTTTTTTGTACTTTGAAATTCAACCCTTGATAAATCTGCCCCATAGTGTATTCAAATAAAAGCCATTTTGATAATAAAACAGTAGTGACTCCGTTGGATGGTTTGGTCAACGCCGAATTGCGGGTTACATTGGAGTGCAACAAGTTCCGGATTGAAGTTGCCGGATTCCCGCGAGAGCAGCGACCGACTGGGAGACGCTACAGTACGCGAGGGTGAGCTCCGCTTTTCTACACATCCTTAAAGGGATACTGTCATGGAAAAACATGGTTTTTTTCAAAACACATTAGTTAATAGTGCTGCTCCAGCAGAATTCTGCACAGAAATCCATTTCTCAAAAATAGGGCTAGACATATTGTCAGTTTCCCAGCTGCCCCAGTCATGTGACTTGTGCCTGCACTTTAGGATGGAATTACTTTCTGGCAGGCTATTTTTCCTACTTAATGTAACTGAATCAGTCTCAGTGGGACTTTGCTTTTACAATTAAGTGCTATTCTTAGATCTTCCAGGGAGCTGTTATCTTGTGTTAGGCAGTTGCTATCTCGTAACCTTCCTTTTGTTCTGTTGTTAGGCTGCTGGGGGGAGGGGAAGGGAGGGGGTGGTATCACCCCAACTTGCAGTACAGCAGTAAAGAGTGATTGAAGTTTATCAGAGCATAAGTCACACGACTGGAGGCAGCTGGCAAATTAACAATATGTCTAGCCCCATATTAGATTTCAAAATTGAATATAACAAAATCTGTTTGCTCTTTTGAGAAATGGATTTCAGTGTAGAATTCTGCTGGAGCAGCACTATTAACTGTTGCGTTTTGAAAAAAACATGTTTTCCCATGACAGTATCCCTTTAATTTTTGTGTGTTCTTAATAAATATCAGATAATGGATACGACAAAAGCCAAGCAAAAAAGTTGCAAGCAGCCAAGAATATGTTTAGAGGCAAAGCATTTTTTCATGGAGTAAATAACTTGAAGGAGGCGATT
This sequence comes from Xenopus petersii, assembly GCA_038501925.1. Taxonomy (NCBI): domain Eukaryota; kingdom Metazoa; phylum Chordata; class Amphibia; order Anura; family Pipidae; genus Xenopus; species Xenopus petersii. The sequence goes on from CM076679.1 coordinate 78,829,551, forward strand.
CTCCATTATTAACCAACCAAAAAAAGTCATTTTTGGGTTAGTATTTAAATTAGCGAATTTGTGCATATACATGGGCGTTGTTACATTTTGGTAGAATGCAAGTGCTGGTTAGGGTTTTAGAGGTGAAGAAGTTAACCATAGAATACATCATTAGGCAGTGCAGGAAGGAGAAAGTTATCCACTGATACTAGAGGAAATGGTGTTACACTGTATATCTGATGAAATGGATGACCACATAGAAGGTTTTGCAAAAATAAAGGGCTCTGCTGCCAATATGTGCTATCTATGTAACTATGAAAGCAAAGCAGATAAAGCACATTTAATCTAGTCTACAACTGACTTGTAACTGAGATGCTGTGAAAGCCTACACATTAATTCATTAATTAAGGAATCCAGTATGAACATAAACAGAGGATATAAGGTGCACAGAGGTTAAATGTATCTGTCCACATGGGTCATCCCATGCTAATCTTCAAGTCTTCTTTTCATTCTTTCTAAGATCCTCATTTCGATGGGTAATATGGAGGCATAAAGTTGGTAAAATAAAATGTTCTATAGTTTATGCATTTGTCTAAACTGTAGTAAGATTAAGGGGCAAATTTACTTATTTACTTACTTAATTAACCCTCGATATTCGACTGCCGAATTGAAATCCTTCGACTTCGAATATCGAAGTTGAAGGATTTACCACAATTCGTTTGGATTTTAATCCATCGATCGAACAATTTTTCTTCAACCTAAAAAAGATAGCAAAGCCTATGGGGACCTTCCCCATAGGCTAACATTGACTTTGGTGGGTTTTAGGTGGCGAACTAGGGGGTCGAAGTTTTTTTTTAAAGAGACAGTACTTTGACTATCAAATAGTCGAACGATTTTTAGTTCGAAACGTTCGATTGAAGTCGGAGTCGAAGGTCGAAGTAGCCAAAAAAAACATTCTAAATTCGAAGTTTTTTTTATTCTATTCCTTCACTCAAACTAAGTAAATATGCCCCATAGAGACAGATATAAGCCTTCTCCAAAACTAGTATGCTGGGGTAGTTTGGCAAGTTCAGTAGACTTTCCAGCAATAGAATAAAACAACGGTCAGCTGGAGAAGTCATATGCTTGGCTGTCTTTGAGTAGCACAGTGATTGTCATAATATAGGCTTCCTATTCATTTTATCTCCAGGTAACTTAGGCCCCAACATTGATTTCAAGTCCCTTTGGTCAGTGTTTACTGATATGAATAGATTAAAAGAAGAATACAATTAGCAGTTCTAAAGACAACGAAAGCTGCATACTGATGTATTAAACATGATGATTCTTACTCAATCTTACATGGTATTGCAATGTGGAATCTATGGAATCAGCATTATGGTCTTATTATGCTGCTAATGTAAATTCTATGGCATGTTGAATCCTTGGGGTTCAAAAAATGCTGCTTTTCTGTTTTGCTGCAATTTGATTAATTTGTAGACTGAACCGCAATCCAGTATTGGACTGGCTCACAGGGATACCAGGAAAACTCCCGGTGGGCACAGATATCAGTGGGCAATCTTGCTTCTAAACATTTAGCCTATTTCATGGTCATTCCCTGAATGACCATGAATTCATGCAAACAAATAGACCCAATAGGCTGGTATTGCTTCCAATAAGGATCATTGATATCTTAGTTAGGATCAAGTACAAGTTACTGTTTCATTATTACAATGAAAAAGGTAATAATTTTTTTTTTTTTTTTTAAATGGATTATTTGGATATAATGAAGTCTATGGGAGATGACCTTTCCTTAATTTGGAACTTTCTGGATAATGGGTTTTCTGGATAACAGGTCCCACACGTATTTCAATGAAGCGAATTCTGTCAGGAACAATAATATTAGACCAAATCCAAGAATGTTAAGAACTTTGTTTTGATTTCAGAGCAATTATTAAGGCACAGTTTGATTATTAATTATGATTTAAGAAGGCCTGAAATTTCTTGAAACTCATCCAGGTGTGGGATTTTGTTCATGGAGAATAATTTAAATGGTGAATGGAGAGACAAAATGCACTTTGATATCAGAGGTGCAGAAGAGGAAGTATTCTTACGGCCAGGGGGCTGCCAAAAGTTTTTGGCATTCGTTCTTAAAGAAATAAAAAAAAAAAATAACTGTTTAATATCTACATTCACACAATTACATAGACACTTTTGTGGACTTGTTTTTTATGGAAGTAGACATTAAATACATTTAGTAGATGGGATAAAACTCTCCATGCAAGATCTAATAGTAAGTGATTATTTCTTTGATTATTCCGAAGTTCTCTTTACCAATTAAACCGTGGATAAAGCTTGAATGTCACAAGGACTGATTTATTGCTTAAACATACTGTTTGTGAATCTTTCTATCTGTTCATTATAAGTATACATTGTGTGAATGTTTATTAAACTCTGCTGCTGCTTTATTATCATTGAAGCTTCTACAATGTAGCCCAGTTTAATGTGAGTTTAGTGGTTAGGACTCACCTCCTCTTCACAGTCATTAATGCAGGAACTGGGTGAAACTTGACAAGGAGCATTATCATGCTTTCTTAATTATTTCTACCCCACTGTTTTGTAATGAAGTCCCAAGTGTTCTCTGGGGTTCATAGTCCTGAAGTGTCATTCTTGAGAACTGAAGATGCCAGATTAATGTACTAAGTCTCCTGGGTGCATTTTGTAGTGTCTCCCCCATGATATCAGCAAAGGACTACTTTATCAAATTTGCTTATTGTCTTAAATGAGAACTAAAGCTTAACTAAAGAAGTAGCTAGAAATGTTGTACATTATGTTTTTAGCTTCTGTACCAGCCCAAGGCAACCACAGCCCTTTAGCATTAAAGATCTCTGTATCCAAAGATGCCCCAGTAGCTCCCCATCATTTTCTGCTGATTCACTGCACATCTCTGTGCTGCTGTCACTTACTGAGCTTAGAGACCCACTCACAATATACTGTACACAGATAATTACTACATGGCAGCACATGAACCAGTACAACTAGCATCAGAATTTACTAATCAGCCTTGTAGTATCAGCTTATAGGACAGGTAAACCACATTTTTTGCTTGATAATTTGCAATGGTCCCTAAGCTTAGCTTCATCATCATTGCTGCTATCAGCAAGCTAAACCTTTAGGCTGGTGCAATAAGTTAAGTAGATATAATATGGCATTTTTAGCCATATTCATTTTTAGTGTTTAGTTGCGATTTAAGGTAATTAAACAGCACATTGTGCTGAGTGCTAAGAGTAATGTGCTAAGAACAGACTACCATGGTTGGCTGTAGGATCTTAAAGCTGACCGACTTCCTTGTCTTCGCCATGTTGTCCTTTGAGCAGACTACAAATACACTTAGCTATCTTCTCTCCAAAGCTGTATGACTAACTTTTTAATATTTTGCATTACAGTCTAAGCACTGGCTTCAAAGACTGAAAGTATCTAATAAGGCGTTTCATATCAATGAACATAATCACAGAAACATCTGCTGTGCATCTTAAGATTCCTATTTCGAATAAAACAAGAGGCTCGTATTATAAAAACAAACTAATTATTAAAAAAAAGACATTCTGTCCGAGATTATTACCAGTTGCAATGAACTATATTAAACTGTTATATTTGTAAAGCATACATATATATCACAAGAGGTTGAAAAGTTCTACGCCAGTGCTTTATAGAGAAACACACCCTGTTTTTTTGTCCATAAGGGCACAGATAATTGCAGGCAAACATTTTTTTGTGCATTTGTCTTTATTGTTTATATTATGAATTGTAACTGCCATGCTGCTTACTTTGACACAGCTATGCTCAATACTGCAAATACAGTAATAAAACATACCTCTGTCAAGGCAAGAAATGACACTGGGGCAAATTTACTAAGTGGCGAAAATTCGCCAGTGACAGCTTCGCAGGCAGCTCAACACTTCGCCAGCCAGAAATTTGCTCAGACAACGCTAATCCACTAACATGCGAAGTTGCATCCAGGGCGCCGAACACTGGCAAAGTTGCGCTAGCTTTGGGGCTAGCCTATAGTGGGAAGTTAACATTGATACAGTATCTTGTACTTGATACAAACTAGGATATACAATAATTAATCTTTAGTGGAAGCAAAACCAGCCTATTGGGGTTCTTGAATGTTTAAATGATTTTCTAGTAGACTTATGGGGGCAAATTTACTTACCTCCGAAATTGCGCCAGAGACGGCTTCACTGACATTGCAACCAGGGCCATGCTGCTCAGACGCCCAAGGCAAGCCGGCAGATGCGGCTCTGGCTTAGCGCTCCTGCTCATGCGCAACATGGCGCTCATGTGCGCATACGCAAGAAAGACAGTTTTTACTTCTTTTTTTCGCTCCTGCGCATGCACGAATCATTGCTAACGTGCGCATTCGCAAATTGAGGTGAAAGAGAAGTAAAAAGAGTCGGGCACAGAGGGGACCGGACTAGGGGTAGGCGACAGAGGAGGTACGTGCCTGACACCCCCCCCAGCTTTGCGTCCGAGGCATGTGCCTACTCTGCCTACCCCTTGGCCCGGCCCTGATTGAAACATTTCACCAGGCGTAGATTCGCCAGGACAACGCTAATTCACAAAAATCCAAAGTTGCGTCCAGGGTTCCGAATCCTTGCGAAGTTGCGCTAGCGATAATACGATAAGCAGTTCGAAGTTACGCTAGTGATGCCTAATTAGCATATGGCGTGAAGTTAAAGTACAATGGACGTATATGTTGCAGTAACTACATTACACTATACAAGGCCAGGGAACCTTAATAAAATAAAATTGTTGTATTGCCCTACACATGAGCCCAGTATATAGTTTAGGTGCCTTATGTTAGAAAATGTAGGGGGGATTTAAAAAAAATTTAACAATCTTTTTCAGTCTGTCACCCTATAAAAAGTAAAAGACGCTAACGTTTTTTGGGACTTAGAAAAATGTTCAACTATTTTTTGATGAACTATCTACTCTATTGCACTTCAACTGGTCTGAGGTGGCGAAGGCAAGTCTGGCGCAAGAGGTAACGTTCAGTATAATCTGCATCTTAGTGAATTAGCGTAGTTACGTCCATTCGCCAGAGCGCAAATTAGCCTGGCGTTAGAGTGTGATGTAGCGCCAGAGTCTATCTCCTTTGCTAGCAAATTTACGCCAGCGCCTGTTATTAAATTGGCAAAGTTCCGAAATGACGTCATGCTGGCGAATTTTTGCCAGTGTTAGTCACTTTGCCCTTTAGTAAATTGCCCTTTAGTGTATTGTAATAAATAAATGCCACCATCATCCCCAGCTATGTCTGCTCCTGCTGCAGTTGCTGCCTGTAGTCCTAAACAAGGGGTTTCCAACCTTTTGGCTTCTCTGGGCCACATTGGAAGAAAACATTTCTGGGGCCCCACTCGAAATACACACAAACAGTAACGCAAGCTTTTGATTCATTTTATTGTAAAAGTAAAAGAAAAGAGGGTTTTGTAAACCTAGTGAGATTATTGACATTGTTTTTGAGAAACTAACTATTTCAGTATCAATATCTGGTTCTAATTTTACTCTTAGGGGCAGATTTATCAAGAGTCTAAGTGAATTTGAGGAAATTTTCGAAGTAAAAAAATTCTAAATTCAAAGTAATTTTTTGGGTACTTCGACCATCGAATGGGATACTACGACTTCTATTCGAAGTAAAATCGTTCGAATATTCGATAATCAAAGTACTGTCTCTTCAAAAAAACTTCGATTTCAATACATTGCCAAATTAAACCTGCCAAGTGCTATGTTAGCCTATGGGGACCATCTAGAGCATTTTTCTACGTTTTTGGAAGGCAAAGTAAAATCATTCGATCGATGAAATCCTTCGAATTGTTCGATTTTACGTCGACCGCAGGATACCCAAATTTGCTGAAAAAAACTTTGACTTTGATGTCGAAGTATTTCAATTCGATGGTCGAATTTTGAAGTATTTTTAACTTCCAAATTCGACCCTTGATAAATCTGCCCCTTTTCAGCATTCTTGAAAAAAGTTGCTCACAAATATAGGCGCTGCATTTATCCCTTGCATAGAGGGTGATGCCGCTGAAGAATGCTTACCTGCCTTTGTAAGTAACCGAACAATCACTTGTTAACTGCTTTTTCTGCTCTAGGAAGCCACACACCCCATGTAAAATGTAAAGCACACATGCACACAATTAGCGACCACATACATACAGGCACGCTCTGTGCGTGACATTAAACATGACGTTTCCTGGATTGACGAGAGTTCAAGCTGGGCCGCATTCATATCCATCCTGGGCCGCACGCAGCCCTCGGGTTGGACTCCCCTGTCCTAAGTCATTGTTACTTTAAGCAGCTGCAATAGTGAAATGGACCTGTTTGTGGGCCAGACAATGGCCTGGGCCTATTTGTTAGATACACATGCCTCACTTAACATCTGGTGGGTCGCAGAACTGCCCTGTGGACTTTTTAAATCCATGCACCATAGGTCAAGAGTAGGTATAACATAAGCATAAGAAGAGGGATGCTGTACAAAGTGACAGGTTTTGTAAGGAATAACGATATATATTTATAATGACCAACTGGAAAACTCTGGTGACTGAAGAGGTAAAGATACTGCTAATTAGCTCTCACTGTGGCTCCACATTGCTATGGCTTCTTCCCTTAGCGATGCTGTGCTGTGAGGAAGTGATCACCTATTGCTCCACAGTGACGCATGCAAAACCACAATCATTGTTTGACAGTGACAAAAAGACTCATCCTGTGTTACAGCAGGAAGCCAATTGGATAATGCTGGGCTTTATCTCTTTTACCTGCATGGCAAGTCACGGATAGAAAAATGTCTTGGATTAATTCTCCCACTCTTGTATTTCCTTTTCACAAAATCCATATACTTATTAATCCTGCCCAGCCAGTTTGGTTGGTTTCAAATGGCCAATTCCTCTCTATAGAACATAGAAAAGTCTCACAGCCAGGGGAAGGCACATTATATGCAATGTGCACATTTAGATTCAATGTTTCTAACAACAGTCCATTTGTATTCAGCGTCCTGCTTTACACAATGAAAACCGACCGCACTGCATGTGGAAATAGAATACATTCTCTCTCTGATACACGCAACAACAATTCAACAGGAGTCCACTGTAACTGATGTTAGAGGGAAAGATAGTTAATAGAAAGGGTTCCTTTCTGTTAAATGGACAATACAGTATTATTGCTTTTTTATCTATATCCCCTTCAACAGGGAATGCATAAGGGTAAACATGCAATGAACAGTTCCATCCCTAATTATTTGAGAGGTGTACTTAATTGAAGACAATATTGGCAGCCCGGGTTGTATTTATCTGCAGAACCAATAACGGGTATTCTAATGGCCATAAAGAATTGTGCTCATGCCGGTGACATCTAGAAGACCACAGCTCCTACTCAAAACTGAATGCAACTTACAGAAAAAGAATATTCTGTTCACATCATGCATGATACCATGACATACATGTATGAGACCTGTTATTCAAAATGCTCAGGACTTGACGGTTTCTGGATAAGGGATCTTTCAGTAATTTGCATCACCATACCTTAAGTCTGCTAGAAAAAAACATCAATTAAACCCAATAGGTTTGTTTTAGTGAGGATTACTTATTTCTTAGGGTAAAGTACACGGTACTGTTTTATATAACAAAAAAAAAAGGAAATCATTAAATCATCATCATTAACTATTTGATTAAAATAGAGTTTATGGGAATTGGCATTTTCTGTAATTCAGATCTTACTGTATAATGGGGTTCCTGATACCTGAATAATAGTATTCAAAGGAGAACTCAACCCCCTAATTAAGAAAAGCCCCTACCTACTAACCTAGATCGTTCCCCCCTCCCTGCTTCCCCCCGCATACTTCAATAGCCTTGAAAATGTCCACAGAGGAGCTTGTGGGTGCCATCTTCCCGATCTCGGGATTTCTTTGGGCCCTCTTCTGCAATTTCCAGCACTCTATTACAGAAGAAGACCGGCAATCCAGATGATGGTGCCTACAAGCTCACTGCGCTGTTAGTTGAGAAATAGTTTAGGGACATTTTCAGGGCTATTGAAGTATGCAGGGGGGGGGGAGCAGGGAGGGGGGACTATCTAGCTTAGTAGGCAGGAGCATTTCTTAATTGAGGGGTTGAGTTCTCCTTTAAACTAGGCAAAAGAGACCTTGAACTAGTTGCCCAAATGATCATGAGGCATTAATCCATTCAGGGTCAGACTGGGCCCTAGAGGGTCCCGCAGGCCCAGACCCGCTTCCTGCATGAAACTTTTGCTGCTGCTTTGCAGCTTGGACTGTCCAGGTCCGACGCTGAACCCATCTGATTGGAATTTGTACAATGCCAAACAGAAATGTATCACAGATTATATACCCATGTCTAATAAGTTTTAGGGATATCGTTTCCTTCTGGACACCAACCACTGCAATGAACACATTGACATGGCATACTAGCTCTAGAAATGTGAGTTTTTGCTCAAATCAGTATATAGAAGATGGACATATGTCATGAGACATACAATGATGTTAACAAACCAGGGCAAAGAAATAGTTGCAGCACTTTTACATAGCCACAATGAGTTAACTTATAAAAGTGTGCAAAACTATAGCAATTACTCTTTGCAAATGATTTTCTATTTCTAGCAGGTCTAGAGCAGGAGGTTTAACCCAACAGTTTTGATTAGGCAGTATAGTGAAGGTGAGCACCCAATACATAAATCAAGTTATTTTCCTCCAAGAGCTTAGATATTATTTTCACAATGGTTAAAGCTGCAGTTACATCTACAACAAAGCAGTGCCTGTTTAATGGATTACATTATTGTACATGCTGCCCAAAGCCTTTGTGCAGACCATATTGTAAGCCAAATAAACGTGTAAATACTTTACAACAAACTGAAATGGATTCATTTAATTGGATAATTGCCTTTACTTTTTTTATTCCTAGACGTTTAATACATACACAGATGAGGAACAAGGCTTTCCTTGTTTGTTTGCTAAAGTTTAAAGGAGAACTAAACCCTAAAAACAAATGTGGCTAAAAATGGCATGTTTTACATACTAAACTTATTGCACCAGCCTAAAGTTTCAGCTTCTCAATAGCAGCAATGATCCAGGACTTCAAACTTGTCACAGGGGGTCACCATCTTGGAAAGTGTCTGCGACACTCACATGCTCAGTGGGCTCTGAGCAGCTGTTTAAAAGCTAAGCTTAGGGACTGTCACAAATTATTAATCAGAAAATTAGGTTTGTCTGTAATATATGCTGATGCTACAAGGCTGATTATTAAATGCTGATGCTAATTGCACTGGTTTCTGTGCTGCCATGTAGTAATTATCTGTATTAATTACTTATCAGCCTTATTTTGTGACATTTATATTCTATGTTTACTGTATATTGTGAGTGGGTCCCTAAGCTCAGTAAGTGACAGCAGCACAGAGCATGTGCAGTGAATCAGCAGAAAAGAAGATGGGGAGCTACTGGGGCATCTTTGGAGACACAGATCTTTACTGCTAAAGGGATGTGGTTGCCTTGGGCTGGTACAGAAGCCCAAAACATAATGTACAACATTTCTACCTACTTCTTTAGTTAGGCTTTAGTTCCCCCTTAAAGAAGTTGCTTCCACTAGTGCTAAATGTGATGGTTCTCAAGTCTTGTGACGATTTCAAGTATCTTGTGTTGGTCTGTCCTTTATTCAGAGATAAATACTCACATCAAGCATATAAGTAAGAGGCACACACTGTAAAATAATGTAGCCCCCCCCTCGCCCCCATCAACAAAAAAACAAAAAAAGAAGGAAAACGAACTTGCAATCAGAAATAAATAAATTGTCATTTCTACCAAAGTATTTTCTTCAAACAATGCCTCACATGTTAGCAGGTCACCTAGAGTTTCTTTGTAATACTGTAAATTCTCAGGTGCATGGAACATCCTAACAATCCAACATTTTTGACTATAAATTAGGTGAAAAATGTAGGCACACATTGAAACCAGCAATTTTTCAGAAAAAAATATACATACATTTCAACAAAACTGCAGCAATGGTTTCCAGCTATAATATAGGCTTGGTGCTTTAAAAACCAGTAGGACTCACAGTACTTCAATAATTCTTTTATATTATAGTTGGTGTGCAGTACAAAAACACCAGCACTTCTTGATTTGGAAATATTATTATGCTTTGAAATTGACATGTTTCAACAGGAACCATTTATAGGCTCCTCTGAAATATCAACTTATACAGTTTCACTGTTAAGGTAAAACGAATGTTCTTCCGAATGAAGAAGTACTGCTGTCTGTAGGCGTGTATGTCTTGATGCACATTCACAAAGACCACTGAAGGGGCACATCCTCAATCCAATAAAATCAATGGAGTTATACAAAAAGCAAGTAAGTCAGAACTGTATATAGCTTAATATAACCATGCTAATTGTTTGGGGGTCTCTTTGATATGCAGTCAAGTTTGGAAGCAGAATTCTAAGCTAAATACTGTACAACACTGCTGCCATCAAAATATGTATTATGTGGAGAGTGGACTTTGTGTTCCTTGGCCTTTGTTGATTTTGTGTAGAGTGCTTTTTGCAGAGCACTGTACAAAGCTATATGTGTGTGAAAGGTTCCCATGAATTAAGGCAAAATTGCATGTCTGGGCCGTGCAAGAGCCTGGTACACTGGGAACTTACACACATTTTGCAGCAAATTGGCACAAACATGTAAAATGATGGCAGGGCTGGTTTTAGTGTAGGACAGAACAGCATGTGCCCTGGGCCCACAGTACCAATGGGTCTCTCTACATGATGATAAAACAAGCATAAATGACATTGTGTAGCAACCAAGATTTTCAGTAGGTATTTCAGTGATGTCCAATCCGTGGCCCTCTTAGGGTAAGACTACACGGACGTTTTCGTTGCTGCGACTTCATCCGACATTTCTATGTCTTACCTCATTTCCGTTGCATGTGTTTTTCCGGATCGCACCGAAAACGTCCATTTAGTTCTACCCTTATACAATTTCAGTGATCACTAACAGCTAAAAGCTGACAGTTGGTGCTGAAATGTGCAGTTCATCAAGAGGGTTGGAATTTGGACATCCCTGATTTACAGCTTTCCTGCCTTGCCACCAATCCTGGTGATGGGGTGAGGGCCCCTTTGGCATCTAAGGAGTTTAATCAATCTCCAGAAAAGAAACTGCCAAGTTATACTGATGTGGAGTATCCGAAGGCCCTATTTGTTAATGGTGGCAACGTTTGCCCAACTGCTCGATCGTAAGAGGCTTATTTGTTAGTTTTCTCCATTGTATAAAATATATTGCTATTTGTGAGACTGCCAGGACAAGGAATATTGGGATAAGACTGCCATGATGAACAGGGAATGGATAATGCATTCTTTTTATAGCTAGACTACCAAATAAATTACAGACCTTAAGATGACCTCTCTTTCTTAAAGGGGGAACTATAGTGAAAATGAATATGTAATACAAGCTTCATGATACTGAAATAAGAGATTTTCTAAATATAATCAATTAAAAACTATTTCTAAGATATTTGAGTTAATCTCAAATATACCTCTCTCTCAGAATGTTTTCCTTCATTCTGTCTTCATGCGAGAGTTGGGAGTCTTATTTTGAATGACAGTTAAAGGGATCCTGTCATCAGAAAACGTTTTTTTCAAAACGCATCAGTTAATAGTGCTGCTCCAGCAGAATTCTGCACTGAAATCCATTTCTCAAAAGAGCAGTTTTTTTTATATTCAATTTTGAAATCTGACAAGGGGCTAGATATTTTGTCAATTTCCCAGCTGCCCCTGGTCATGTGACTTGTGCCTGCACTTTAGGAGAGAAATGCTTTCTGGCAGGCTGCTGTTTTTCCTTCTCAATGTAACTGAATGTGTCTCAGTGGGACATGGGTTTTTACTATTGAGTGTTGTTCTTAGATCTACCAGGCAGCTGTTATCTTGTGTAAGGGAGCTGTTATCTGGTTACCTTCCCATTGTTCTTTTGTTTGGCTGCTGGGGGGGGGGAGGGGTGATATCACTCCAACTTGCAGTACAGCAGTAAAGATGATTGAAGTGTATCAGAGCACAAGTCACATGACTTGGGGCAGCTGGGAAATTTGACAATATGTCTAGCCCCATGTCAGATTTCAAAATTGAATATAAAAAAATCTGTTTGCTATTTTGAGAAATGGACTTCAGTACAGAATTCTGCTGGAGCAGCACTATTAGCTAATTCATTTGGGGAAAAAACTATATATCTTATGGGGGGGGGGGTCCTTTTTTGCCTTTAAAATGTGTTAGAGCTCACTCTATTAAAATCAGCAGAAATCCTGTCTCTCTACATGCAGAATTGGTGCCAAAGTCAGTTATTTTGTTTGACCTGGAATCAGTTATTTGAGTGAGCGCTAATTCATCTGCTAGGAAAGGAAGCCTCTCCTATATGCTATATTGGATATGTCAATAAAAATCAGACATCCAACTGATGCATGAAAACAGAATGAAGATAAACAGATGCCGAGAAAGGGATAGTGAACATAAACTTTATTTTAGAAACAGTACAACATTTTTAATTGATTGTTTCAGTATGATAAAGCTTGTATTACATTTTTATGATAGTTTCCCTCTAAGTTACCAGACACTTACAAAAAATTTGCTAAAAATTATCACAATCCTCCAATGTAACTTTCTGTGGTGCCGGATACCAGTCTTGTGAACTGTGCATTAAGCTATTTGTCCTGTCTTTAAGCTATAAGCCAATGTGATACTCCACATCATTATACAGGGCACCATGGGAAATGTCCCCAGCTACAAACACAAAATGCTCTTTTAACCCCTTTGGTGTAATAGTGCATTTATTTGATCAGAAGCTGGATGATTGGTAATGTGAAATTCAGTGTTCTTATTGGGATGATCTCCTTTCCAGGCTGATAACCCACATAATAAGAATTGCGGAGGGTCTCTTTCTTCCAGGTGGTACAGGTGCACATGACGAGAGGGGTGGTGCCAGTAAAATCATAGCCTCAACTGATGCTCTCACAGTCTTCTCTGCGGACACTTATTCCTTGGCTTCCAGAAAAAGTGTTTCCTGAGGATACAGCTTAAGATCTAGGAGTGATCTGTTAGGGTCCAATTGTGTTATCTGTTAAAGAAAAGGAAACATTTTAAGTGTTTTAGGTATTCAGGAAAGCTCATAAAAATACAACAAGCAGATCCGTCATATAAATAGAAGTTATTACAACACCCTCCATTTATTACTGTTACCCACACGCACATCGATTATAAACTTTATAGCGCAGAGAACAATTGTCTCTAACACAATCCAGAATGCAGCTGAACATTGTATTTTATTGTTGTATTTACCTTTATGTTTTATAAATGTATTGTTCTGTTGTACAGCACTGTATGTACAAGTAGCGCTATTTGAATGAAAAAAATATTTACACAGATTTATATACATATCAGTATATAAGACCATTATTTTAAAGAACTTCAATTAAAGGATACTGACCTCAAATCTAGTATTAGAAATGAAAACATACCGGGTATACTCTTCATCAGTCCCATAATAGACTTTAGACAATACAAGTTGAGGGTGACCGGAGGGATTAAAGAACATAAAAAAAAGCAGTGGAGCAGAAAAGAACGGAAGGATTAATTTGCAGAATACATTTAAAAAACTGTATGTAAGTCCAGACTTGTACCTCAACTACAAAATTTGTATATAACATTTAAGCTGCCTACTTCATATTCTACAATATAGTTACCATGACGTTCAGGGTCATATAAGGACAATTAAATGTCAGTGGCAAAATACACAGAACAAAAATGCTGCAACAATAATTGATGGTGGAGGTTTTTAACTGGAAGCTCTGGACCATATATGGCCCTCTATAGCATTTTATTTTTATGGGTTATTTTGAAATAAATCACCATACATTATAACTTGTTTTGACCCACATTATTAATAATCACACTAAGGTCGGATTTCGAAGTTATGTGATTTTTTTTTTTTAACTCTAATAATTTTAAATGTACTCACAACTCAACGGGAGGTTATTTAAAAAAAAAAAACACTCGAACGTCTAACATTCGATCAAATAGGAATGACCCGAAAATCGGAATAAAAAAAAAAAACCCTCAAATGTCAGGAAAGCTATTCACATCTTCAAAAGGTTCAATGGACCTCTGCCATTGACTTCTACAAGAATTCGGCAGGTTTTAGGTGGCAAAGTATTGAATTAGAACTGTTTCCAGGGCCGAGGTGTGTGTTTTTTTGAATTGGTTATGGCTCAATAAATGGGTTAAGCACCTATAAAGATAACTGGTGTGTGCAGCTCCTCCAAACAGAGGATAGAGGAATGGAAAACAAGCAAAAGCAGAACGGAGAAGTGAAGACAGGAGACAAAAATAAGACATGTGAAGGAATAAAAAAAGATGTGTGGAAGCATTACAGTACGCAACAATTGAGCAGTAGAGCAGAAGAGAGGATGATATTATTACTATGGTATGTTAAAAAGGGAAGAACTATATTAGGCACAGAACGATCTTGAAACATACAACCATTAATGCCTAAAGGAGTTAAACTAAATCTAAACTCATGTTCAACAAAATGACAAAATTGTTTCTGGTCTTGCCTATAAAACTTTTCTTTGTTCATTTTAAAAAAAATCGAAGGATCTTTTTTTCATACAGAAAGGCATTCTATATATCTATGGAGCTGTATGTGTGTGTTTTTCTGCCGAATAAAAATAAAACTACCAATACCATAAAATGTGCAAACTTCTTCTCCATGCTACACCGAATGAGAGAATAGCAGAAAATACGTTTAATTGATGAAGCCGTGTATTATACAGTTTAATGGAGGAAGACTTGTATAATCTTAAAATGAATTCAATTTTGTTTTTTAGGTGAAACTTGAACTAAGGTATCCCACGGAAACATCTGAAAAAGATCAAATCGGTTTTGAGGAACTGGCACATGGATCAAGAAAGTGGAAATGTTTTGATAAATGAAAAGACTTTCCTGAACGTGTTAATAACTGATAAATTAGAACCACTGGGAATCCCACAGAAGTCCCCACTTCGAATTTTAACACACTTTCCCCTTAATATATGAATGAAACAAAATATTAAGTAAAAGAAAAAAAATCACATGCTACAATCCCTATTTATCAAACTAGTAAATTGCACCAATGCAAATATTTGAGCCAAAAACTTGAGTAGTTATTCCTCAGCTGATAAATGTGTGTGGGTTTTTTTGGGCAATTTCCCTTTAATCAGAAAACCAAGAAGAGGGATCTAAGCACACAGGTTTCTTGGGTCTCTCTAACATTGGTGGAGAAATTAGGCATCTTCCTAATGATGCAGCATAAGATAAACAGATGGTGCAGAGATGCATTTAGGGATGTAATTACAGGAACACAACCTCATCAAAACTCTGTTATTTGCAAACTGAAGGCAGACTAGATATGAGATGTCCCTTTGCCAGGGAACTGAATCTTAGATCGATCTGGCTGCAAAGGTGATCTATAAACATTAGTATTTGTAAATGCTCACCTTTTCGTTGTCTTTCAAGTGGTGGCAGGATTTCAATGCAACTGAAGGAGGAAGTTGTCAACTCTGAACTAATGTTACCAGATGTGCCATTTTGTTTAGTACATGGCACACTTGTCTTTATTAGATTGCTGTATCCTAATGGTGTGTGTCATTCAGTATGTTATATCTGTTTATGTCTAAATACTAAAGCTGTTAAATATTATTTGCCATGTAGAAACAGCCGTTAGAAGTTGGCACCGACAGTGTAACAAGGCAAATGCAACACTCAATATGAAAGGTGGGACTGCAATGTTAGTGAATGTTTCCAGATGGGGCAGCAGCTAATTAGAGACAATGAACCTCTGTAGTTAATAAAATGCATAATGCCCTTTTTTTCAATATTCTTAAAACAGTTTCAGGCAGCAGCTTGTGGGTGTCAGGAGAAGGGGTGGAACTGTTTATACCCACGGTTTCTGCTTGCCTTCTGTTTCAAATTCACTAAGGGACCCTACGATTCGCCAATGTTTACACCATTACCCAATTACAGAGAACACGGCTGCTGCATCTGTCAACAAACAGAGCTGTTGTCGCTTTGTTTTAGAGACTTTGGCTTTCCTCTTTTAATATATCTGATGATTCTGCTTAATTAGCATCCCACACACTCCTGCGCTATCAGCCGGCCGGATCGCTTATGTGTAAACATTTTGTTTGCCACCAAGTCAGATTAATAAAGTGCATCATTTTATACAATTATAAAGGAATTACTCTTGTTTGAGTTTAATATGTTGATGAGAGAATAGTATACAGCTGAATCAAAGAGGAATTAAATTAAATTCCAATCACATATTATGCACAGTTAAATGTACACACACTATAGAGAACAGCACGGAGTTAGGGGGTTAAATATGTCACTGTTTATACCACGCATATATAAAGCTAATAGCATTAACTGTCGATTACCAACATGACACTAACGTGTCAGATGTAAATGCAGCATGCAAAATTCCCTTCCATAGTTATGTCAGGTCAGATGTCAAATCTCTCACGTAGTTTGTATCTGTTCCATTACTTTTGAACCACACAACGAAATCCAACTCGGAGGACAATCTGACATTATTATACTAAATATTTTGTGTTGCTAAGACCATAGGGTGCAGAGGAATTAAGGTTTGGAAAAATAGTAGGCCTGGATCATTATTAACCCAATGACAGAGGGTGAGCTGGCATCTGTGCTGATGCTAAAAAGTTGTCAGGGCTAGCCTTGAAGAAGGTTCTGTCCAAGTGATGGCGAGTCCCTTTTTATAGGCAAGGGAAAATGTATTGATGTGACTGTAGTATTTTTCTCACTGTAATACCTTGTTTAAAAAACACATTTTCTATCATACCTTTGCATACATGATCTTCTTGTAAACTTGATTGAGTCAGCTCCATTTATACCTTTAAATCCAAGAGGAATTTCCCAGTGCAAGTGCGATTAATGGCCACCGTCCATTCGCATACTATGGAATACTTGAAGAACAGCACCGGTCCGTGTTTAAAATGAAAAGCCTTTATTTGATACACATGGCAACAATCTGGATACAGCTGTATCCAGATTGTTGCCATGTATATGGTCTTCTTAAAGGGTTGGTTGGATAGATTTGAGGAGACTTATTGCAACGTTAAGGTAACAGCATCATCTTACACATTTCGGGAAAGCATTCCCTTAATCATAGGCATCTATGCCATGCCTATGATTAAGGGAATGCTTTCCAGAAACGCGGAAGGAAGTTGAGGAGCTGATTATAGGGACATGGCGTGGTAGGGTGATGTCAGGGCCCGAAGGCTCAGTTTGTAGTGTGGACCAAGGAGGAGACAAACAACATCAAGTTCGCAGTACAAGAGGGTTTATCAGAAGAATGGTCAAAGCAGGCAAAATGGTCGGTACAGGCAGCAAGAATCAGAATCGTTTAAACAGGCAAGAAGTCGATACACAGATAATCCAAAAATAGCAAGAAATCGCACCCAGGAACTATACAAGATAGACCTATAATTGGGCGATGACAGGATGGGCAAGCAGGTTTAAATAGTCCAAGTTTGGTGCCAAAACTTGACGCGCTGATGTCATGACGCCGACGTCCTTACGTTGACGTCCTGACGCCGACGCACATTCTGACGCCGGCGTCCATTCCGTCGCCGGCGACCAATCCTAGGGCGACACGTTTCAGACGTAGTCCCACTGTGACCAGGAAGAACCGCATGGTGGGGCAGGAAGTCGCCATCTTGGATATCCCGTGGGGTAAGTTCCTCCATTTCCATTACAGTACCCCCCTCCTTAGGAGGGGCCTCAGGACCACCGAGACTAGGGGAAGAAGGAAAAAGTCTGTGGAACTTACGGACCAAGACAGGAGCATGAACGTCCGAGCTTCTCACCCAGGAACACTCTTCTGGACCAAACCCCTTCCATTCGATAAGGTATTGAAGAATGCCCCTAGAAATACGAGAGTCCAAGATCCTCTTGACTTCGAATTCCTTATGATCGTCGACCAAGGCAGGAGCCGGAGGGGAAGAAGAAGAGGGGCAAGACATAGCAGGTTTAAGCAGGGACAGGGCCGCCATTAGAAATCACGGGGCCCCGTACAACAAAATTTTTGGGGCCCCCTGGGCCCCGCCCACACTGATGACCAAGCTCCACCCCATTTCCCGCCCACTCCACATCGCAGTTAAAAGACCACACAGACATCAGTGCTAAAAAAGTAACCCCCCCCCACACAAGTTGTAAAAAGCTATTGATGGTCAGGGCCCCCTTATAAAAAATTGGGGCCCCAAAAAAAAAAAAAATTAAAATTTTTTTTTTTTTTTTTTTAAAACATTGGTGGCAGGGGCCCCCTTATAAGTTAAAAAAAACTTGGGGCCCCAACAAAAAAAATGTAAAAAAAACTAAAAAATAAACAAACATTGGTGGCAGGGGCCCCCTTATAAGTTAAAAACAAATTGGGGCCCCAAAAAAAAATTTGAAAAAAAAAAAAAAACTGGTGGCAGGGGCCCCCTTACAAGTTAAAAACAAATTGGGGCCCCAAAAAAAAATTAAAAAAAATTTTTTTTGAAAAAAAAAAAAAAAACATTGGCGGCAGGGGCCCCCTTATAAGTTAAAAACAAATTGGGGCCCCAAAAAAAATTTAAAAAAAAAAAAAAAATTTTTGAAAAAAAAAAAAAACATTGGCGGCAGGGGCCCCCTTATAAGTTAAAAACAAATTGGGGCCCCAAAAAAAAATTTGAAAAAAAAAAAAAAACTGGTGGCAGGGGCCCCCTTACAAGTTAAAAACAAATTGGGGCCCCAAAAAAAATTTAAAAAAAAATTTTTTTGAAAAAAAAAAAAACATTGGCGGCAGGGGCCCCCTTATAAGTTAAAAACAAATTGGGGCCCCAAAAAAAAATTTGAAAAAAAAAAAAAAATTTTTTGAAAAAAAAAAAAAAACATTGGCGGCAGGGGCCCCCTTATAAGTTAAAAACAAATTGGGGCCCCAAAAAAAAATTTGAAAAAAAAATAATTTTTTTTTGAAAAAAAAAACTGGTGGCAGGGGCCCCTTACGAGTTAAAAAAATAAATTGGGGCCCCAAAAAAACATGTTTTAAAAAAAAAAGATTGGTTGCAGGGGCCTATAGAATATTAAAATAATACATTGGTGGCCAGGAGATTAAAAAAAAAAAAAAATACACAAACTGGTGTTCAGTAGAATTGAACTCACGGCTTCAGTACTTCAACTTCACCTCCTTTCGTGACTTCGGGTCTTTTCACCGCTTCAGGACTTCGGCTGTTTTCGTGACTTCGGGTCTTTGTGCTGCTTCAGGACTTCGGCTGTTTTCGTGACTTCGGGTCTTTTCGGCGCTTCGTGACTTCGGCTTTTTCCGTGACTTCGGGTCTTTTCGGCGCATCGGCTTCGGCTTTTCGGCACTTCCGCATTCGGCAGCACAGAGGCAAGTCGTACGGCTCGGGCGCTCGTAAGGGGGGCCCGGATCTTCAAAAAAAGCAGCTCTGCCGGGCCCCCCTTCATGCCCGGGCCCGGTACGCTTGTCCCCCCTGTCCCCCCCTGATGGCGGCCCTGAGCAGGGAAACATGAAAAACATTGGGTATCCGCAGCTCAGGAGGAAGTTGAAGACGAACAGCCACAGGGTTGATGATTTCGATGATAGGAAAAGGACCGATGAATTTAGGACCAAGCTTGGGTGTAGGAATCTTGAGACGAATGTTGCGTGTGGAAAGAAAAACTTATGGAGGGGACGAAATCCTTCTTTTATCGGCAAACCTCTTCTGTACCAGGGAACTTTTCTCCAAGTTTGCCACAGTAGCATGCCAAATAGCCAACATGTGAGCAGCTTGGTCATTGGCCGCAGAAACGTTGGTAAGAAGAAGATCCTGGGAAAAAGCCAAGGGATTCAGGCCATACACACAGAAGAAAGGAGACTTCTGGGAAGAAGAATGCAGAGCGTTGTTCTGAGCAAACTCAGCCCAGGGAAGAAGATCCGACCAATCCTCCTGGCACAGGGACACATGACAACGAAGAAACTGTTCCAAGGCCTGGTTGACCCGTTCTGCGGCTCCATTAGACTGTGGGTGGTAAGCAGAAGAAAATTGAAGAGAAATATTAAGAGCCTTGCAAAGAGATCTCCAGAACTTGGAAACAAACTGGGAACCCCGGTCAGACACAATTTCGGCAGGAAAACCATGAAGACGGAAAATTTGTTTAATAAAAAGTTCAGAGAGTTCAGGGGCAGAAGGCAGTTTCCGAAGTGGTGTGAAGTGAGTAATTTTGCTGAATCTGTCGATCACCACCCAGATGACAGTGTGGCCAGAAGAAACAGGGAGATCAACAATAAAATCCATTGCCAGGTGAGTCCAAGGTCGAGATGGAATGGGAAGCGGCAAGAGTAAACCCTTGGGGGGGGGGGAATGTCCGGACTTGGAAACAGCACAAATGGAACAGGAAGAGACAAAGTCTTTAACATCTTTCCTTAGGGTCGGCCACCAAAGCAAACGAGACAAGAGCTTGATTGTCTTCTTAACCCCGGGATGACCAGCCTGTTTGGAACTGTGAGCTTGGGATAAAATTGCATGACGGAATTCTGGAGGAACAAAAGCAACACCAAGAGGAGTCTCTACAGGGGCCGAAGACTGGGCAGAAAGTAACTGAGAGGCACAGGAGGGAAACAAGGCGGCAATAATCTTGGTAGAAGGCACAATGGGTTCAGGATTTTCAGGACAGGAATCTTCAGGAACAAAGCTTCTGGACAGAACATCAGCCTTCCTGTTTCTGGAGCCAGGACGAAAGGTGATCACAAAATTAAAACGAGAAAAGAAAAGTGACCACCTGGCTTGCCGGGGATTGAGACGCTTGAGGGATTGAATAAATTCAAGATTTTTGTGGTCGGTAAAGATGGTCACAGGAACTGAAGAACCTTAAAGTAAATGTCTCCATTCTTCCAGGGCCAACTTAACTGCAAGTAGCTCGCAATTCCCAACATCGTAATTTTGCTCTGGGGAAGAAAATTTTTTAGAGAAAAAAGCACAAGGATGGAGTTTACCGTCAGAAGAAGATCTTTGCGACAGAACTGCTCCAGCTCCAACATCAGAGGCATCAACTTCCATGAAGAAGGGTAGTAGAGGTTCAGGGTGTCTAAGAATAGGAGCAGAAGAAAAGGCTTCTTTGAGAGTCTTGAAGGCTTCGAGAGCTAGAGGGGACCAGTGTTGAGGTTTACCCCCTTTACGGATCAAGGCAAGAATTGGAAAGATTTTGGAAGAAAAGTCTTTGAT
This sequence comes from Xenopus petersii, assembly GCA_038501925.1. Lineage (NCBI taxonomy): Eukaryota > Metazoa > Chordata > Amphibia > Anura > Pipidae > Xenopus > Xenopus petersii. The sequence goes on from CM076679.1 coordinate 78,850,838, forward strand.
AAATTGTCTATAATAATTGGCGAAGCCAATAAACCTCTGAACTGCCTTGACACTTGTAGGAAGGGGCCAATCCAAGATCGCAGAGACTTTGGCGGGATCCATCTTGAAGCCTTGTGGAGAAATGATATAGCCAAGGAAAGGAATGGAATAAGCTTCGAAGATGCATTTCTCCAACTTGGCGAAGAGATTGTTTTTCCTCAACCTGGAAAGAACTTCACGTACTTGGCAACGATGATCCAGAAGGTTCTTAGAAAAAATAAGAATATCGTCTAAATACACGACCACACACTGTCCCAAAAGATCACGAAAAATGTCATTGACTAATTCTTGGAAGACCGCAGGAGCGTTGCAGAGACCAAATGGCATGACAAGGTACTCGTAATGTCCATCGCGAGTATTGAAAGCGGTCTTCCATTCATCTCCCTCGCGGATCCGAATGAGATTGTAGGCCCCACGTAGATCCAGCTTAGTAAAGAAATTAGCACCCTTAAGCTGATCAAAAAGTTCGGAGATGAGAGGAAGAGGATATCTGTTCTTTATGGTGATCTTATTTAACCCCCTGTAGTCAATGCAGGGCCGCAAACTACCGTCTTTTTTTTCGACAAAGAAGAATCCTGCTCCAGCGGGGGAGGTAGAAGGACGAATGAAACCTCTTTGAAGGTTCTCCTGGATATATGACTTCATAGCAGAAGTTTCGGAGGGAGAAAGCGGGTAGGTGCGGCCTCGGGGGGGGGGTATTGAGCCGGGTAAGAGTTCAATAGGACAATCATAGGGACGATGAGGTGGGAGAATCTCAGCGGATTTCTTATCAAAGATGTCGGAAAAGGCTTGATACACAGGAGGAAGAGAAGAATTTGAAGATACTGAAGAAACTTTTACCACAGGAACAGCAGGCAAACAATTATGAAGACAAAATGAGCTCCACCGGGACACTTGAGTGGTGGACCAGTCAATGACTGGATTATGAACATGCAGCCACGGCAATCCCAGGACAACAGGAGTGGAAGGGCAATCAATAAGAAGAAAAGACAGTCTTTCCAAATGCATAGTGCCCACCTTGAAAGAAAGTTCCAGAGTAGACTGCGAGATGATAGCAGAGGAAAGAGGACGATCATCGATTGCCAGGACTCGAAGAGGGATTGCCAAGGGTTGGAGCGGAATAGCATGTTTACCGGCAAAGGCTTGATCCATGAAGTTGCCCGCAGCGCCAGAATCTAGGAAGGCTTGGGAAAGGATCTTCTTGGAGCCAAACTGGATTTGTATAGGAAGGAGAAAACGTTGAGCAGAGGAATGGGGAGAATGAACAATTCCACCCAGGTAAGTCTCCCCAATCTTACCTAGGTTCTGGAGTTTCCCGGCTTCACTGGGCATTCATGGGCGAAGTGGGCTTTTCCCCCACAGTAGAGACATAACCCAGCAGCCCTTCTCCGGAGTTTCTCCTGTTCGGAAAGACGTGCCCGTCCAATCTGCATAGGTTCTTCAGGAGGTAAAGAAGAAGTAGCCGATGCCGCAGGAGGCAGAGAAAGAAGGTTGGAAGCCGGACTGGAGAGTAAGGGTCTTTGGAAGCGTGGAGCCAGGGTGGGTTGGAACCTGGAAAACTTCCTAGTGCGTTCCCTGTCAAGTTCGACTTGGAACTCCCTCTGTCTGGTGTCAACTTTCACAGCCAACGCAACGAGATCTTCCCAGCGAGGAGGAATCTCCCGGGATACAAGATCATTCTTGATGCGCATTGCCAGGACGTTGTAAAAGGCAGCATGGTAACCATCATTATTCCAGGAAGTTTCAGCCACAAGAGTGCGGAATTCGATGGCGTATTCCGGAACAGAACGAGTCCCTTGCTGCAGCTGAAATAAACGAGCTGAGGCAGAGGTAGCCCGACCAGGAGCATCGAACACCGTGCGAAGGTCATGGATGAAGGCCTTGGCATCGTCAATAACCGGATCCTCTTTTTCCCAGAGAGGAGAAGCCCACTCCAGAGCTTTCCCTTGCAGGCGGGTGATGATATAGCCCACCTTCGCTCGCTCTGAGACAAACTGACCTAGAAGCAGGGTGAATTGGATCTCACACTGGTTGATGAAACCACGGCATGATTCCGGCTCACTGCTGTACAGAGGAGGTGCAGGGATGCGAGGCTCGGAAACCTGGAGCGGAGTAGCAGGGACGGGCCGAGGAACTGGAACCGCTGGAGACAAGGCAGACAATTTCTCCAGGATTGCTTCTAGTGCCTGGCCGAAGTGGGTTTGTTGGGCTTCGTAGGTCTGCATGCGAGAAGCCAATCCACAAACAGCTCTGCCGACATCAGTAGGAACTTGGGGCTCCTCAGAAGGGTCCATGGCCCAATTATACTGTCAGGGCCCGAAGGCTCAGTTTGTAGTGTGGACCAAGGAGGAGACAAACAACACCAAGTTCGCAGTACAAGAGGGTTTATCAGAAGAATGGTCAAAGCAGGCAAAATGGTTGGTACAGGCAGCAAGAATCAGAATCGTTTAAACAGGCAAGAAGTCGATACACAGATAATCCAAAGATAGCAAGAAATCGCACCCAGGAACTATACAAGATAGACCTATAATTGGGCGATGACAGGATGGGCAAGCAGGTTTAAATAGTCCAAGTTTGGCGCCAAAACTTGACGCGCTGACGTCATGATGCCGGCGTCCTTATGTTGGCGTCCTGACGCCGACGCACATTCTGACACTGGCGTCCATTCCTAGGGCGACACGTTTCAGACGTAGTCCCACTGTAACCAGGAAGAACCGCATGGTGGGGCAGGAAGTCGCCATCTTGGATATCCCGTGGGGTAAGTTCCTCCATTTCCATTACAGGTGAGTCTTGAGCGGTCACAATTCTACTGACTAGCAACCAGATTGCTGAAATTACAGACTGGAGAGCTGCTAAATAACTCAAAAACCCCAATTAATAAAAAATGAAAACCAACTGCCAATTGTCTCAGAACATCGCTCTCTACGTCATTCTAAAATTTAATTTAAAGGTGAACAACCTCTTTAAGGTGCTAGTGTGTAGCCTGACGTTTGTTCAGATTTGACTAGATTAGACTAGATATTTTTTTTAAGAGAAGGGGTGTTTCCACTAGATGCATACTTCACATCAAGCATAAAAAACAGTTGGGTCAATTGATCAGGTAACTATAACTGCAAAAGGTCCTTTTTCATACAAAGATCAACAAGCCACACTATCTACCTCACCAGAGACTGACTCACAAGAGAGACAATTCTCCAGGTAACGCTGGATATCTTAATCTCCTGCTTCCAGTGCTCATTAGATCTTATTAATGCTATTCCACATGGAAATGAACAAGCCAAAAACATAAGCCTAACTAGGTAGCAATTAAAACACAATAAAAGGCATGTTGCAGACAGCAGTTACAACAGGTCTGTCACAAAACAGCTGGTGAAGAGTTAGAGGCACATGTATATTGTCCATAATTACTTTAAGGTAACAAGACAAGATATAAATAAATGTTATAGTTAATTATACTACATATGATGCAGCTGGAAAACAGGCAGTTTTCAGAAAATGGCTGAACTGAAGTGAAAGGGTTGGTTTAAAGGAAGCCAAACTTTGGTTAAAAAATGGATGGAGCTTTTGGGGTCCATCAGACCATGTGCCAACAAGTTTTACTTACAAGGGATCCAAAATCCCTATAACATCCTATACAATCGCCAATCATATACATGTAAAAACGACCAGAAAAGGAATTACACATGTACAGGGAAGGGATGTATTTTATGGAACACTTGGGATCAGGGTGATCTGCATATGTTTTTTTATAAACATTCAATAAATCCAATTTGATTATTTTGCCACCAATATGGATTTGTGCAGCTTAGTTACAATCAAGTAGAAGATACAGTACTTACAGAGAAAGAAAATAATGAAAACAGAGTCTGTAGAAGATGGCCTTCAGTTTTCTGGATAAGGGATCCCATATTTTTACTACCATGATGGTCACTTAACTTATTAAATGCCTGTATTAGCTTTTGTATTATATTAAAACAGTGTATACATATAAATAAAGCTTCCAAAAATGACAAGAGTGGCACAAACTGGACCACAGTCACATAGATATTGCTTTTAAGCATCCTCTTGTTGACTGTCGTTCAGTTTGTGCCAATCTGTCATTTTTGCAAGCACAATGATTCATGGGGCATGTATTATGTATAAATAATATATTTAAACATTTGCAAGGGGTTTTGCTAATAAAACCACACTTGACCACTCTTTCCTTAATCTTAAAATGCTTGGGATCAGTGCTGGTATGCTGGTTCAATTCCTATCTCTCCATACAGACATTAACTGTTAGAAGTAGGTTCTAATCAGCTGTTGATTTCTCTGTTGGTTTCCCCCAATGATCAATCTTTTCTCTCTTTATATCCCTTCCCTTGGTAACCACACCTTATCCATTGGCTTCTTATACCTCATTCTAACTATGTATTGAACCTTCTAGCACTCGTATTTATTCTCAGATATATTACAGTAGAAGCCAGAATAAGAAGTTAGGTTGAAAAAAGACACAAGTCCATCAAGTTTAAACTTTTAACTTTTTTTTTAACCTGCCTAACTGCCAGTTGATTACAAGTCAGTACCAGATAACATTAATTATGCATCATATATAGGTGGGACCACAAAACAACAATGAGGGAAAACTTAAAATCAGGGCATGTAAAATTGAGGTTTCACTGTAAATGTATGTTTGTGCTAACACTTTGTGATGCACTTTGCACAATTGTGGTGTTATCTGAACATATCATAAATATTAGGCCATTTACCAACTAACTTTTACTCAATGTCTGATGAAAGGTTGGTCAATGGGGCTGATTTACAAATGTGCTACACTGCATAAGGGTTTTAATATATAATGAAATACCCAGATGGATCAATTTCTATATTCTATCTATTTATGAATAAGAGAATGTTTTATGCAGTTAATCTTTGTTCCTGTCCCCCCTAAAAAGCATAATGAATTTTCTCTGAAGAAAAACAATAAAAATATAGTAATAAGAATGTTAAAAAGAAATCTGTAACTGACATAAGTATACATTGGTTTGTGCTGATTACAAGTCAGTACTAGATAACATGGAGATCTACTGGGGCATCTTTGGAGGTACAGATCTTCCCTGCTAAAGGACTATGGTTGCCTTTGGCTGGTGCAGAACCCCAAAACATAATGTACAACATTTCTAGTCTAATTTTTTAGTTAGGCTTTAGTTCTCCTTTAATGTTCCTACCACAACTAGAATTAGCTGGCAAATGTCATAGCAAAAATAAATTGTAATGGAACATGCTTAGTGTGACTTATAAACCCAGACATGGTGTCACATCCACCTGTCATAGCTATCGGTAGTTAATCCATAATTCCAAGTACAGGTATGCGTTATCAGGAAACCCCTTATCCAAAAAGCCCCAAATTATAGGAAGGCCATCTCCCACAGACTCCATTTTATTCAAATAATTCAAATTTATAAATAGATTTTCTTTTTCTCTCTTTTGCATATGTTTAGCGCTGCTGGCAAAGTAAAATCATTGGCTAGTGAACATTACATCATTCATTTTTCCTAAGCAAAGGTTAGTGTTAACACCTTCTCTGGAGTTTTGTGAAAGTCATTTGTTCCCAAACATTGAGACGAAGTAGTTGAGATCTGTAACCGGACAAAAAGGCACAAAAAATCTATCTTTACGGGGTGCACAGGGAGGCAGTCATCCTGACAGCACATTGTTTCTATGCTAAATCAGCAATGAGCAAAATGGAGCACAATGAATATCAAGCAAGGTTTCATGCACGTGTCCTGATAGGCAGGCTATAAATGATGTATTCCAGCATTGTGAAATCTTTCTAGATGAGGGCCACTGCATCAAGGAAGTATAATGGATTAATATCATAGTAATGGTTACACCCCTTTATGGAGCAGTTTTGCATCTGGAAGAATATCTGCAGTGTAGAATATCCTGTTTATGCAGACTTGATTGGATGCTAATATAATCTAAACACTGACTAGTTACAGGTATTTAAACAATGTTCTGGGAGAAACACATGTTAATGCTGTTGCTAGATTAGCCCATGAGGCTCATCTTTATTATGCTTCAACAAGATTAACTGACAAAATACTCACATCTCTCCTAGGAAATGTGCTGAGAAGCTTGAACTCATGGCAGGGATACCCTTTGGATGCTACAAAGTCAAGGACAACTTGCAGAGGGCTAGATCCCAGGAAGCGCCTCTCAAGGAACTTCCCACTTGGGGTTCTGATACGGAGCTTGCTTAATGGTTCACTTTCTTCCAGTGGTTCTGGAGGCAAAGCCTGTTCCAAAGAAAGCCGAATTGCCTGTGGGAAAGATGCATAAACAAAATGCATTATTATGGTACAGTCATGGGCATTTTAATTTTGTTAAAGAACCAAGACACTATTTAAAACACAGGTACAAACATCCAAGTTATATATACATCAACTGAGAATGCTACATGGAAGGAAATCATTGAAATACAATACACAAGAACCATGTATATCCTGTAAATTATATCATTATAATTTACAGTATGAGACCACACTGTAATCATTTCCTCATAAACAGGTCTCTCCTATGTCAACACAAACATGCCATTTATAATTTATGGTGAGCTCTCTTGTAGAACTTTTTCCCTTTGGACACTTGTCTAAAAGCCAATAATTTGTCATAAAAATCCCTACAAAACCATACCTTATGTCACAATTTGTTCTACAGCAAAGAGAGAAAGCTCTTGATTAACCTATTTAAGCTTAACTGTAGATTATAATGACTACTGTAACTACTGCTAAAATTAATAGATTAAAAGTCACCTCAGGATCACATAACCTGTATAAAAGGATTGACCAGCAGTCTTGTACTTTTATACAGTCACTTAACGCCTCAATGACTTATAATATTTTTATAAATTACAGTAGGGGTACATTATCTACTATATAAATGGTGCTCTGTGATGTCACTTCTATTACATGACTCACTGAAATCATAATTATAAATTATTATTATAATTAACAACAACCCCAACAATAATAATAAATCATAATACAGTAGAACTCCCATTTTAAGTTTTTCAGAGGACCAGGAAAAAATTATGTAAAATCCAGGAAAATGTCAAATCAGGAAAATGTGTTAAAGTAACTTTTTCTTTAGGTACTGAAAGGATATTAACACAAGAGTCTGTTTTACTTTGAGATACAATGTTTACTGTGTTAATAGCAAGGGTTAAACATTGTAGTGTTAATGTTACACTATGGGGGGCATGTGCAAGGCCTCTCTGTCAGTCATCTATACAACCTAAAGCAATAAGTGATTGGTGCAGGACTGTATAAGGGGCAGACTAATTGGAATTGACCATCGACAGGCAGAACCATGGCAATATACACATCTGGTTAGTATTTTAAACATCTTTATTTCACAAATAATAACATTCATAGAGGAAAAAAGGCAGTGGGTACATCAGGCCAACATTTTTAAAAATTTAGAAAAGAGCTTGACCTTCAGCCTTGTGCCTTGGTCATAGAACTCATCAGTGACTTATAATATATTGTACAATAGTACATACATGATATAGTATATATATTACAGTAGGGGCATACATTATTCCCTATATCACCAACATGACATTGGTGGTTGAAAAACTGTAAAGCTGTAGAAACCTATTACACATTCCTAGCACTACAGCCCTTGAAGCCCCATTACATACAGTGTGCTCTCTTTATAATTTATAAATATACATTGTTATATACAAGCCATGACTTTCCCAGCATTCCTTCTGACGTTGGGACAGGTGTAAGAGATCCTTTGATAATCAATGCGATGTCACCTAAGTGCCAGGTGACAATTCTGTTTATTTCCCACTGCCTAATGACAATGTGCTAAGCAACTAATTAAAATAAAGCCTCCTTCTTTCAAATCACAATGAGATCAGATATTACTGCCCAGGAGGACAGCTGATTTAATTGTCAGGACAAAGAGGTTAACGAGGCTTCAGCGTGGGAGAGTAATTGCTGCACCAATAACGGCTTACTCAGGTCACAATCACCTTCCTTTGAAGATAAAGAGGAATTACCTAAACATGTAATCGAGTAACCAATCAGCCATATAACACCTTCTGTGTTTCTAATGACCAACTTAAAAACTGAATGGCTGCTTCCCATATGTTAATCTGCTGTAGTCAGGACAACAAAAACATCAACATCCAGAGAAATCTTCCAAACAGGCTGTGCAAGGTCTGTGCAACACAACAAATATGTGATACTGCAGGCTACTGGATATCATCCATATGGAGCCCAGCAAAATATACTAACCATAAACCACTTAACCATAAAAGACATATGGACAGCTGGAATTTTTGAAAAATATCAGATGCATATGAACAAATATTATACTGTGAATTTCAAAAGCACATATCACATTTTGGGGCCTGTTTAAAGATGAGGGTTCTTCTGTGCAAAAAAAAAAAAAATAACTTTTTGAGTAATATATTTTAATACATACACTGCACACTAGTGAAAATGATTGCACCCCTCTCTGCTTTTGTGGGTTTGCAAAAATCATATAAAATTAAAGGTCAAATTGTTTACACTGAGGAAAAATGTAATTATTAACATTGGTCATATTTTCCATTCAGAAAGCTTCTGGAGATCCTCCTTTTTTTTGTTCAAGCTAAATGTACAGTTTATTTGTAATTTGTAGGTCTTACAATTGTGGAAAATATTTTTATTAATGAATTCGCTCAAGACTAGAGTTTCGGCCCCATCCAAGGCCTTTCTTAAACTTTGAGAAAGGCCTTGGATGGGGCTGAAACACTAGTCTTGAGCCAATTCATTAATAAAATTATTTTCTACAATTTATATATATATATATATATATATATATATATATATACGTATATACATATATATATATATATACATATATATATATATATATATATATATATATATACACACATATATATATATATATATATACATATACATATATATATATATATATATATATATACATATATATATATATATATATAGTTAAACATTTTATAATTTCAAGTAACCACCATCACAGAATGTGGTATAATACTCAGAGAATGTTAAAAAGCTGGTTCACCTTTTAGTTAACTTTTAGTATGTAATATAGAGTGGCTTATTTTAAGCAACTTTTTCAATTGGTTTTTATTATTTATTTTTTTATAGTTTTTAAATTATTTGCCTTCTTCTTCTGACTCTTTCCAAGCTTTCAAATGGGGGTCACTGATGCCATCTAAAATGGATCTGTAAGGCTACAAATCTACTGTTATTGCTTCTTTTTATTTGTCATGTTTCTATTGAGGCCTCTCCTATTCATATTTCAGTCTCTTATTCAAATCAATGCATGGGTGCTAGGGTAATTTTGACCCTGGCAACCAGATTGCTAAAACTGCAAACTGGAGAGCTGCTGAATAAAAAGCTAAATAACTCAATAACTACAAATAATAAAAATGAAAACCAACTGCAAATTGTCTTTGAATATCACTCTCTACATCATACTAAAAGTTATTTTAAAGGTGAACAACCCCTTTAAAGTAAGAATATAAATGACTTTTTGCAGAATGAAAGAAAAATCTTCAAAAATTTCCAATATACATGCATTACAAATCCCAATCATTTTAGCCTAATGCCAGACATGATCATGCCTCTCTTGTGATCGGTGACAATAATGTCAAGCGGGGCTGACTCTCGGCCTGCCAATAAAGTATCAGCCACCCCACTGGGCTATTATGGCTCCTGTGTCTGCACCGAAAAAACACTGAAAAAGCCTGGGTGCAGACTCATGGAGCATATTGGGCATAAAGATGTACATTTGTATTTCCGTGACAAAATCCACTATGTGTGTCTACACTAAGGCTGATGTAGTTTCTTTCAGTGCAGCCATAGGAGCCAGGGTTAATTCAGGAGTCAGAGCCAGTAGTATCACAAAATAATTCTCAGCGTTGCTTATTGGGATTCAAAAAATATTTTCTCTCCCTGCGAGTCCTGCGGTATACTTTTTTATTTATTGTACATTAATTTATTTGATTTTTAAAATACGCTTAGTACCTCATGGCGCAGGGTTATACAGCTTGTTAATATGTTGAATATTTAATAAAATTAAGTTTTTTAACAATGATTTGATGACCAGGCGCTTCCTTGAGTGATCCGAAGAGTGCGCTGTCCAGGATTTTGGTGTGTCAGAGCCAGTAGTGCTGAAAACAGACAATGCTTTCAGACACAGCTGACAACCAATGAACTATTTAATGGATGTATACTTTTTGAAAGTTATATTTTCTACTTACTATGCAAAAACCAACTCAGTAAGAAACAGTTTGAAAAGATCAAAACACAGAAGGGTAAAATGCTTTCTTGACAAAGAAAGTAGAAAGGGTTCAGAACCCCTTAAAATGGACGTTGGTGCTACATTGCTTTTTGTTTTACTTCAATTTACTGTTATTGAAGCACCTGTCTCTATGTACTTGTTTTGACATTTTCCTGCCGGCTGCAATAACAGATGCTACTTTATTTACTGCACTTTCTCAATTATATTGCAGAAGGATAAACAGTAGCTCATTAGAGTCCCTTTTCTTTGTATGTACCATTCATATTTCCCCCATGTAACCAGTTCCCAAAGGCACTGTCACAGGATTGAGACTCACAATAACTATACAAGGTAAAGGACAGACCAGAAAAACAATTACAAGATGCTCTGTGCTTTAACTTCAGCATCTGAACAACCGGCTCTGGTTGACAAAAAGGTAAGAGGTGGCTTTTCTGTGAATAGATCAATAGCCACATTTCAAATATATGAAATGAATAAAAACCCCTCTGTGTAAGCAAACACAGATCTACAACAATAGGTTATAGGTAATCCCTGAATTTAAGTGGAGCATTCTTTATTAAACAGCATTGTTAAAAATCTCTTTGTCGCGCAAAGCAAATATCTCTTTATTATCCTCATTGCTGCATACTGTATTAAAAAGAACACAAGTCCGCTGCACTCTGTAACGTAGACTAACTGTGTCTTTTATGTAGGAAAACATAGTTTCTAAACAGTCATTGTGTGCTGGGTAAAATAATGAAAGGTAGGGAAACAGAACAAGCACATTTATGGGAGAATACCTGTTTGTTTTACTAGGAACTATTGCTTTAGCTCCACAGAAACTGAGAGGAAAGTACATGAATGCAATGGAGATGGACTATGCGATTTTAGATTTGCATGTGCACAATATGCCAAGTTTATACAAGTCAGATTTCACAATTACATTATACTTACTATTTCAGTAGCTCTTAGCCTACAGTATATTTAAAGTAGAAGGAAAGTAATTTACACTTGGGGATGCCAAATGTTAGGCACCCCAAAGTGAATGTATTTACTTACATGAGGTGCTCCTATCAGCAGAAAACTGCACCGGCTCAGGGTTATCCCAGCAAGCTACACAGAGCGATTCTCTTCCGGCTCCTTCTTTCTTCAAATTTCCCGGGGCAGACACATGTGCAGTAGAATGAAATAGCTGTCTTTTTAGTTAATGTTCTGCTTTTCACTCTAATGTGCAGTCACAAGAAGCAAGAAGAAGCCGGAAGAGGATCGCTCCGTGGTGTTCACTGGAATAACCCTGGGCCGGTGCAGTTTTCTGCTGATAGGAGCACTGGCCGGGGGTTTCAGGTAAGTAAATACATTTACTTGGGGGTGCCTAACATTTGGAATCCCTAAGTGTGAAACAACTTTCCTTCTTTAATCTGGTTATTTTTAGGGCACAACCCTAATTTCTGAGCATGAAAAGAACAGATGAACACAGCTTCGTATGTATACATACTCTATATACTGTCAATTTAGGTCCACAGTCTGCCTTGAGGTCCCAGAAAATGCCACCATTCATGGTCAAGCCAAGTTTTTTCCCAACACCTTATAAAATTCACAAAATAGTTAACTCTGGAGTGTGGAATAACCAGAATTTGAGGGGCATACATTGCATATGCTGCTTATAATTAGATGACCGTATAAAGCCCGAAATAAGTTATTTTTTGCTTATTATTGTGGGACACTGAATGCCATAAAATCTAAGTGCAAAAGCTGGATTAATCCTTTCCCTGGTCCATGGATCACTTACAATTATCTAGCTCAGGACAGACACTGTCAATGGGTTTTGCCTAAATTAAAATTTTGGTTTGCATAGAATACTATACAGTAACGTCAGCAAGTACAGAGGCACTAGTGCACTTTATTGATTTTTTTTTTTTGTTTAGAATTCTACCAACTGGGACTTAAGACAAGGTAATTTTTCACAGTGGAAGCCCTTTTTTTACCTGCTCTTGGTACTATATATGAGAATGAAAACCTAGGCAAATATGTCAAAATGCAGACAGAAAAAGTTCAAGAGGCAAGGACAGTAAACCTTTGTTATTTATCATAATATCCTACACAGATGTATTTGTAATAGAAAATAAGCAAATAAAGTAGATTACCTCTCTCTCTTCCTCCTGTTCTTTTCGGATTTGTTCCAAACGGTATTGTTCAGCAATTTCTCTCTCCTGAGCTTCTCTCTAGGAAAAGAATGGGATATTTGGTTCAATTTTCAAGTATGTTAACAGGAGATGAAAAAAAAAAAAAAGCATTTAATGAAAAAAGTACAGGGCATCCCAGTAATTAACACACTTTTAGGGAACAAAACTCTTAGAGACCATTTACAAATGCCTATGAAAGACATTTTAGAAAATAACAGAGAGAAAATAATGATAATACAGGAATTTTAGTTACTGGTGGTAATCTTGCAGAGATTATCAAAGGTAAATGAGGATATTAATTCTTCACCTGCTCATTGTCAGGTTGTGAATGGGATCCAAAATAGGCTGGGCATTCTAAGTATACAGAGGGGTGAACAGCCCCCTATCAGTCCAATAAATAGTGACTGTTTATGGCATCTAATAGAAGCACCTCTAGCATTTGCCAGAATGCACAGATTGTCAGTCCAGGCCTGCTCTTCATTACCCATTGAGGAAAAATAGGAATGCCTTCTGAAATCATGGGTCCCCATAGATCTGCTTGGCCACAGGTCCCTACAAAATGCCTTTAGTCACAGTTAATGTTGCACAAGGGGATCACAACAAATACTGAGAGAAAGTAAGTGAATACTGATTCACTTTTGCCACATGCAGATATGTTATTGGATCTTTTTTTCTCAATAAATACATGACAAAATATAATAATTTTGGTTTCATTTGTTTAACTTGGTTTTCTTCATCTACTTTTAGGACTTGTTTGAAAATCCGATGACGTTTAAGGTCACATTCATATAAAATTTACAGAAAATGTTAAACGGTTCACAAACTTTCAAGCACCACTGTAAATACATTATACAGCTTTTAATATGAATATGAGTTGAAGATGCAATTTTAAATCTACCGTTTGCTAACTATAATTATAGGCGTACAAAGTTTAAAGTAAGTTACAGAAGTAACTAGGAGAAGTATATCAGAACAGGTGGATTACTTTAATGATACAGGCTAGTTTCAGGTAAATTAGTGTCAATATGAAATTTTGGTATAGAAGAAATGTTATGAAAGTGCTAAAAAGAACACACTTTTGCTCTGTCGGCTTCTAAAGATAAACGATAAGCTTCATCCTGCTCTCGCTTCACATTTTCTCGTGCTTCCCGTTCATCCTAAAATAAAGCACAATAGAAGGTCATGAAAATAATACACAAATCCATCAAATGCTTCACACCTCAAATGTTTCTTTTCCCTTTGCACAATGTATATAATATAAGATCACCAGATCCGATTCTGCATTGCACTAAAACTCTGCTGTTCTTGCAGCAGTATATTTAAACTATCAGAAATCAGTTTTCAGCTGTAATTGAGACACAGCATCTAGTGCGGTGTATAAGAGTGCCAATAATAACAATTTTTTACAAATATTATTCTCTATTGTGACATCTCCATTGGCAATTTTATCTGTACATAGTGGTGAAGTTGTTGCAGCATGATGTCCCACTGTTCACCTCAGCACAATCCACGCTAGGAGCTAACAGTAACAAAGGTCCTGTGGATTTTTGTTTTAATTAAATGTGGAATCTATGGTTCCCCCCCGCATGGCAGCGGAACAGCTTTCTGGCTCTCACTGCAGGCCTCAGCTCCAAACCCCTGGAATTCATTTGAGAAGGGGGAAGATTAATAATTACAACAGAGAAAGAGATATACACTGTATATTCTCAGATGGGTTTCAGTTATGTTCCACAGTTCAGGTTTTGTTTAATGAGCTCAGTGTTTGTAGTCTGCTAAAAATAGTATTAAAGTCCAAAAACAATAGAAAGAAACAAATGTCTAAACTATGACTAAAAGTGGCCATAGACACAAAGATCTGCTCGTTTGGCGACATCGCCAACGAGCGGATCTTTCCCCGATATGCCATTACCGAGCATGGCTTTATCGGGGTAATCTGAACGTTTGTCCGTATGGCCGAACGATCCAATTAAGATGTGCAATGGGCTCCCCAGGCGGGATCGGTCGGGTCAAAATCAAACCTGTCCGATCGACCAAACGACCGATCTCCGCTGGATGAAAGATGTCGGCACTCTCCACACACTATCCGAAAATCGTACGAATCCTCGATTGGTACGATACGATCTGTGCGTCTATGGCCAGTTTAAGCCTTACCTCACACACAGCTGTTAGCAGTGACTTGACCTCTGTACTTTCCCCCCTACTGCAAAATGTGACATAAAAAAGCCAAAAATTGCCTCCAACTAAAGTCAGAGAGCGTCATGCAAAACACTGGTACCCAATTGTTTACTAAGGACACAGGGAGAAAATGTGTATTCAATTCTGATAATTGTGCTGACCCATCCTATAGGGCTTTGGTGAGAGAGAAGATGTGTTTGCCCATTACATCGGTAATGATGGAAAGAGAGTGTTTTTGCTCATGATCCATTAATAAGTTTGTACTGATGATCCATTACTAGGGGCAACTAAAATATTAATACATGTGTGGGTTTTCACAATTTACACTGACTTCAAAAGGATTACATTTGGAATGTCTTGTGTAGAGAGAATGCCACAAAAGTAAATAATTCTTAAACTAAGGGCAAACCACTGGTTCTACATACAATCTAATGCACTTTGGCAAATGACTAGCAATCTAACAAACTGTGTGTTAATAAGAATTACCCCCCCAAAAAAAACCCCAAAACCCTGTAGCTCATGAATGTCAAATACAAAATGAAAGAATACCTAACCTGAGTTTTTTTTTTTTAAATACCCAACTCTGTTATTCCTACGCATGCAACAGATTAACGACAGTGCTACCGTCGCATTTCTCCCTGCTCTAAGCAGTCGCAAGCTCATGCATGCTGGAAAAGGGCAATTCTAAAGTAGTTGGAAGCCCTTTACTTGTGTAACTATACGAAGTTAAAAAAAAGTTTAAAACCCTTTAAAATATGCAGAGCCATTCATACCACCACAATATTGGATGTGTGCATATATAATATTCAGATTTTTGTTAAAAAGCAATGTAGCTAAGTCAATCTAGGAATAGCGTGGAAGAAATTAGATCTCTGATAGAATTTATTTTTTTCTGTTTAACACAATTGTCTGCTGCCAAGTCACATGTTTTGATCACGTTATGCTGTGTAGGTCCATTACATGGGACCACTGCAGAACAGAATTTGTAAAGAGAATCTCTGCTGGAAAAAAACTGTACTGATGATCCAATACTTGGGGCTGCCAGTAGAGAGAACATTTGTGTTTTGGGTTGCCAACTTTTCTGAAAAAATACCAGCCTCCCCGCATTGGCGTCACCACCAGGTGGCGACCATATGTGTATTCCATTAATGCTCCACTGCTGTGTAGGACCACACTTAAGAGTAGGCAGATAAGACTTTGACCTCGGATGTTTATACATTTATACACAGCCTTGTGTGAAGCAACAGTGTGCTGCATGATCTCTAAGTACTCTGTATATTTGTAAAGATGGCAAATGTAGAAAGGGTGCAAGAAGAAAATGTCCACTTGAAAAGCAGGTACAATGGCTCATAGTGAGGAGGTAAAAGGGGATGAGATACTGGCCTATATACAAGCAAAAAATAAAAAAAAGAAGGGGGTAAGATATTAGACATACTGAATGATAAAAAGAAGCACAGGTGAAAAGATAGAGGAACATTGGACTGTTCCAAAAGAAAAAAAACATTAGAAGAATAAACTGAGGAGTAACAGAAGGAGGGATTGAATGTACGGCAGTGCCCAAGGCCCAGCATTGTTACAAGGGGCTACAATGGGGATGAATTACCGAGTGTAAGCCGTCCCGAGTATAAGCCGGGGTACCTTATTTTACCTCCAAAAACTGGGAAAGCTTATTGACTTGAGTATAAGCCGAGGGTGAGAAATGCAGCAGCTTCTGGTAAGTTTCAATCAAAAAATTGAGGGTTTCTGCTCCCATTGGAGGTGCCAGCGTCTCATTTTTGGATGCCGGCAACCATTCTTGGACGCTGGGGAATATACTTGGAGACTATTCTTGGACGCCGGCGATTATTGTTAGGTGCAGCGACTATTCTTAACCTATAACTGATACAAAGGGTAAAAAGGGCTACCGCAATGAACAGAGGTAATATCCTACACCAGGGCTGTCCAACTGGTGACCCCCCCTTCTTTGGCCCCCCAGATGCTGTGTCTATTTACCATATGTAAGGTTTAAAAGGTATCACTGTAAAGATAAACTGCACCCTGCATTGTTTAAACCTCAAATTCAGACTCTAATCGCCTGTATCACACCTGTGATCCCCCTGTATTGTTCACACTTGTGACACCTATATTGTTCACATCCTAAAGTCCTGTACTGTTCACACTTGAGACCCGAAACTGCACCTGTTCACACCAAAATGGTAATGGGGCACCAGCACTGTATGACTGTATGTAGTACATATTAGACTGGTCCTGATTCCTGTCTCCTGCTCTGTTCTGCCTTCCCTCCCTGCAGGACTGGAACTAAGGGCAGGCAGAGTAGGCGCCCACCTAGGGCGCAATCATGGGCGGGGCACACTTTTAAGGGGAATTTCCTTTCTTTCTTTTTTAAACCCTGATTTGCTTGGCCTTTAATAGTTTTTCACCTTTATAACCCCCCTGTTCCAGACACAATCACTTCCAAGCTCCCTTTTGGCAGCTGCTGGCACAGCTACATATTTGTGGGCAATATCTTGGCTGCTACTTGCACAGGTAAACAGATATGATATTTGGCTGCTGCTGGCAGAAGTACATATATGGAAGCAATAGTGTGTATTTTTGGTTGCCGCTGGCATAGGTACAGATTGGGGGTAAAAATATGATGGATGTTTTGGCTTATGCTGGCACAGGTACAGATTGGGGCCTGGGGGGCAATCTGAGGGATTGACTGCCATTGGTATAGGTACAAATGGAGGCAATATGATAGGTGCTGGCACAGGTACAGGGGGCTATATGACTGGTAATGTGGGAAATGGTAATGCAGGACTGGGTGGGGGGGCACTGATTAAAGCCTTTACCTAGGGTGCAAAAATACCTTGGTCCGGCCCTGCCTCCCTGTGTGTGCCATTCTCTGCTTGCCCTACCCTACCTGTGGGTAGGAGTTTGTTAGCATTTGGAAATTGTTGTTAAGGGCCCCTAAGGTGTTTAATCATGTGTTGGGGGTTGTTGTATTATCCACAGGATAGGATGAGGCATATGGATTTAAGGGTATGTTGTTAACATGACTCCAATTTTTTCACATATGAGTGATGAGGGATTTCCCTGCAGTGAGCACCAAACATTTGGTTTTTTGCTGTGCTACCACCGTTAATGTGGATACGATCTTAAAAGTTGTTGTGGTAATATAGGTGTGGTTTACAGTGGGGGTGGTTTAAAAGGGGGACTGACTTCCATTATCGGCCCTCCTCCACATCGGCCAGTAAAATTTTGGCCCTCGGTACCACAGAACTTGGACAGCACTGTCCTACACCATATTGCTGGCATGTCTGGGTTGAAAGTATATGCTGCCACAGAGCATATTTTTTGCTGTATGGCTGCTGGCATGTGTGGGGGGTTCAGGAATCGGCACCCCATCGCTTTCTAGACACTAATTTACTAAAAAACAACTACTGGTAATACCAACCAACCATAGCGGCCACATTATGTCTATAGTTAAAGATCGGCTGGAGAGTCAGAAGCTGCAGAGCATTGGAGCATGAGGATTCAAATTTCATTTAAACATATTTCATTTAGAAAACTCTATAATCTACATTGTTATTTCATTATACTTGCTCATAACTTGGTATATGTTATGATTTTATTTATGTACCTAGTAAAATGTAAATATGTGCATTGCTACACAGGCACAAATGTGCTATTAGTTTGATATAACGGAAAATTCTGGATGTTTATTTGGAGAGAAACAGAGTCCATGTACATCAACATAAATCAATATGGCACAGCTCTCCTCTGCTGATCGTTCTGACAGTGTTGAAGACGCGGTGCAATACAAGTTATTTCTTACAAATGGCACAGTTAGAATAATAATAGCAATAAAAATAATATCTTTACCAATACAACTCATTTTATCCTTAGATCACACAGTGCTTTACACAGTAATGAATACATCTATTCCATTATTACTGCTCCACTTTTTATTTACCTTTGCTGGATGAAAGGCTTAGCAGGCTCCCTGGGATTTGAGTCTGTGACCTTCTGGCTGTTAAGATGTTCTAGGAACCTTTCCCACCTGTCTGGCATTTAGTGTAAAATGCAATAAGTACTTTCTGCTTACAGTAAAGGATGAACGAAGGCAATCAATATTCTGACTCCCGCTCTGGGCTGCATTATTCCATTTATAAGTGTTTAACCCCCTTGATGCTAGTAAGGCCTTCAATACATTGAAACACCTTTCCAGTTGCAAAGAAGCAAGGTCAAGCAAACCAACACAATCAGCTGCCTGGGGAGGGTACATGAAGCAACGGGTTAAATATGTTTATTAAAGCCATGAGCTTTGATATTGCAAGTGCTACTGAAGGAGAAGTCATCAAAATTATTGCTAAAAAATTACGTATTTTCTCTACCATTAGCACAATAGTACCTATTTGAATTTAATTTTTTTTTTTAATAATACAAAAAATGAACAAATTGTTAATTTACCCTATTATTACTATACAGGTTTTGCACTTAACCTCCCCTCTACTGCAAGGAGGTGATTGTTGTCTTGTGTAACCTTATGTGGCATGACAGGGATTTTAGTATTTATTTTTTTGTCATAAAATAATGTGCATATTTGAATGAGTTTTGCTGCAAAAATGATGCCCATAGACCCTAATGGGAGAAAAAAAACAATTTTTGTGGGCCATAGACTTCAATTCATTTTGTGAATTTTTGGAGAAACGGGCGAGATTCGCTCATCGCTATATACAACTAGACTTAAATATATATGGAGTTTTCTTTCCACAATATGCATCTCCATACCATACTTGAAAATCATTTAAAGGAACAGTTACACCAAAAAATGAAAGTGTTTTAAAGGAATGACTAATATATATATATATATATATATATATATATATATATATATATATATATATATATATATATATATATATATATATATTAGTCCAACCTGTTGCACTCACAAACACTCTCTGCGGCATCTGCTTGGGTGCTGGTCTAATAATAGTATTACTTACAAATACCAAATAACCGCACTCCAGGAACTTTATAAGTTAGAAAAATTAAAGTGATTTATTTCAACGTTTCGGCTGCTTTACTAAGGCCTCAGGTCTTCAGGATGTGAATATATATTCATATGAAAAAAGTTAGGGAACCCCTCTCAGCCTGCATAATAATTTACTCCACTTTCAAGAAAAAAAGATAACAGTGGTACGTCTTTCATTTCCCAGGAACGCGCCAGGCGCAATTTTAGCTTTTGGTTAGGTAGGCGTCTGATAGGGACAACGCATTTATAGCTGGGGAGAAGGGATCGGGAGGGTACTTTTGGAGGGTGAAGGGGTTGGTTATCGGATGATCCGTGGGGCAAAGAACTTGCTACCAACATCCTGATATTGTTGGTTACCTAATAACCGTTTGTAATTCAGGCCTCCGTACCACAATCACTCAGCAGGGTGATCGTACACCTGAAGGGAGGGATCCTGAGGTGGGAGAAGGGGTGGCCTGTTGGGAGTCTATACCTCTGGGGTGCTCTTTATAGGCATGCAACATGATCAATCGTCAAAAAAGCGACAATATTCATTGATTTGCTCCAACCGACCGTCACTCTCAGGTGACTTCACCCCTCCTACCCCTGGCTTATCAGTCTATCAGCCCCCTATCGAACCAGTGTTTTAATATTGCTATCTAGACATTAGTTTTATTGCTCAATTAAAAGTTAAGTTTTAATAATCACTTCACTTGAGTCTTTACAACATATGGATGGGAAGGTGCAATGAAATGGGTCATTTCTTTTTCTCCTTTTTGTATTATTAACTATTATCTGACCCTGCACACCGTCCTTTGCATCGGATGGATGGTGCTCCCCAACCTCTAATTTATTTAATATTGTATATTTTCTGTTAATCCAATAAACTTCACTGCTGAAATACTACTGTTTCCATAAGGCATGTTATATATTAAAAGGAAGTTGCTACTTTGAAAGCTCAGCCAATGATAAACAAAATATGCATGTAATTATATAACAGGGCGATTTTCCCCTTAGAAAGCAAACCATTTGTAAATACTTTGAAGAATCTTCTTATACTTAGCCTGCACTGTTTTAAATTTGCACCAGAAGCATAAACAGGCTGCATAGTATCTAGGGATGCACAGAATCCAGGATTCGGTTTGGAATTCGGCCTTTTTCAACAGGATTCAGATTCAGGCAAATCCTTCTGCCCGGCTGAACTGAATCCGTATCCTAATTTGCATATGCAAATTAGGGACGAGGAGGGAAATCGCATGACTTTGTCACAAAAAGTAAAATTTTTTTCCCCTTCCCACCCCTAATTTGCATGTGCACTATGGGAATCAGATTCAGTTTGGTATTTGGCCGAATCTTTCGCAAAGGATTGGGGAGTTCGGTCGAATCCAAAATAATGGATTCGGTGCATCCCTAATAATATCACATGAAACCACTAAAAGCTAACTAAACAAAAGTAATTGATCAGTTTACAGTCCAAGAATGATTACAGAATACATGCCAGTGAGGTGTCACAAATAAAATGCTGCCCTGACATGGTTAGGTTAATCCGTAAAACAATTGATGATTTAAGGATAACGTTACATATAAGTATGTGGCTACTTAGAATTGTGTGTGTGCAGGATTTGTACAATATTCACATATTGAGCAATAACAGACTCAAACAGCAGAAAAAAATCAGCTCAGACAAGTTAGTTCATTTAACTCGCGGCATCTCCACCTGTGGAAAGCTTGTCACTAAATGTTACTGTAATCCTTTCAGACTGCTTCCTCGGGCAAATTTCATGTGTGTGGAGCTGGAACTTATTGGTTTAAGCCACTATGACTTGTCTGGTTTGAATGTGACAACGTGTCAGTCAGAAGCATAGATCTCAACATTATATTTACATGCAGGAAGGCCTTTGTTACACTTCTCCCTTAAAACTTGTCTCATATCAGAGGCATATGAAATTGGAGCTAAGATGTAGAGAGAGGGGTTCTATTAGTTAATGGTCTTGCATTTCAATGTTAAATGAAAACTATACCCCAGAACAATGTAGGTCTCTATTAAAACGTAAAACCCAGCTTCATGTAAATTAACCATTTTCATAATAAACTTTTTTTAGTAGTTTGTGCCATTGGCTAATCCCAAATAGAAAATTGCCATTGTCACATGAGCCAATCAACAGACTGGGTTCTGTCTTTTGCTTTCCACACTTCTTCCTGTTACAGTAGAGCTGTGTTATTTATTTGGTCAGATGATCTCTGAGGCAGCGCAGAGAATATCATAAAATGGTGGCTCAAGGCAAGAGATGTAAATGGGCAATATTAACTTAAATATATTTTCTAGTTTGGTAAGATTCTTTAATATGCCACTTAATCTATTGCCTACGTATTCATTTTGAGGGTACAGTTTTCCTTCAAGAGCTGTACTAATTTAAGAGATACCTGACAGATAGTATAAGCTTTGCATGGTGGTGCAGCTTATATAGCATGGTAAGACAAGTGAAAGTCTTTTGGCATAATTTAGATCAGCCGGAAATGGTAACAGTGGTATAACTACTGACCGGGGTGAGATTGCATCTGGGCCCTCATCCCCTTGGGGTCCCTTAGAGCTGTGATAAGCTATATTGCGGCCTGCTTGACAGGTTAATCTTTATGCGTGCGCTGGCGTGCACACCCCAGGAAATCAATTCGGTTGGTGAGTGCGGGCCGGCAGGGGGCCCAGGTGCATCCTAAACCAGGGCCCCTCTAGGCTAGTTATGCCACTGAGTGGTAAAAAACAAACAAATAATGGAGTTGGTCCACAGAACATCAATGCTTACAGAATTCCCCAATATCTAGTCTACCCATTACTTCTGTATACCCTGGATTTCCTATTATTACAACAACTTATTATAAAATACTGTATGTTTATTAATACAGGATGCTAACTATTCTCTGCCAACACTCAATACAGTGTGCAATTTTGGTGATTGCCTTGTGGTTTTCTTTGAATGTACGTAATTTATAGGAAAACTGTATCCTGTTTGCGATTGTCTTTACACGAAAAGAAATGAAAAGACTTTGCATTTGGATACATTTTGATCCTCAAGAGAATGGGCTGATTATGTATAGAAAGTTGCACGAGTTCCAACAACAAGCATCAAAGAAAACTATTGTTTTTTCTCATATGTTGTCACAAAGAATGAAATAAATCTATTTTTTGTCTTGGCAATCTAGTTTATAGCATTGTTACAGTATCATACAACTTGTAAACACATAATATTCGTGGACTGCTGAAGAAATAAGGTGGGATGCTGGGATGGATAATGGGAGCAATATATTTATATTCTTTATATCCTTATAAAGAAAATTACTATGTTATGCTCTTGATAAGGCCAACAGAATAAAATATTCAGAATATTACATTTCTGCCAAAATAATAATTGATCTTGCTAGTGTTTTATCTGTGTGGCTGGAAACAATCCTTAAAACCATTGTAAAAAGGCCAGTTATACAGTAGATGTAATGTTCTCCTTTATCGCTCATTTGGCTTGTGGGATAATGGGTTGTGTTTAAAAAGCCATAGATTATATGTAATGACATGGGGATTTAATAAACACTAAACTAGTTCAGCTTTATCTCGATTACATTTTTTAGGGTTTTTTTTTTGTGTGACTGTTAAATAAAAGCAGTTTTTCAATATTGCTGGCCTTTCAGGCAGTTTATGTTACATTTCATAACACAAACCTGTCCACTATATAATCCTACTTAGATGTTATCAGTTTATGTTCAAAAACAATATTTTTAACTGTTAAATTAATTTCAAAACATAAAAGTGTAACATGGCAGACATACGCTCAACTGGAAATGGTGATGCTATCAATAGGCTGATGAACTCTGGTAATGAAATTCAAGAATGTACACGTATGTGCATGGCAGAACAATGCCTTCAGAAAAAAGATGGGTAATGTGCAGATAAACAGCAGCACAATGATTAGTGGGAAGGGCAAAGCAGCTTATATTACACATTCCAACCCACATTCCGAACATCATGGTTATTTATCGAATGAGCAACAGATAAACATTCCGTTCTCAATCCTCTCTGATTACTGTAAAACTGTATGCCCTGCAAAAACTTTTCAAAAATATCAGTTACCATTAACAGAGATTTTCACCGTATGTAAGCATGATAAGGAGATAATGCTTAAAAAATCCTTTCTCAGCACATATTAAAGGGATACTGTCATGGGAAATATTTTTTTTTCCAAAATGAATCAGTTAATAGTGCTGCTCCAGCAGAATTCTGCACTGAAATCCATTTCTCAAAAGAGCAAACAGATTTTTTTATATTCAATTTTGAAATCTGACATGGGGCTAGACATATTGTCAATTTCCCAGCTGCCCCAAGTCATGTGACTTGTGCTCTGATAAACTTCAATCACTCTTTACTGCTGTACTGCAAGTTGGAGTGATATCACCCCCTCCCTTTTCCCTCCAGCAGCCAAACAAAAGAACAATGGGAAGGTAACCAGATAACAGCTCCCTAACACAAGATAACAGCTGCCTGGTAGATCTAAGAACAACACTCAATAGTAAAAACCCATGTCCCACTGAGACACATTCAGTTACACTGAGAAGGAAAAACAGCAGCCTGCCAAAAAGCATTTCTCTGCAGTGCAGGCACAAGTCACATGACTTGGGGCAGCTGGGAAATTGACAATATGTCTAGCCCCATGTCAGATTTCAAAATTGAATATAAAAAAATCTGTTTGCTCTTTTGAGAAATGGATTTCAGTGCAGAATTCTGCTGGAGCAGCACTATTAACTGATTCATTTTGAATTTTTTTTTTCCCATGACAGTATCTCTTTAAGAAATCTGAGTTATCTGCCAGGACAAATGTCACCCTTTTGTACCAGTAATTAAAATCTAATTTGTTCTAATTGCAAGAGATGCCTTAATGTCTTCTTGAAAGACCAATGGATATAGTTTTATATGGTCGCCATATATATTGCTCTGACTGATATTACCCCCCATCCTCACAACTGAGACATTCTCTTCATTAACTTAGCTGTCCTTCTCTGCACAACCAGATGTTGAGATTTCTGCTTTACTAAAACATCAACCAAAAAGAGAGCACAGGTGTGACTTACTTCATCCTTTATGTCTTCCTGCTGTTGTGCAGTAAACATTTCCATTGCTGAGATAAGTCTCATCATTAGTTCATCCACTGATGTATTCCCTGGCAACAAGGAAGTGCAGAAAAAATCAGCAGGGAATTATTAGCAAATTCATTTTAGGTGGACACTAATAAAAAACGATTTTGTTTGACCATTTTTCTAGACTTTTCAAGCCAAGAGACACATTTTCAGTTCAGGTATATATCTCATTACAAACAAAATGTATGATAATGAAGAATCTATACTGTACAAAATGTTATGCCTTCCAGCCAGAATTTATTTTTGAATGCATCATTTTGGCATCTCATATATCTAAAAACAAAAAAGGTAGGTGACAAGTAAATGCTTCCTGCTGAATGGTTGAAGTGGCAAACTGAGATCAGTAGCAAACTTTGAACATTTTATAATATCGCAAGTAAAAAGTTGTGCTTTCCAGTGTTATTTGCACTTTGTGTAATATATAACTACTGTATATAATATTGAATAGAAGGGGAATGTTGGCTTGAGTGCTTCAATTGTTGTGAGTACTTTAGGTGGAAGTATGGTCATTAGTTTCATGGCTGGTTAATGACCAATACCCTTAATAGCCACTCATTTGTCTAAATATGTACAGGTATTTGAAACAAAAATCTCTATTGAATGAAAAAGTAATTCTAAGCAACTTTCTATTATACATTCATTAAAAATGTTCAAAAATGTTAAGTTATTTGTAAAAGTTAAATACTGAAACAAAATGTTTTCCTCTACACATTTACCATTGAAACAATGAAGCAGTAGTCAATTCTTCTCTGCACTCCAATAATCATAATTCCTTGAATACTTCTGTGATTCTACTTCTTCACAGGTCTGTCAGGCACAGAGTCTGCTGTTTTTGCTAGCCTAATGTAATGTCTCACGGCTTTATTCTGCATTTTAGTACATCTAAATATATCTACCTTGAATGACATTAAGTACTTCGTTAGATGATCGTTTGCCCATTATAATGAGGAAAAGTGGAAACTGATCTGTGTTTTGTGCACGAACAGTCTGTGCTACCACACTTCCAAAATGTCGGGTGCAAAGTGTCAGAAATCTGTATGGAAACAAAATAAAAATGAGAAACATTCAGCATATGAAGAAAAGTAATGCTCATATTTGTCTAATTTAATACTGCATATTTTAGGTGTTATATATACTTTATTATATGGATAATATCTCTTCTATTTTAATGAATGTAATGGCCACATACAAATTGAATACATATTAAAATCAGAAGTGAATATGCTGTCTCCACCAGTGTTTCTTATACAAATGCACTGAAATCAATGAATTTATTGCTACCTTAAAAAGGGGAAGAGAAAGGAAGGATCTGAAAGGAAAAGGAATGGTGGATTGGCACATTAGAGTGACCGTCTGCAAGAAAATAGGAGCTGGCAAAGATGGCGGAATCAATAAAAATTCATAACTATTAAAACATCTCTAACTTCTGCAAATTTTGCACATACTCTATTTTTATCAACTCTAGACAGCTAATGGTAGACGTCTAGTTCCACAGGTCTCTTTGAAAGTCAGTATCAGCAGCCCTGACTATCGATATTTCCGATATTTAGTTATGCCAAGGTTTGCCATTTCTAAGTTGGGCCTAAAGCCTAGTATGTGTAAGGATTAGGTTACGTTACTCTTGGCTTCAAAATGGTGGCAGAACAACCAAATTTATCTACACAGAAAAGTATTACATATTAAACAAAGGTTGACTTTGCAAGGCTTTAGGGCTTGTTTACAAGCAGGAGCCAAGGCATAATCAGCAATAAACCTGCACAAATATTCTTTTTTTGCCCTTATTGCATGCTACCTCTTCTGTGTTCCCAGTGCTGGTGCAACTCTTTGTACTTTTGTTATTGAGTAAAATAGTTTTGCCCAGCTGTAAATGCCATGATAAAAGCACGAGTTGCACCAGCCGTGGAAAGGGCAGCAAATAGACCCCTCAGTGTCATTCAGTGAGCATAAGGAAGTTGCACTAGGGAATGCAAGGTGCATGCAGAAATTTATACAAGGCTTTCTGACCACAGAACACTTCAGACCAGATGCAATGTTAAAGGCCCAACCAACACAGGATGCAGAGTGCAAAGCCTGCATTGGCCATTCACCCTGTAATCTCTATTAATTTGCTCTGCAATAAAAGTCCAGAAAGTATATGCTACAAGAAAAAGACTACTAAATGTATAGGTTAAGTTTCCTAAAACATGATTAATTCCACTTAGCTTGATTCATTTTTATTTTACATGTATAAAAACAAAAAAACAACATTAATAACATTAATATCCAGATTTAAACAAAAAGGCACTCAGATATTAGCATATTAAGTCCAGCATTAGTATTCTTCCCACGATCTAGAATAAATGAAAAAACTGATAAAGCTTTTCTGTTCCATTAGAGGACTGTCTGAAATTAGCATTTCTTTCAAGAGAAAAGGGTAGCTTATGATATGTTTTCAGATCTGATGGTAAAAGTAAATGTCATAATAATAATGAATTATGAAAGACCAAATGCAAATATGGATTGCTTTAATAAGATCCACTTTAATAAAGTCTGTAAAAATAATAGAGTTTTAATAACATGGGTCAGAAAAGGCAAAACAGTGGAAATTTCTGGGAACTCGCCACTGAAAGAGGTCTATTAATACTTAATTATTTTCATGAAACATAATTTAAATTGAGTGGTTTTTTTTTAAATGTTAGAGAATAAAAGTGTAGGTAGAGCGGCAGTGGAAGCTTTGATTAATTTATGATAAACACAAAATAATATTGCAATCTATAATCTATTAACCCAAAATGATTAGATTTAAATATTGTGAAAATTATCATGTAAACAAATGAACTAACTTTATACTGAGGATCAATTCTTTCTAGTAGGTTAACGAGTAAAATAACTTTGCAGTAGTGTTCCACAGCAAACTTGCAAATTCTTTTTGACCATGATAAAAGTGGAACTAAATAAACATTGTGTGTTAATACCATAAAAATCAATGAACAAATACATTTTGGGGCAGATTTACAAATATTTTGATTTTAATTTTTTTTCACATATTGCATCTTTTCTCAAAAAAGGTTTTTTAAAATGTTTCTATAAGTATAAAAATTCGAAGTTTTTTATTATTACATTTATTTAGGATGGAAAAAAAACGCATTTTTAAGCTTTTCAGATTTTTAAAAGTTTTTGGATTTTATATTTTGCTAGTTACTTTCATGGCATTAGCGGTTTTAGAGAATTAGAGTTTAATCGTGGTTTCAAAATCCTCTTAAACCACTAAAATTCAACATTTAATAGGCCTCTCAATTTACACCTCTACTGAGCAGCGATCTGAAGATGTACCCATAATTTCTGAAGCCCTAAAAAACATACTGTGTTTCATATTGTATTGAGGGGCTCAACTTTTATGGGCTCAAAGACCGAAGTAGGTTTCTGATGGTGGGTATTTCTAAAATAAAACTCCAATAGTGGTCTTTTTATCTGCAGTGAATAAAGGCTATGAACTTCCTGCACATTATAGGACATTACACACTATACAGTTTTTACATGATTTACTAGCATACAGTATATGTGCAGTGACTATGAAAGCTGATGATCAATACAATGAAAAACTTACAGTCTAATCTTTCATTGCAACAACCTTATACAATAGGCTTCAGCGTCACATGATACACTGAAAACCAACTGGTGTTTCTAAGCTTTGCAGACCATCATTTACTTGAAATTGGACAGGGAGTTTATGAGAGGCATGGGGCAGTTCAAAGTGCAGTAGCTGATACAGCTGCCCATGGAGCACCTCAAAAGAGCCAGATGTCAGGGCATGGAAATATTCTCCATTCAATGCTGAGAACCTGGATTAACAGGTCTCCTCCTATGTATACAATGTATAATTGTAACGAACAGAGGGCAGGCAGCACCCTGCCATTCTTGCTCAATTATACAAATATTTAGTCAGATAAAGCAACGTGGCAGGCATTTTGACAAAGAGTTTTCAGCTTCCCCCTCATTTTCTTTAATTAACAGTTGCACAAATGTTGCAAACCCAATGCTAAGTGGATCTGCACACTCGTGTGTCAGAAAACAATGTTCTGCTCATTAAACAATGAAGGCCTCAATGGCCTCTATAACTAAGTGTAACTGAAACTGAAAATAAATGATGTTATAGATTCTGGCACGGCTATGGGTATGGAAACTTGGCCAAAATGAAGTAAGAAATTATAAAAGTAACTGATCCAAAGATAAAGGTAATTACAGGGGGTAAAATCCCTTTTGAATGTATGTGAAGCAGTGGTATACCAGTCATGGTAAAAACACATTTATCAATTATACCCAAAACACAAATATGTATCAAGTAGTACTAAAAAAAAGTAGCAAAAAAAGATACTAGATACAATATATAGTTAGGGCTAACTAGGGTGGTTGGTTAATATTAATATTATGGAACAAAAGCAATGAAGCAGGGCACTCTGATACAAAAATTACCAAAATTAGGTTTCATATTACATAGGAACCAGGGCCGGACTGGGAGTAAAAAGCAGCCCCCGCAAAAAAATCAAAGCAGCCCACACATTAATGTGTGCTGGTGTTTTACTTCTACACACACACATATTTTATATATATATATATATATATATATATATATATATATATATATATATATATATATATATATATATATTTATATAAATATCCTTATTTACAGTAGGGGGTACATTATCCCTTATAGTACATGAGTAATACTCAGAGTTCCCTGTATAACTCAGCCTGCAGCCTTGTGCCTTTATATGGTCACAGAACCCCTCAGTGACTTCTAATATCCTTATCATTTACAGTAGGGGGTACATTATCCCTTATAATATATGAGTGATACTCAGAGTTCCCTGTATAACTCAGCCTGCAGCCTTGTGCCTTTATATGGTCACAGAACAACCCCTCAGTGACTTCTAATATCCTTATCATTTGTTTTTAGTAAACTCCCCCTCATCCTAAACTGCAATTTACAGCAGTTGTGCCAGCTCTTTTTACCAGTGTTTTATTTAATTTAGAAAGTAGTAGAAATGGGGGGGGGAC
Organism: Xenopus petersii; assembly: GCA_038501925.1. Taxonomy (NCBI): domain Eukaryota; kingdom Metazoa; phylum Chordata; class Amphibia; order Anura; family Pipidae; genus Xenopus; species Xenopus petersii. The sequence continues at coordinate 78,880,766 of CM076679.1, forward strand.
AGGTTCCTACTAGCCCCCTTAGCATCTTTATAATTGTAGTATGCATGAACTCAAACACACAGCACAGCCACTCTAATCAACTGAATTTTAAGGGGTTAAACTGAAATTTTAACCACATTCATAGATAGATAGGTAATGTTTCTTTTTAAAGTGATTCTGACACCTTCCTATAATTGACAGGAACATGTCAGTCACACTACGAAAGGACTGTACAGAGATTTCATGTCATGATCAAATTCTTGTAATATATGCTTCCTTCCTTTAAACATACAGAGCCCCAGAAACAGAAAAGGATTTAAATGACATTTTTACCTCTTAGAAATGTACTTAAAGCTACAGAGAAATCATTTTTCCTCTGTGTCTGGTGTGAAACGAAGGCTGGGTGTATCCTTTCATTAACACACAGGAATTAGTCATAGCTGTGAGTGACATGCAGCACTGGGCAATGGCAGCCCAGGTCCCGCCCACAATCTTTCTGTTTCAAGTCTGCGTTGTGTTCTCTGAAGCACAAATGCAGCATGTGACAAACTCCCAACATCTCCTCCTGCCAAATGAGCCCCAAGTGACAAGCAGGAGCACTAGTTACAAATAGTCCCTCAAACACACAGACAATGAACTAACGAGTTCTGGTCCTGTGTAGCGCCTGGGCACAGACTCGCCAGTTTGACAGCAGGAACTATAAAGGGCCAGGTTGCACCAGTTTCAGCATAAGGATTCCCAACTAATAGAAGCACTACAGCAGAGAATCACCTCTTCGTCATCCTCATCTTCCTTCTCAATGCTGGAGCTTGTCGCTGCTCCCTGCAAAGTTTCTAGGCTGTCGGAAGTGCGTCACCAGAAGCAGCCGGTGAACTACCACAGTGTTGGAGGCAGCGATTAGAGCGTAAACATTTTGTCTGTGTATAAAGTTATATTCCAGGTGTCTGCAACCTATATATTTGTACACGCGGACGCAGTGTGTCATTCCACCGGCCATGAGATCAAAGATAAGAGCACCGCATCTAATTAAGCAGCGGACGGCCCACTTGAACTCAGAGTAGATCGGCCCTTCGGGCATTTGCCCGACTGGACAGATTACCAGTCCGGGCCTGATAGGAACCCAACGCGTTTCAACCCCAAAATAAAGGGCTCTATGTCAGGGGAGCATGAAAAAATATATAAATGCTGGAATGTGTACCCCTGATGGAGACCCCTGTATATGGGGTCAAAACATGTTGGGTTTCATACAGGATATGAAGTGTCCTGTTCCCTTGTTTTTATGATATGTGGACCTTCAGGTACCCCCCTCCTTACAGTAAGCACTCTACTGATATTATATAGTATGCCAATAAAATGCTTTCATAATATTTACGGGGCACAAAACAGCGGCTGTTGCTAAGTTGTTGACAAAAATACATGACATCTGCTGTGCATTAAAACTGGGTCCAGTCTGCATTACATTCTAGCACCCACAGATATGCTTCAGACTGGAAGAAAATTACACCGAATTCCAGAAGAGTGGTTAATAAAGCCCTGGGCATTTATGGAATGCCCTTCGACTAAACATAATTTCATATGCATTATGCCTGCAAAACTTAATTTCTTTCCACATCAGTTTTTCCTCCTTCATAACAATTATTTTGCCATAATGCCCACAATTTTCACTTGTGTGTGTTCATGGATTCCCACTGCTTTATTTGTTCTTTTTCCCTTTTCTGGGCATCCAACACAGTATGAAAATCTTGAAGCAGCATAAAGCAAAATTAATTTCCTACATCTGGCTCATGTCAAGTGCAGAAAATTTCCCTAATCGCTTGCTGATCAGCTTGTGGGACGAGTGGCGAAGAGGATCAAAAGACGGATGCTTAATAAATGACTGCAGGGTGTGAAGGTCAAAATGAATGAACCAAAGAAAGCTCTAGCACAAGAAATATTAAAAAGCTAGATTTCTTGAAGAGGCACTAATAAAAAGGCAGCTTGCCTCTACTCCAAACGTTGAGTGCTCTTAAAAAGACAGGGCAACTGAATCCACAAGTGTCCTTAAGGAGTTCACAGCTTTACAAATGAGGACACTTAAACAGAACATGTGTCAAATGGTCCTTAGCTAGGAGAGGATATTTAAGTGCACTACACTAACAATAGCATTAGTCCTTAGTACAACTAGCTTTTACATTTGTGCTGCTCACTGCCAGAAAGTAATCAATTGCTACTCTACCATCCCCTAGAGCAGCACTGTAGCTACTGAGAAGAATGTATATTTACATTTAGATATCCAAATCAACATGTGCACATGGGATATGCATTGAAAATGCATTGAATTATTGATACCTTTAATGAAAATGCAGACTGATCAGGGAAGCCTGGGATTGATTCTGGTGGCAACTCCTATAAGTTTAATCTTTCTGTCCTTGACCAAGTTATTTTGATGTACATTTCTGCAGCATGTCAAATAAAATTGCAGGCACTAGAAAACATTTGTGATATGAATTTGGTATATATATATATATATATACCAAATTATATATATATATATATATATAACTAGATAGGTGCACTCAGATAGCCATGTTAATGCCTAGGTGCTGGACAAAAATTCATATCTATAAAACAAAAAAAACTTCCGCACACATAGGCACACACCTATATGTGCGGAAGTTTTTTTTGTTTTATATATATATTATATATATATCTATATATCTATATCTATCTATATATATATATATATATATATATATATATATATATATATATATATATATATATAAACAAGGGAAAGTTGGGTTCACCACTAATTTTAAAACCATTAGGCAGGGGTGCAATGCCTAATGTATAATGAAGTAATAGAATTCTTAATGAATCAGATGAAAATTGAGCATAGGACTGGCCAGATATGGGATAACTTTGATGTAGTTGGCCAGCCTTAATATGTTGCAATATATGGACAAACAATCCCTGTTTTGTTTAAAGGGTAAGGCATTTTTCAGTTGCAGTATGCATAAAATGTCTCTGTCTCAAATATACATACATACATACATACATGTGGCAAGGACCTCCTTCCCCTTGTTCCTTAGTACTTGTGCTTGTGTATATTATAATATTGTATTGTTATGTCTACTTTATTATAGTATTGTTTTCCTTGTTTTCATGCACAGTGCTGCATAGCCATATAGGGTCATACCTCCCTAGAAAATCAAAGACCTGTGCCTGACATTGCTTAAATTAAGTACTGTGTTCACACTTTACAAAAATGTGACACTAAGCCATTCACTGAAAAAGGTAGGTAGCTTTAATACAGTTGATATAATGATTAGCTTTAGTACTTGGCAGGTTATTATTATTATTAAGAAGGGACCCAGTGTTTTGAGACATAAATAAAATGGCTGTTTCTTTCTAAGTGAGACTAACATAACCTCCAGGGTCACAGGCAATTAAACATGTAGCTGCAAATCCTAAAAACATAATGAGGAAATCTCCTAACCATGCTTGTGATGTTTAATGGTCAGTAAGTAACAAGAGAAGCATTTCACGGGCTTATCAGACAGTGATCTTTATGTCAGAAGGGCAGATTGTGACCTGCATAGGAACCTAGTATAGTTCATGGAACATTTTTTATCAGATAACTTTTGCTAGGTGTCACAGTAGAGGTCCATGTCCATTAGCAATTAAGAGGTATGGTAACATAGTAAATCTCAAGGTGCTTTTCATCTCTTTTGCACATCTGCATTTGAACTCTATCACATTCAGAAGATGATGTCCAATGCACTGTTAATTCATATTTACGAAACACATTGACAAGCATTACCTCCAATAATACATTTTGTCTAATAATGTTTAATGGTTAGCTATGCAGTATAGTTTTGGGAAAATAATTAGTACTATTTTCAAAAAGTTATCGCAAATTCCTTTCATTTAAAAAATCCTCAGTCCTGTCAATGTAAGATTAGAAATATCTTTGTGATGGATTTCAGTTTTCTGTTGAAAAGCCAACGTAAAAATATTGTAGCCTTTAATGCCATTAAACGCTGAGTCAGAAACCTAGGCTAAAGAAAAGATAACTATCCCAAAATAATTGTCTTATTTTTGTGACCAACTAACAAACAAATTTAGAGGGAAGAAAACAGTTATTGGAAATGTTAAAAAGAGCATAACAACACAACAATAATAAATAGTTAAAATCACCAAAAATGCATGAAAGAAATATGAGTTGTGCCTGCACCTTGGTGGGTTAGCTCTAAGGTGCTGATGTCCACTGCTGACTTTTTGGAGAAGCTAGACAGCTAAGAGATTGGAAACAGGATCCATCACACTATTTGGTAGTAGCAAAACTGTAGATGGTATTTGAAACCTACTATTTGGTGCCATATCCAGAAGCTAACTTCTATACTAATTTGTAAAACTAACTACTAAAAGAGCAAAAATGTAAGAAGCTTGTCGCTTTCTCACAGGTAACTAGTTGTTAATGTGAGAAAGGGGCACAAATCCGGTATTCACAGAATCACAACTGGAATCTTCTTTTTTTTTACTGTACTGCTGCCATTCAAAATGGGATTATCACCTTGTGAAAAGAAAATCTTCCTGCTGCCTATTTAACTCATTTACTAGCGGAATTGGAAACTGCAGAAACTTATCATTAAGAGAAAACTGATCCTTTAAGGACTCTTTAAGCCGGTCACGCGTTATTATCCTAAGAAGGTTAGTTTACCTGTTTAATCACAGGATAAAGGAAGGTATTTTAAACTGTTAAACCCCAAGCACACACACCTAAACAGACTTTCACTTCTTCCTTTAATATTATGATTTTTTTGGAATTACAAGGTCTGGATTCACATGCACAACTCTGGATAATATTGTGCAGTAATTATGGCTGGTTAACAAAATTATATGAACAATTACTGAGCCATTCTGAAACTCAACACTAATAAAGTCATTAGATGTTGCCCCACTAATGATCCTTCTCAAAGCTTCTGAAGTTACAGGAACATACAGCATTGTGTGATAAGACAATCGCTGCTGGCAGATTGCAAACCTGAAGTTAAACCAGGCTGCAAATTGATCTTGACATTTGGTTAGAACAGACACTATAATCAAAAGCCTGGCAGAAAGGGAGAAAATGACTGGGAGAACTCAAGCAAGAAGAGCAGCTATCCATTCTCCTGCATAGTTCTTGCACAGCTGGCTGTCACTCCCAAGAGAAAAGCAGGGCTGAGAAACATTTCTTTACACAAAATGGGTGCAAGACTGTCAGGTCCACTGTTCATCTAAGATCTAGAACAGTGTTTTATATCAAAAACCCATCCTTGGTAGCGTCAGTCAATAAGCAAAACCCTAAAACCACTATTTTAACTAAAAAAAAAAAAAAGGACAAGGAGACAAAATTAACATTAAAAAAGTCCTTGAAATGAATGAAGGCATGAGTGGATCATTACTGTTATAGGGATACTGAACATCTAGGCATATACAGTAGGCTTTGGTTCTACTTTATATGGATGCAGTCTCTTGCACTTGCACTATTCATTTACACTACATATTATGAATCTGAATATATTTTAAGCAAATTATATATATACTGTGTATATATATATATATATATATATATATATATATATATATATATATATATATACTGTTGGACAAAAAATACATTGCCACTTATTGCAGCAAATCAGCATTTAAGATAAGCTATGTACCATGTGATTTCAGACTTCATTCTCTTGGGTAGAATTGCTCCAGGTTAAACAGACAAGGCTTGCATGCGTCAGGTTTTGTTTTAATGTGCCATAGATTCTCAATTCAATTAAAGGGGAACTATCTCGAAAAACAAAATGTAATATAAGCTTCATGATACTGAAATAAGAAACGTTCTAAATACATTCAGTATCTTTCTGTCGACATGCAGGAGTTGGGTTTTAGATATTCATTGAAAGACCCAATATATCTTACAGGGGGCTTCCTTTCCTAGCAGAATAATTAGAGCTCATTCAAATAACTGATTCCAGTACAGACAAAATCTAACACAATAACTGCCTTTTGCACAAATTCTGCATGTAGAGAGACATGATGTCTAGTGATTTTATTAGAGTGAGTTCTAATACATCTTATAGGCAAAAGGATATCTGACACCCAACTCCTGCATGAAGACAGAATGAAGACAAACAGACACTGAGAGAGGAATAGTGAAGATAAACTTGATTATTTCAGAAATGGTACATTATTTTTAACTGACTACATTTAGAAAACTTCTTATTTCAGTATGCTGGAGCTTATATTAAATTTTCATTTTTCACAATAGTCAAAGGCAGGCCAAGGTAAGATATTCACTTTTTGTTCTTCAGCTACTCCAGTATCATTTTGGCTTTATGTTTTGGATAATTTTACTATTGAAAGATTAACTTTTAGCCCAGATTCAATATTTTTAGCAGACTGATTAATACAGATGCTCTCGCAGCATTCCCTGTATTTTGCACCATCCATACCTATATTTTAACACAGCTGATTCTGCTGGCAAAAAAGCAGCCTCCAAAACCACCACTCTACTTCAATCTATGTATGGGTCAACCATACCACAAGCTCTTCATGATACTGGTCTGTATGGGAGAGTGTCAGAAAGAGGTGTATTTCTCTTGAGAAAAATATGTGAAAGAATATTAGTAATAGCAAAAACCAGAAAGCCAGGTTCCAAAATGAAGAAGCCTGTGTACAGCAAGCAATTGATATGAGTTTTTAACCTTCTAGCAGCACAATATGTTTAAATGAATGTAAAAAAAATGTTAAAAAACTGGATAAAGCATATCAAATTCAATATTTACAATACATTCCCTCTGTGGGAAGTGGATAGGAAGAAAACACCCCCGAGCCACACCTGGGGTATGAAGCAAGAAAGCTTAGCTGTGAGGACATGGCCTTATAATCTTCACTCAATCAGAGAACAGTTAAAGAGGTTAGCAGCAAGGGTCAGCACCTGTGAACATGGCTAATTGCTTCACAAATGGGAGGAAGGCAAAAGCAGTAACAAGTTGCCTCATTTCTGCAACAAAATCAGGATGTTGCAGTTAAACCTGGGTGAAACACATGGACAACATGGTATTAAACAAAAACGATGACAAAGGGCATATTTTATATCCAATACGTTTGTATAACTACAGGTTTTGAACACTATCTCACTTGTTTGTGTCAATAATTTCTATATTTATACAAAAACAAAGTTTAAGGCCAAAGAACAGACTGTATGCCAGTATATAAGGTGGGTAAGCCAGGCAAAGCAGATAAATACACTGTGGGACTAAATGTGGTGTCACTTAAAAACTGACCACACTGTGTGAATGTGTGAACATGCACTAGGGAAGTTTTAAATGACCATTCACTGAAGACTGGATGCATCAGATTGAGAATAAAGATCCGGAACCAGTTTATATAGGAAATTTTAAAATCCAGTTGTTAAGTAGAATTTATCTGAAATCAAATATAATATGTATTATTTGTGGCGACAATTATATTTTAAAACAAGTCAAAACTAAAAATGACATGCTGTTTAAGTGGTGGCACACATTTTATTCAAATCTCACTCTCTCCATTTTAAATTTGTAGAGTTTTCTACAGTGAAGAGGGACAAGCTGTTGAATTAAGGAGACACCGAACGAAGGAGGTGCGACTATTTTTTGTGGGCCTAATGTGGAATCACAAATGCGGCAGGAGCAAATAATGATGGGCTAAAGAAATCTCATCAGTTGAAGCGTTCACTGCAGGTATCTGTGCAGCCAGTCAACTTCTATTACCAGTGTTTCCATTTTCTGTTACTTAAACTCCTTTGGTAAGACATTACAAAGCAATTATAAGGCTAACTATTGTAATTAAGAAAAAAGTCTAAAACACTACATTTTTATCTAATGACACCATCATTTTTCGTTATTGTAAAATTAATCAGAACCAAACAGGATCTGGGACAAAGCAACAGCAGGTATCCTTGTGAATTGAGCTGCTACAGATGGTTACGGAATAGCGTTTCATTCTGCATGATGTTATGGATAAAAGATTGGGAGGGAAATCCATGGTGGAAATGAATGGTCACAGCAGTGTACAAAGGTTCACAGAGGAGAATATAGAGTTTTCTTCAGAAAAGACCCCAGGTCGCTTTCCAGAAATGTTGTCATTCATTTTCAAATTCTCTATGGCATCTTGAATAGAGAATTTTTAAAAAACAATTATATTGTTGAATTAATACAGTTTAGACAAGGTAAATACCTTTCACCCTTTTTTTCAACTGCAGTTGTAAACCACCATGTCATTAATATTGCTGTGTGCCATGCCCAAAATGTAAGAGAGCTGCTATTAACAGCAAAGAAGGCCATTAATAATGTCTGATAGCTCACACTATGCGCCATCCATTAAAACATATATTTAACACTTGCACATCATGTGCAAACATATTCTGGTAGCATAAAAGAAAACTGTAAAATCTAGAGTTCTACATGGAATAGTCAGGGGCAGCCTGAAACCTGCAAGAAGCTATAAGTTAGCAGCGGCTGATTTCTAACATCAGTGCTTAAATCTGTTTTTACAAAACAACTGAAAATACTGGGAAAAAAAGGCCAGCAGGTACCATTTTGATTCACATATTCTGGTTGTGAGCATGTGCCCAGAGACTATGGGGAATCTAGAAATACACTTTTGCTTACTTGATTTAAATGTATGGCCGGTTTATTAAATTTATGGGTAAAATTTTACAAGTGCTTTTCATCAGATTTTGTGGGTCCAATTTTATCTGATCCTCCATGTAACACCACGCAACAGTACACAGCAGCAAGCAACAGCACAAGATTTTGTAGGATGCTACAAAATATGATTCCCCTAGGCTAGAATGTAAAGTCAAATCAGATAAAGTCCATTTAAGTCTTTTCATCATGTGTTTAAATCATATACATATTTCCACTACCATCTTTTTTTTGTTTTGTTGGATGAAGATGCAGCATTCACATCTGACAGTCTTGTCGTATTGTATGCTTCTGTTACCGTTTGCAGAGCGCTGTTCAAAGCAATCACGGAGTCTGGCAGATAAATATCAATATAATGGCTTTATTGAGCGCATTAAAAACTGCTAAGGAGGGGGATCACATCTAACGCGTTTCGTGTCAGAGAACCTGACACTTCATCTGATGAAGTGTCAGGTTCTCTGACACGAAACGCTTTAGATGTGATCCCCCTCCTTAGCAGTTTTTAATGCGCTCAATAAAGCCATTATATTGATATTAATCTGCCAGACTCCGTGATTGCTTTGAACAGCGCTCTGCAAACGGTAACAGAAGCATACAGTGGAAGCCGGCTGGAAGGAGCCGAACTATCGCGAGAGCTGCGGCTTAGCACGAGCTGGCGTGCAAGGGAAGCGCTCCGCCATCAGCCACATCGTATTCTTTAGTCTTGTCGTATTGGATGGAAAACTTTACATGTAGTTTACACATTAAATATATAACATTTCCATTATATTTTGACCCACATGACTACATCTGACTTGTATGAATGCATTTTGTTCATCCAACACCATTCTACAAAAGCACCCATGGAGTTTAGCCCAATATGAAAGGAAAAGCCTGCTACACAATGCAGGACACATTTTTTTTAGCTTTTGAATGCTCCAGATCTAAGCAAAAGCAAAGAGCAGAAATTAAGGATATAAAGTAATAAAGAAATCATGTACTGTATCAAGTACTTGAATGGGATATATGTACAGGACTCAAACCAAACCAATAGCACTAGCCCTCTCAGTATTGTTTATTTACAAAATGGTTAGCAAATTACATTTTTAAATTTGGTAAAATCTGGCTTTACAAGCTTCTGAAAAATGGTAGCTAATTGGCACTACTTGTAAGGGCTGCAAAGCCTTTAAAGAATATTGTTGGCCTAAGACTTCCTTCCTTCAGTGTACTGCTTTTGTCTATACTATGAAATAGGCCAATATTAACAACATGTTTTATTTTTAGCATCACTGATTTTAACCACTGTAACGAGGATATGATGATACAAGACTAACCTGGCTCTGTTAGCTTCTTTTGTCATATCCCAGGCCCAAGTGATAAAGTTCTGACTCAGGTATGAGACAACAGATTCTGCACAGAGCATCTGGGAACAAAAGACATTGCTGAGGACACTCTCGTCATGGTGGAGGTAGATAGCAAGGAGCTTCCTCTGGGAATAAGAAAAAAGAAAGACATTTTAGAGAAAATTAAAAAATTGGAACCTTAAGGGGCAGATTTATGAAAATTTTCGATTAGAGCTCACCTCAGAAAAACTCAAGTAGCGAACTCTAATTTTCACCCACTGATAAATACAAAAAAATCCCACAGGAATGAATAAAAAATTGGTGTTTTTTTCTGTGGCGAGTTCTAATCTCATACTTTGATAAATCTGTCCTTCAATGTTGCAGCAATAGCTCTTTATAGGTCATTATCCACTGATTTTAAGTTTTCCCCCAGTTTACACCTTTTTAGAGGTGCCACCAATAATTAATGCATAATATATTTTGTTGATTTTATTTTTTCCTGAAATTTACAAAAAAAAATTTCTGGTTTACTACAAAACATAAAATGTTACTCTATACTCTAATGTATCTTAATTTCATCTGATTTGTTCAAGTAAAAATAATTTGTAAGAAACTAGTACAGATACATTTCTGCCTTCATTCTGTCTTTGTAAAGCATGGAAATGAACCATATCCATATCTATATATATTTACAGGTTACACCTGCACAGATTAAGAAGCCAATATTAAAGAAAACCTTTAATATCTCTGGTTTTAACCACTGTAATGAGTTTATGATAAAAAGAAACTTGTCACTGGAGAAATAAAAAAAGGCAGATAGATTTATGCATTCACCATTGTTGCAGCAACAGAAAAACTCATCTGAAATTTAAGTTGCATAACAAAAAAAAAAAAAAAAGAACCCACAAAATTAAATTATTTGCTTTTATTTGAAACAAGAAGAAAGAGATGAGGGACGATCAGGCAGTGTCTGACCAAAGGATCATCTGTTCTGCATTTCAAAGGGCAACTTCCATGCAATATCCTAAGTTACTGTGCTAAAATCTCCTCCAATTTATGGAAAACAGGGTAAAGATGTGTTTACACAGTGATTAGGCACTTAAAACAAGCTCTCAACTCGCGCAGAAAGAGCCCAACGATTATTCATCTGGACCAATTCACAAAGCCATGGAATATTAAATACCCATGCTGGGAAGACAGGCGAATGCAAGCTGGTGGAGAGACCAAAAAACTCCTTGAAAATCCCTTATATAGCCTTCATTATTTCCCCTGCAAGGAAACCTAAAGAAAGTGTTTAGTTAAAGAAAAACCCACATTGACCTTGCTCAAAACCCTTTAATCTGTCCTTTGTCATGGCCTGCTTTGTGGCCGGAGGCTAGCACTTCCAAAACCTAGGAGCCCCCCCCTGCTTTCTTAGAAGACAAACCAAAAATATATGTAAAAAGTAAGTGTACAAGTAGCATGCTGAGAAACAAGTTTTATTCCAAACACAAAAGTTAGCAGCATGAAATGTAAACCATGAAATGGAATGTGTTGTATAAACTGCCCGTGATAATGTTTTTAGTGGATACCTTCTTTGATTAAATAGTATAATTCCCTTTTTCAGAATCTAAACAGAACATAAATAATAATGAATGGAAAAATATATTGCAAAAATAAAATTGAGACTTTCTCTAGTTTAGCATATCATATACCTCTAATTCCTTTCTCAAATCATTGAATGAAAAGAAAGAGATTCCCAGTGGCAGCTCTCTTTAATGGGGCTTGATAATTATTGTTTTACGCAGACATGCAAGTATTTGAAAATAAGATATCCAGTAATGAAATACCAACAATCAAACTGGAAGGTGGAGTTAAATTAAGTCATAAAAACATTACACATAATACATAAAAATAGGCATGGGCACATGTATTATGTTGAAAATATTTATTTAAAAAAGGCAGTTAAAAATAATGTTAAAAAATGTAATATATTTTTTCCAACTACTAAGAGTTTGTGGAGTTTAGCACTAAATAGTAACAGTAGCAAAGTATCAACACTGCCTTGAACATTGAAGTCAGATAAATCTTTTAGGTAGCCAGTAGACTAATGGGATGCAAATAGCAAGTTTATCATGGTACTGATGGAAGTTGGAGCATAGCTGTGCTTAATGTAAGTTGCACACACCAGTAGGTCATGGAATACAATCCACATCTGACTGGACTGCATGACCTCTAGAGAGTGTTTGGCCTCCTGGTGAGTTATTTGTGCAATCAAATTGTGGTATGGCTGAAACACACTAGCTCACCCAAATGGAACTGAACAGGTCCATATTATCTCCCACCTTTCCAAATGCTTTGCCTGTCCGATCATAGTCACTTTGCAATCCCCTCGTAAAGTGTGAATTATACTAATGTCCAATCACTCATTGCCCATTTTGTCGGATATCCAAAAGGCTGTGTAATCAGCTTTATGCATTTCTCATGTGTAAATACATATAAACAAAAACATAATGTGTAACTTTTTTCTTCTTCAGTGGCAATGCAAGAGCACTGATCAGTGATTGTACCAACAACTGTCTGAATAAAGGATGAGAAAGAGAATACATCTATAAAATAAAACAGCAATAAAAAATCCTGCTCAGTTTCAATCCTAGTTGCTGGGGTCACTGATTCTAGAAACCAGATTTTAAAGCTGTTTTCTCACAGTAGAGAAAGTCAAAGTAGAAATGCAAATAAATAACACACCACACAATTGAAAACAGGCAGCAACATTCAAAATCTTAATTTACAGGCAATCCGTAGAAATGTAAGGAATATATTGGGGAATCTGAGAAAAAAACAGAAGAATCAGGTTAGGGAGAAGTGGGCTAGGATAATTAAAAGTGCCCTCTGCTGTATAGTATAGAAGGTACTTACATTTCCCATGATAAACATATTGCTGTAAAGGCTGCACTTTAGAAACTGTTGGAGCAGTGTCAGAACGAGAATTTAGAGGGCCCCAGTACATAGACATTTAATGACCCTATTTATTTTAGAAGTTGGAAAAATCTGTAATATTTTCATATATGGAAAAAAGTGGCCCCATAAAAGAAAATCAGTCCATCTGTATAAGCGCATGCCAGCATGGGTGAAGCAGGTAAATGGCTAGCTGGAATCAAACAGCCTTTTTTTCATCAATAATGTATCAAGGTTTCCTGTTGCATCTGGGTAGTCAAGAGCAAGAGGCAAACTTAAGTATATTTAACCCTCTTAAAGGGTATCTAAGGCCAAAAAATGGATGCCAACTTAATGAGAATACTTTTGCAGTTTACATTTATTTTCTAAGTTTAGTGGATTCTAAATGTTTTTTTTTTAAAAAAAATTAAAAAATAATGTTTTATGTTACATAAGGCTTTTACCATCAGTATAAGTGTTTTAAAGACCTTCAGTTATTCTCATATTTTACAGGTCTGTTAACCACAGAAAATGGTGAGGCATTGTGGGAATTGAAGTCTTGGCTGGAAGGTCACTTTTCATACTTCTATTATTCTGCTTCTCTGTTGCTGCCAATATGATCAAATTGGAGCAGGTAATCTCGTCTACAAATGCAATGTGCTGTAGATCAGTCTAAGTGCTCAGTTGTATTAGCCAATAGAATATGTTTACTGTTATTTCCACTGTACTGCAACTGCACTAATGTCAGATTTACTCATAAACCTCTGTAATGTGTGTTACTATGGCAGGCTCGGAATGGGTCTGGTCTTATGGGCCCAACTGGCCCAGACCCCACTCCCTCCTCGAATCCACCACTGCTGGGCACTGGGCCCCCCAGTCTGAACCTGTACTGTGGGCAGTCATAATGACCTGGGACCAGTATGCCAGAATTTGGTACTGGTGGTCTTTACTTCTTTAGATAATTTGGACAGCATCATTTGACTATGTTTGCTATATGCATTGCTAGCTACTGCAAAACCCGATGGGCCCCACTGGCTCAGACCCATGCCTTGCTCGAATTTGCCACTGCTGCCCCCGACCTCCCTCTCCTGCTGCAGTCGCCAAAAGAAGAAAGGTAAGCACACGCGAGAAAGGGTTGGTTGACAGGCTAGAGGCAGGTTGCAGCAGGGGGCCCAGGAGGCTTTGAGACAGGGCAGGGAGTTGGAGCCAGAGTGGGGCCCCTGAAACAGCAGCTCCTGTTGCTCCTGGCTCATTAGTCCGACCCTTTACTATGGGCAGTCATAATAACCTGGGACCAAAAAGAGTTGTGCTAGTATTTGGTACTGGTGGTCTTGAATTCTTCAGATAATGTGAACAGCATCATTGGCTTATTTGACTATGTTTGCTATTTGCATTTCTAGCTATTGCAAATTTCCTTTCACTAGCCGCTGATTATAATGGACATGGGAGATTATAAAGAAGAAAGAATCTAAATGTATTCACACAGAATTCATATACTATTGCTATGTAAAAGAAAGTACTACTTGTATTTTATGACTTGGATACATAACAGGGCAACAATTTATTACAGGCTTATGTGTCCATGAGTTAAAGGAAAACAATACCCCCAAACAATGTAGGTCTCTATAAAAATATACTGCATAAAACAGCTCATGTATAAAACCCTGCATCATGTAAATAAACCTTTTTCATAATAATATACTGTTTAGTAGTATGTGCCACTGGATAATCCTAAATAGAAAACTGCCATTTAAAGAAATAAGGGCCACCCCCTGGGATACTACAATTCACAATGCACAGAAACATTCAAGTGCACTGATATATGTTAGGTCACATGAGCCAATTAACAGACAGAGTTCTGTCTTTTGCTTCCACACTTTTTCCTGTTACAGTTAGAGCTGTAGTATTTCTGGTCAGGTGATCTCTAAGGGAGCACAGACCATCACAAAATGGTGGTTCAAGGCAAGAGATGTAAAAGGGCAATGTTTCTTTATTATGTCATTAATATGTCATTAGTATGGTAATGTTGCGTATTTATTTTTTTGGGTATAATTTTTTAAAGCATTTCATTATGTTAAAGAAACACCAACACCAGAAATAACACCTTTTTCTTTTGCATCTGCCATATTTGAGTATGCAACATAAACTCTAGGTATATATTCCCTGCACTGTATTATAGGCTGTTGACAAAATGCCAACATCTACTAACGTGGGATGATACTTGATCTGATGGGTGACCAAATAACTATTATAAGGCTTTCAGTATTTGTGATGAACCCCTGTTAGCTGTCCAAATCAATGTTTTATAAAGAATTATAAATTGGGCCATGTCAGTAATAAATAGCACACATTTGTCCATTTTTTATCATTGTCGTTTGAAACAATGAGGCACATATACGTATGTAAGTATCCTATTTCTATTAGGGATGCACCGAATCCAGGATTTCGTTCCGGATTCGGCCAGGACGGCCTTTTTCAGCAGGATTCAGATTCAGCTGAATCCTAGTGCCTGGCCGAACCAAATCCGAATACTAATTTGCATATGTAAATTAGGCGCGGGTATGGAAATCAGGTGACTTTTTGTCACAAAAGATTTTTTCTTTCCTGACTCTAATTTGCATATGCAAATTAGGATTCAAATTGGTATTCGGCCAAATCTTTCACCAAGGATTCGGGGATTTGGCCGAATCCCAAATAGTGGATTCGGTGCATCCCTAACTTCTATTAACATTTTTTTCCACAGTTTCCCTTCCAACATATTAACTAGCCATGCATTCTAATACAGAAGGAGCAATCAAAACTACCGGTACTGACTAGATTAATTTATTCTCTATTGCAATTCCATATACTGCTATATACACCACGCTATTGCAGCTCCTGTATACTGCTTATTCTGCTTATCCATATACTGCTATATACACCACTCTATTGCAATACCTGTATACTGCTTTTTCTGGTAATTCTGCTTATATCACTACTTGTATCTGTTAACCCCAATAACTTTTGTCTGTTAGGCCTAGTCTGATTTAGTGCTCTTGATAGAAGTGACATTACACTACTCAACCCCCTAGACTTTCACCAACCTCCCTATACACTCCCCAGTCTCTCCTGTTCTCCTTCACCCCTGTGACTGATGAGGAAGTCTCAAAACTTCTGGCCTCTTCTCATCTTAATAACTGCCCTCTTGATCCCATTGCTTCAAAACTTCTCTGCAATACCAATCCTTGTCTAATCAAAGCCTTAACTCATCTATTAAATCTCTCACTCTCAACTGGAATCTTTCCATCTCAACTAAAGCATGCTCTTGTCACTCCCATTCTGAAAAAACCCTCTCTTGATCCCTCCAATTTTGATAATCTCCGACCTATCTCTCTGCTACCTTTCATCTCTAAACTACTTGAGCAAATCTAGTCTACAACAGACTAACGTCATTCCTCTCTGACAACAACCTTCTGGACCCCCTGCAATCTGGTTTTAAGCAACATCACTCCACTGAAACTGCCCTAACCCAACTAACTAATGACCTTTTAAAGAGAAGGAAACCCTGTAGGCTAACTGCCCCCCCCTCGGGAAATGCCCCATACTTTAAACTTACCCCTCGTCGCAGATTCTGGCAGCAGACTTTATGGCATCCATCTTCCGAGTCCTCGGTAAGCTGACTGGGAGATCGGTATGTCGGCGCATGCGGAGTTGCAGCAATTTGCTGGTTTTCGACAACTGCACATGTGGATTGCCGATCTCAGCTTACAGAGGAACTGGAAGATGGATGTCATGAAGTCTGCTGCCAGAATCTGCAACGAGGGGTAAGTATAAAGGTTTGGGCATTTCTCCGGGGGGGGGGCTGTTAGCCTGGGGGGAGGAGGTCTACGTGGGCTGGGGGGTACAGGGTTTTTTTCTACAGGTTTCCTTCTCCTTTAACACCTAAAGCCAAAAATCATTTCTCACTACTAATACTGCTTGATCTCTCTGCTGCATTTGACACTGTGGATCACCCTCTCCTCCTCCAGTCCCTCCATTTGCTTGGCCTGTGTGACAGCCCTGTCCTGGTTCTCTTCTTACCTCACTAATCGTTCCTTCAATGTCTCCTACAATGGAGTAGCATCTTCTCCCCTACCTCTTTCTGTTGGGGTTTCTCAAGGCTCTGTCCTGGGCCCCTTATTGTTCTCCCTCTATACTTCCTTCCTCTTCAAACTAATCAATAATTTTATGGTTTCCACTACCACCTCGATGCTGACGATACTCAGATCTATCTCTCCTCTCCTGATCTCAACCCAGAACTCCTAACTTTGGTCTCCTCCTGCCTGTCTTATAGGTCTACTTGGATGTCGCAATTCTACCTTAAATGAAACCTCTCTAAAACGGAAATGGTTCTCTTGCCTCCAACTAACTCCAGTAACATCCCGGAAGTACCTATCATAGCTAACAATTCCACTATCACCCGTCTATTCACGTAGGGTGCCCTGGGGTTATCCTAGATTCTGCCCTGTCCTTGACTCCTCATATTCAGTCACTTATTAAATCATGTCAATTCCACCTAAGGAACATATCCAAAATTAGATCATTTACCATCCAAGATGCCGCCAAAATTCTTATTCCTTCTCTCATCATATGACGTCTAGACCACTGTTACTATCTTTTAATTGGCCTTCCCCGCCAGAGACTGTCACCTCTGCAGTATATAATGCACAGGGCCTTTCTCACCTTTTGTACCGGTATTGGTTGTGATGTATGTAACTCCATATGTTCTCTGTATGTAATCCATATGATTTAGTTGTAAAAACACATTTACTTTACAGAGCTGCAAAATATTTTGGCGCTATATAAATACATGTTAATAATAATAATAATAATAATAATAATATCACCTTGTAGTTAACATTACATCAATTTTCAGGAAGCTTATATTATTTTTTTTGTGCTACCTACCTGACAGCTGTCTATAGACAATCAATAAAAACCATAGAATTAGGTCAGGCGTTTCTGCCCGGCTTAATAAAAGAAGGAAGAAAACCAGATGTCATCAGATCATCCAGACCAGCGCAATTCATTGCACCTTCTTAGAAATGCAGTGAATGGATTATAGGATATTTGTTTATGATGTATTGTAATGGAGGGGTTTTCTGTTCATTACTACTAATAATTTACTGTAGGAGGTCCCCAGTAGTCAGGTGATAAATGAGCTATATACCAATGTAAGGTCCCACTGGGTTTTTTTTTGTAAATGCTTCAGGGGGTATGCAAGATTCTATGGCTGTAGCTTTAATGGCTGGTACTGAAAGGGATTTCATTAAGATTTAGCAGAGTGTGATATGGTGAGAAACCTTATCAAATGGAGTGTTTTACTTAGTGATTAATATACTAGTTCACAAAGCTCTTCAAATCCTCCATAATCCAGGCACTCCAATAAACATTTAATGAGGAGAGGAGTTCAAAAAGGCTGGCGGGGGATTTAAACCTTCAATCTTGTTTTTATTGACTTGGGAAACTCAATTTCTACCTCCAGTTCAGATGTTCTTCTTATGGTTCTACAACACTTTATATTAAACATAAGATATGAAAGTAAGAGCTGATCTAGATGATCTAGATAACAGTCATTAAAAAATAGAAAGTTTAAAAGCAGGCTGAATTTAAAGAAATGAAAAGGAAAAAGGAATACTGAAATACAAACAGAAGAATTTGCTAGCAGATACAGTAAAATATAAATCACAATTCCTGTATATCTTAATTATAATTCAAAGCCTTAAGCATGTATTTGCTGTCTCAAACCCAAATCTTCCTGTGGAAATGAATGCAATTAAGCTCAATTTCTATTCTTAAAGGGGAATTATTGTGAAAATATAAATTGAAATAATCAATTAAAAAGTATGTACCATTTCTGAAATAATCAAGTTTATCTTCACTATTCCTCTCAGCATCTGTATTTCTTTATTCTGTCTACATGTAGCAGCTGGGTGTCAGATAATCTCCTTTTGCTTACAAAATGTATCACTCTATTAAAATCCCCAGAAATCCTGCCTCTCTACATGCAGAATTTATGCAAAAGGCAGTTTTGATTTTGTTTTTTGTTTGTACTGGAATCAGTTATTTGAGTAAACTCTAATACATCTGCTAGGGAAGGAAGTCACCCTATAAGATTTATTGGATCTGTCAATAAATATCTGACACTCAACTCCTGCAAGAAGACTGTAGAAGAACAAAAAGAATCAAATGCTGCGAGAGGAATAGTGATGATATAGTGATATGATATAGTGATGATAAACATGATTATTTCAGAAATGATGCAGAATATTTAATTGATTATATTTAGAAAGTTTTGTATTTCAGTATGATGAAGCTTATATTAAATTTTCATTTTTGATACTTCCCCTTTAAGCAATATGCAGCGATGGAGATTAATATGGGGGGGGAGTACAGTAACACTTATCAACAAGGACTGAAACATGTATGGTACAATATATTCATATCAATATATATTTTCTAGTACCATACTGGAAGCTAAAGAAAGAATGCTAAAAATGAAAAATGTGATATTAAGAACTCCCTAAGTGATATAACTGACACTAGTGGACCAGCTCCTCATTAACACCTACTTAATCTTAGGTGCCAGAATGACATTTCAGTTTATACTATTGACTGACTACTGGATCTAGAAAAAGTATGTTATCAATTTTAACAGAAAGAAAAAAAAATAAAAGAAACCAATTTCCACCAAAAGTAAGGGTCATACCACATCATTGAGAGGTTTCTTTAAGGAGCAGTTCACATTTTCAAAATGCATAATTTTGAAAAAAGGACACAAATGATGACTTTTTACAATCACTTTCAATTTTTCGTAATCTTAGTATAACATTTAGGTTTGAGAAATAAAATGAATTGCATATCACCCCTCTCGTGTTTCCCGTTACCACTTAGTAAGCCTGATTTTTGTCTTTGTAAACTGTTATGGTTTTATACAATAGCGGATACACTGGTCAGAAGAAGTTCATTGTTCAGTATAAAAATAAAAACTGGGTAAATAGACTGCAAAATAAAAAATGTTTCTAATATAGTTAGGCAAATATGTATTGTATAAAGGCTGGAGTGACTGGGTGTCTAACAGAACAGAATACTACTTCCTGCTTTGCAGCTCACTTGGTTTCCACTGATTGATTACCAGTAGGGATGCCCCGAATCCAGGATTCAGCCTTTTTCAGTAGGATTCAGATTCGGCCGAATCCTAGTGCCTAGCCGAACCGAATCCGAATTTGCATATGTAAATTAGGGGCGGGTAGGGAAATCAGGTGACTTTTTGTCACAAAAGATTTTTTCCACTTTTTCCTTTCCTGACGCTAATGTGCATATGCAAATTAGGATTCGGTTTTGGTTCGGTACTCGGACAAATCTTTCACCAAGGATTCGGCTGAATCCAAATAGTGGATTCAGTGCATCCCTAGTTACCAGGCAGTAACCAATCAGTGACCTGAGGGGGGGCCACATGGGTCATAACTGTTTGCTTTTGAATCTGACCTGCATGCTGAGGATCAATTGCAAACTCATTGAACAAATGTTGCTTGTGGTCCCCCTTCAAGTTTCTGACTAACTCAGAGTTAGAGAGCTGAAAATCAAGAAGTTGTGTTCTGTTCTGTTATCAGGCCCGGATTTGTGGCGAGGCCACAAAGGCCCGGGCCTAGGGCGGCACATTTTTGGGGGCGGCATGCTGCCCAGCCGCCTGTGCTCCCCAGTGCTTCGGCGTTGCACGCTGTCCCTTTTGCGCCAGAGTGTGGTAGTGCGGGCGCTAGGACCGCGCAGAGCGCGGTCTGTTATATTAGACATCCAGTCCCTCCAGCCCTTATACATTAAATTTTTAGCTAACTAACTATATTAGAAACATTTTTATTTTGCAGCCTATCTACAGTATTTACCCAGTTTTTATTTTTACACTGAACTGTTCCTTTAGGGCTATTCCACACGGGGAGATAGCGACGCGTTTGCGGTCGCCGCGACCGGCGCAGGCGACAGTTTTGTATGGGCGCCTATGTAAAAACGCCTGTGCTAACCACACGAGGCGATGCGCTTTTCAACAGTCGCCTGAAAATGCCTCGCTAGGCTTTTTCAGGCGACTGTTGAAAAGCGCATCGCCTCGTGTGGTTAGCACAGGCGTTTTTACATAGGCGCCCATACAAAACTGTCGCCGGCGCCGGTCGCGGCGCTTTGTCGCCGCGACCGCAAACGCGTCGCTATCTCCGCGTGTGGACTAGCCCTTAAGCTCACATATGTGGCCAGGAATGCCCTGCAAAGTTCGAAAGGATACATTTCCTTTTGCAGGGCAGGGATTAGCCCCTCCCCCTCCACAAAATCCTCTGTCCCCCAGGACTGAGAAACGTGATAACAGTAATATGTATTCAGCACAGGTAGGGTGTGTTATTGTACCCTTGCATACTGAGAAACTGTGAAGATATGTACCTGTAATTCAATTTTGCTTGTGAACAATGTTATGTTTTGTTTGTTGTTTTAATCCCCTTGTACCCCCTTCCTGAAAAATTGAAAAATAAAAACTTGAAAAAATATTTATATAAAATTAAATGAATAACATTTTAATTTGTGGTATGAAAAAATGTCATTAACAAACAGATGAGAATATCAACAGAATACTAGCACTTACATCTCTCGCTTTCCCATAAAAGGCCTCCTGGAATGAAGCTTCTAGTGACCCAATGAAAAACACAGGATGGCAGTCACCGTATCTGAAACATGTAAAGAGATGTTTGACAGATAAGAAATAACAAAGGTGTGACTTTAGTCTTTTAACATATGTGAAATATAGGAAACAATGATACCTGCATATGCACCAAAACTGGGTTTATATCTCAAGGTTAAAAATTCAAGTATCTAATTGAAATTATTTCATTTAACATATGTCTTTTAGGCTGATTTACATCAAATTAAGTGAGATTTGAGGTATAACGTGTAAATAATCTGCCTAGGTGGAGCAACAACCTATGCACAAAACAAAAATACATTAATTATCACCAATGTACCTATTACTAAACATGCAAGAAACAAACAGAACTTGGAAATTAAATTGGCATCAATGATGACGTCTTAAGAGAGGCTTTGTGGTTAAGGTACAGGCAATGCCAAGCAATAATATCCACATAATGTTAGTGTGCTTTACCTGGAGGAGAACTCTGCTGTAAACTGCAGCAATGCATCGGCTTCATTTTCAGCATTTTCAGGCACTTGACAGAGAGAAAGAAAAGAAATACCGGTATGACAATTGCTAAAATAATATTTTAGCTATACATGTTTCATTTCATTATTTTATTAAAATAAAATTCCTTAGATGTGTTTGATACTTAATTTCACCGTGGTGTGCTTTTTCCCATTACAGAAGGTACTACGCCGGGCTGGTTAGTAACAAAGCATGCTATCTGTGAAAAAAAGGCAATATGACACATACTCATTGGGGACTTTCTGAGTGCAGAAGATACGGGCATGCTGAAAATCTCTCCATCATCCACACCAAACTCAGTTGCATCCTCAAAGTCATCTCCATCACTGTCACTGATCATATGGATATCCGTGCTTTGCTACAGAATGGAGAAAGATGATATGCTTAGATTTACAAATGGGAAGGCTTTTAGCAGATATTTTTCACAGTATTTCATAAGCAATTTTTTTAACAAAAGAAGCAATACAAAAAAAGAAAACTTGACAAAACTCTCCCACTTCGATTAAACTTAGACCCATAATATCCATATCAATGTACCAATGTTTTTTTTTCTTTAAACCCCCTATTGTGAATGTTCCCACCATTTTTTATAGATTATATTTTAACGTCAGTTTAAGCCACAGCAAAATCATACAGTATGGAGACATTTCTATCTTGTTCTAGTTTATTTTGATTTGGGTACTATACAACATTTATAATAAACCAACCTCTTCTGAATGTTCTCTGGTTTGGACTGGGGATGTTCTTCTTGACACTGTGAGGCGGTGACATGTATAGTCAATTCCTGAAGATGCCAACATAATCTGTTGACAAAATGAGAAAGAATCAAATGCATTATTAATGGCTAGAGCCCCTTGGCAACATGTAAAACCTGAAAACTATAAATGACAACACCACAAAAAAAAAAAAATTTGACTTGGGCTCTTAGGCCATTAATTGAAATTTGATCACATCGTCACAAATTGACTTTGATGCAATCCATGGTTAGCTAGCTATAGAGAATGCTTTTGTATTCACTAGGCACCAACAGCATAGTTGTAACTAAAGTAATATATTATTGTTATCGTGACTGCAATTAAAGCTGGGAACCACGTCCATAAACTATTTTGGTTTATACTAGGGGCCTGTCCCATGTGAGAATGCAAAATATGTATGCTTTTTAGGTTGAAACATTTAACTCCCCTTTATATCCCAGTTGGTTCTAAAAAAAAAAAAAAAAAACATGCAATATAGGTGGAAGAAGTAATGTAGTAAGAGTAGCTATATTAACTAACAGCAACCTACTGTATGTCAAATGCTTTCTTTCAAGCAAATTGCAGTAAACTGTACTATAACTGAATTAAACTTTACCTGCAACCATGTTATTATAAAACAGAGCTTCTGCACAAAATTTACACTTGCTAGGTTTGCTTATTGGGGCCTGCTTTGATGATGCTCATGACAAAAACACAAAATGGTTTATTAGGCTTATTATATACTCGAAGTGAAGCCTACCTTTTTGCTGCAACTAGAAATCTGAATAAATTATGGCAACTTGCAGGTGTTTTTTTTAACACCTACTAATT
Organism: Xenopus petersii; assembly: GCA_038501925.1. Classification (NCBI taxonomy): domain Eukaryota; kingdom Metazoa; phylum Chordata; class Amphibia; order Anura; family Pipidae; genus Xenopus; species Xenopus petersii. The sequence goes on from CM076679.1 coordinate 78,904,467, forward strand.
TCCATCTTTTTACACAGATTTAGGAAGATTTTGAGATTTTAACACTGCGGGGCAGATTTATCAAGGGTCGAAGTGAATTAGAGGGAATTTTCAAAGTAAAAAAAATCGAAAATTCTAAGTAATCTCGATCCTTCGAATCGTGCCATTTTACTTCGACCTCAAATGCCCAAATTCGATGAAAATAAACTTTGACTTCAACATTCGAAGTCGAAGTAATTCAATTCGATGGTCGAATTTCAAAGTAATTTCAACTTAAAAATTTGACCCTTGATAAATCTGCCCATGCATGTGCATTTTTAAATAAAATACAGAGGACCAGAAAAATATTGTGTACTATATGTGAAAATGTATAATCAGAGAAATGCATTATGTATAATACAGAGGTGGGACTACAAAAAAATAAAGATGTAAAATAAGGGAAAAACATAAAATCAGGGGATACAAAATTGAGATTTCACTGTAGGTCCTACATTTCCTTTGGGAAGGTAATATAAGAATAATGTACCCAGACTGAAATATGTATGAATAGTAACTAGAGTAGTTCCTTGACCACATAAAGGCAAAGGGGTGAATTATTTCTAATCATATACAAGTTCCAATGTGTGACACAAACAACATTTATAACTGACAACATTCGCCAGTACTCACAAAAAATATATAATCTACAGGTTATCCACTTTTAAAATTGTGTATACAGTATATCTGTATAGTATAGATTTAACAATATATTGAATATACTGTGAACTGGTCTAAATCAAACATTTGCGGCCAGATAAATCACAGTATGTGATCTATTAACAGGTTCAAATAAATAGATTATCTGTGCTAGTTACAAGTTGGGATGGGACATGTTTCAACTCGCCCAGTGGTAAGGCTCACCTCCAGTTGGTGACAATCTCTTTGTCAGAGGACATTTCCTAATTAGAAATCTGTGATATTAACTGCATTTAAATGTCTTATGAAAATAAGGCGACCCTCTCTCATAAGGATGAGAAGATGAGATTAACTGCAGATTGTAGAATTTTCAGAAATGCATACATGTTTTGGGCTTCTGTACCAGCCCAAGGCAACCACAGCCCTTTAGCAGTAAAGATCTGTATCCCCAAAGATGCCCCAGTAGCTCCCCATCTTCATTTCTGCTGATTCACTGCACATGCTCTGTGCTGCTGGCACTTACTGATCTTAGGGACAGCCTCAAGATATACAGTACACATAGAATATACTGTATATGTCACAATAGAAGGCTGATTAGTAATTAATACAGATAATTACTACATGGCAGCACAGAAACCAGTGCAACGAGCACCAGAATTTGATCCCTGTAGCATCAGCTTATATTAAACACAAACCTCATTTTCTACTTTCTAATTTGCAATGACCCCCAAGCTTAGCTTCTCGACAGCTGCTCAGAGCCCACTGAGCATATGAGTGTCACAGACACTTTCCAAGACGGTGACCCCCTGTGACAAGTTTGAAGTCCTTGATCATTTCTGCTATTGTGAAGCTGAAACTTTAGGCTTGTGCAATAAGTTCATTAGATAAAATATGACTGTTTTAGTTAAATTCGTTTTAGGGTTTAGTTCTCCTTTAAGAACAAATCTGATGAAAGATTTTCCAGAGCAGGTTGCAGTACAGAAACAAATTAGCTTTGTCACCCAAAATACTATAACTAAAACTATAATGAAGTGGTTTGTGCAATAGCTTTTGCAGCAGAATAAAAATGAGATCACAGCACATAATTATGTCTGTTTAATCAGTTCGTAAATTCTAGCCAATGCTCTTTGCATGGAGAAAAATAGATTATCTTCCGAAAAGGCTTCTCATTGCCTGTAATTATTAATAAGGAAAATAAGTCACTTATAACACTAACACCCAATGTTGTTAATTAGCTATGGAAAGTAGCTATAAGTAGTTTAAATAAGAAAACAAGAATAATTTTGTTATGTTGAGGTGGCAGCCTATACTGATGAATACATGGTAAATATGGTAACAGAATGTTGTATATTTAAGAAACATTGGCCATAACTAAATGTAAGGGCAAAAGCTTTTAGCGCAGAACACAAGAAAGAACAATTAAAGAACATTGAGCAAACATGATCACATATATACCGCTTCTTGTTTTAATAGTCTCCTAGTTTTCTATGCACCGAGACACAGTTACTGTTAGAGAATTCCTGGAATTGAATAGCTTATACTTACTATGTTTGGTATATATGCATTTATAAAATTTGTATGGCCTGGTAAGGCAGCACTCACTTGATCAGAAAACGTATATTAGATATAAAAATAAAGCATCAGGCTACGTTTCGGGCATGCATCGTGCCCTTTATTAAGCCAAAGGTTACACATGGTTTACAGGTGTGCAAGGTCAGGTGACTTAAAAAGGAGTTATCAGGAAGTGACATCAGCGTTAAGTATACAGGTGTGACCCCTATAGGTCAAGGTTCACATTATATTACATACACATTGCCCTTACCCTTCATGTGTCTAATTTAACCTATGATAGCCAGCATAGTTTACAAATTATACAAACATGATTTATTGACAAGCTCAGTCCAAATTGTGTCTAAATCACATCAGGTTTTTTAGAAACTCATAAAAAGAGGTACAGATCGTAATCCCTATTTAATCCTTTGGGTTGTAAGGATCCTAATTTGTGGATCCACCACAAAAGAGATATATATGTTTCGACTGCGGGATAGGTGGTGGGCGGAACAAACCTACTTTTATTGTGCAGATCCCAAGTGGATATATCCAAACAGCTATTGTCATATAATGACACTCTTAAAAGAGGGATTAGTTGCAAAGTGTACTTTTAATCTTAATGAGCGAAAAAAACGGTATAGATCAATATCAAGTTGAAGTGAGTCCGTTACAGTCTCTGGACAGAAATTCAGTCCTAAGGCCAGCACAGATTCTTCCAATTCAGTTAGCCTTTTACTTGATATATTATAGATTATTTGCTTATTACTTTCTTGCTGCACCCTCGCTGAGGACGTCGAGCACCTCCTCCTGTGTCTGGAGCCTCCTCTACGTGTATCTCTCCTGTGTCTCCTTTGTTGGTTTTGACTAAAAAATGTTCCGTGGGGCCCAGATGATCGACTCTTTGTTGTCCCCTGTTAGTGGGGTAAAAACCAAAGGGCGGTCGTTGATTCTCTGGGCGTGGGCGGAAGGTGTATTTCTTAACCTCTCCACTCATCCAGCTGTAAATGCGGCCCCTCTGATAATCAAGGGCATCCCTGTCAAATTTGGTGCGTTTCTGTTTCTCACGCTCCTTTCTGTATCTTTCTATTTTAGAGCCAACTTGTTCCTTCAAGGTATTAAGCTCCTCCAGTGTGCTATTGGTTTGTAGCTGAGCCTCACCATGTGTAATATCAGTTTGTACATTGGCAAGTTCTTTCTTAATAAATTCAAGGGTTAACACCATAATGTCCGCTGAGTATTTGTTAAGTATTTGAGCAAAGCGCATGCAATAATCCTCATTATTGGCAAACAATGTAGGGGATAGACTGACCCGTAGACCACGTGGGATCCATTGCTTTCTATGGTACTCAGCCAATGTAAGTCCATGGAGTTCCAAGTCGTTATGACATTTCTACAGTGATTCCAGTTGTTTCCCCATTTGGGTTACATTCGGTGTATGCAGAAACGCTGTCGGACCGGTGAATCCAGCGACTATCTCTGTCACTTCCGCATCCGTATAGCTGAATTGCCCGCCTTGCGTTCCACCTCGTAAATCCCCAGCCGCTTCGTCCTGCATGAACATGGCGCCGGTCAAAGCTTCACAAAAAGTGCACAAGTAATGCATGGGGGTATAGATACAACACTTTATGTGAAACCTACCGATCGTAACCAACTTCTTCACTATAAAAGCCACCATCCCAAACATGTCAAGAAATCTATCCCAGTTAGCCAACTTACTCGAGTAAACAGGATTGTGAGTAACCCAGAAGAAAAATCTAAACAAGAAAATTTAATGTGCAAAAAATTCCGGGAAAGGGGATATCCAGAAGCAGTGATCAGTGAAGCTAGAAGTAAAATTAGTTCAGTTAGAAACAAAAAGACTGATAGGAGGCGAATTCCCTTTGTTACTGATTATAATAGACAATATTGATCAATTAGTAATACACTTCGACGACATTGGCACATCTTACAACGAGCATATCCACATATAGATGAATGTATTGCTCCGCCCATTGTCTCCTACAGAAGAGGCAGAACAATTGGTACCATGGTGACTTCTGCCCAAGTAAAGAAAAAAATCAGAGAAGTCGATACTTTTCTCGGTAAGAGAGCAATAGGAATTGTAACATTTGTAACCAATGCCCTTTTGTATATAAAGAGAAAGATTTCATTCACCCTGAGACAGGGTATATTGCCCACTTGAGGGGCTTCTATACCTGTGTTTCCAAATATGTTGTTTATGTGTTGGTCTGTCCGTGTGGTCTCATCTATGTAGGTGAGACCACGCAGATGATTAAATCACGTATCTCACAACATAGATCTGCTATTAATTTAGGCAATATGAGTCAGCCGGTGTCCATGCACTTCCTGGAGAAAGGACATAGTGCTGATCAACTCAGATTTATGGTGCTTGAAATGATCCCCCCACTCAAAAATGGAGGTGATTGTGAACTCCGTTTAAAACAGAGAGAGGTGTGGTGGATCCACAAATTAGGATCCTTACAACCCAAAGGATTAAATAGGGATTACGATCTGTACCTCTTTTTATGAGTTTCTAAAAAACCTGATGTGATTTAGACACAATTTGGACTGAGCTTGTCAATAAATCATGTTTGTATAATTTGTAAACTATGCTGGCTATCATAGGTTAAATTAGACACATGAAGGGTAAGGGCAATGTGTATGTAATATAATGTGAACCTTGACCTATAGGGGTCACACCTGTATACTTAACGCTGATGTCACTTCCTGATAACTCCTTTTTAAGTCACATGACCTTGCACACCTGTAAACTATGTGTAACCTTTGGCTTGATAAAGGGCACGATGCATGCCCGAAACGTAGCCTGATGCTTTATTTTTATATCTAATACACATTTTCTGATCAAGTGAGTGCTGCCTTACCTGTGTGTTTTTTTGTATGAGGAGGAAGAGAGATCCGGCAACTGAAGGTTGTGCACCACGAATTTTCTTTCCCTAATTGGAGAGTGCTGATACTGTGAGTATATTTATATATATATATATATATATATATATATATATATATATATATATATATATATATACACACACACACATATATACATATACACACATACAGGTATGGGACCTGTTATCCAGAATGCTTGGGACCTGGGGTTTTCCGGATAATGGATCTTTCCTTAATTTGGGTCTTCATGCCTTAAGTCTACTAGAAATTAATTTAAACATTAAATAAACCCAATAGGCTGGTTTTGCTTCCAATAAGGATTCATTTTATCTTAGTTGGGATCAAGTACAAGGTACTGTTTTATTATTACAGAGAAAAAGGAAATCATTTTTAAAAATTTGGATTATTTGGATAAAATTAAGTCTATGGGAGACAGCCATTCCGTAATTCGGAGCTTTCTGGATATTGGGTTTCCGGATAAGGGATCCTATACCTGTATATATATATATACACACACACACACACAGACACACACTAGGAAACAAAACAAACAAGTGTATATCTATTATATCTATGTGTGAGTTTTAAGAAGCCCAATGAATGGATACGTATGCCAATATAATCGTGACATTTATTTTTGCTTCAATATACATTGGATTACTCTCAATGTGCAGTATGTTTCAATCTCTTGAATAGGCTGTAAGCATAACACAAATTCAGAGCTCCTTTCATACAACTATAAATATAAAATAGAATGCGTTCTTTAGTTTAGTCAGGGCAATGTTATAGATGGAAGCAAATCCAATATTGCTTCTCCTCATTCAGAGACAACTAGTCTTTAAATTTCTGAGTTTATTTAATGCCCGGCTGTTGTACATCACAATCTTCCAGAAATAATGGCATTTTCCACACAGTAAGTTGATGAAAGGCATGGGGCGGTGGTTATAAAGTAGGCATTATTTGGAACATCTGATATAATTACTGCTGACAGCTTTACTTAAGGTTCATTTCACTTTGCTCCCGCTTCGGGGGTTCAGACAGTTCATAAAGCCCCACCTCTCACACCTGTTCACCTCTTCATATTACAGACCAGTTTGGGCACATCATGTCAAATTAGCTCTGTGCTGTGTTGATAACAGTGGCAATCGCTTATCACAGATTTAAGTTTATTATTTTATTCTAATTACAAGGTCAGAAATGAAACATAAACCTGTTAACACAGGCTGGTCAGCTTTCTACACAAAGTTATCTGGAGTGGTACTAAAGGAATGCTGCTTGTTTCCTAGCAGTTGGCCCAGAAAACTCAGGCAAAGGAACCAAACTGTGCCTATGTGCTATAATTTGCCTTTTATCCTATTTGGTGGTTACTAGTGATGTGTGGGCTTTTGACCCAAAACCAGCAATCAGCTGCAGCCGATTGAGTGGGTTCGGGTTGAAGTTTAGCCAAATATTCAGAGCGAGAAGATGCAGGTACGAGTTGGGCATGGGTTCTAGAACAACATTTTGCAGAAACTAGTATCAGTAATTTTAAAACAATTGGACTTGCCGAGTAATCTTTGAAGACTTTTACTACTCATCTGAGCAGTTTCTTCAGTTTAACTCGAAGAAGAAGCTGCTAAGCTGAAGAAGCTGCTGAACTGAAGAAGCTGCTTGGATGAGTAGTGAAACGTATTCAATGGTCACTCAGCAAGTCCAGTTGTTTTAGAATTACTTATACTTGATATACCCTGACCTGGATATATGAAATCTTCATAGTCGTTTTGCACAAACACTACTAAATAAAGGTATATCCCTGTCCAGGTTCTCTATTGCTTTCAATCCATTTTCCCTTTATAACATACAAACTTGCTTTATCTCACCCCCATTCTTCAGCCTTTTCATATGCAAAGAGAAAGAATTCAGAAAAGAAGTTATTAAAAAGAAAATGCCAGATTTTACCAAGCAGTAACAATGGTTAAATATTTTGTGGCACAATATGAACACAAGATACTTTGCAACACTGAGGGGGTTATTTATTAAAGTTGGAATGGTCAAAACTAGTAAAAAAAATGTTATTACTATAAATACAGAGGAAAAAAAAATGGAATTTTTCTAGATTTATTTTACCCCCCGAAGCTGCAAGAAGTCAGAATCCGAAAATACTCCATCTTCAACCGGTCGAGGTCCTGTAGAAGTCAATGGCAATAGTCCTATTTATAATTTGAAGATATTATTGTCTGCACTGTGTTTTGTACAATAATCTGAACATTTGGGGCTTCTCTGCCGATTTTGCAGAAACTTCTGACTTTTGGGCATTAAATCAGAAAAAAATCTAATTTTTTCGCAGGACAATCCAAAAAAGTCACAGTTTTCGTGCGACAAACTTAAAAAGTTAAGTTTTTTGTCAGTCAGACTCCGTGGTTTGTTTAATGATAAATAAAGGTATAACGTGGATTCTAATTTTGTCCGATTTTTTTTAATTAACCAGAAAAATGAGAATTTTAGTAAATAAAACCCCTGAATGTCTAATGACAAGCATTAAATAAGGGTAAATCCTGGATTTTAGTTTGATCAGATTTTTTTTTATTAAAAAAAATCAGATTTTAGTAAATAACCCCTGAATGTCTACAGACAAACATTAAATAAGGGTAACTTGTGGATTCTAGTTTGGTCAGATTTTTTCTTAATTAATCAGGGAAAAAATTGACACAACTGTTGGATGCAGACGCAGCGTGCAGCTACACTACTACTACACTACTAAATTACAGGTCAAGTGAAGACTGCTGCAATGCAGTCATAGGAAAACTAGCTTGACAGAATAGCTGCTCTCAATCACCCATTCTGCAGCACTGAGGTAGGGTATAACATTTTACTTTTATTTATTCTAGCACAAATTAATATAATTTGCTAGGAAATACATTTAGTTTGTCAGGTAGTGGGAACAAAGAAAACCATTTTCAAATTTTAGTGGAATCTGCTGTAGATAAACACAGATAATAAAGACCCAAAATTTATTGGCCTAAGCAAATCAACCCAAACCAATTACAGGTATCAAAGAGCCTTAATACTATATTATATATTCGCTGTATAGAAGCAACGATTTGTATAACAATTATTATGTATAGAGAAGTCACCTTCTGTAATGAAAAATGTTATATATTGGTAACTTGTGTTGAATCCAAGTAATAACCTGCTAAAACTGCAAGTAGAAATAAAATATGATAAAGGTCTTGGTAACTTGCACCCTGCAGAACTTCAGAATCCTGATAAAAATAGATTAAACATTAAAACTTGCACTTCTAATTCCTCATCTTAAAGTGTCAGAATTCAGAAGGTTATGACAGAAACAATTAACTTGACAGAAAGTCATAGCTTAGCAAGGAGGCAAAATGCCTGCAGACACTTTAAGAAGCATTTTTGGCAAGGTGAATAACCCTACTCAGACTTAATAAGGTTTTAAGGATATTAAGCTTCCTGATTATATGAACAAATTTGTTTATACAGTCTAAATTCTTTTGTGAAAGGACATAGTGTTTTAAAGCCAAAGTGAGATGAATATACAGCGAAGTATTACAACTTGGTCAGGAGGTACAGTGGGCGGGCCGGCTTGTATTGTGCAGTAAGGCACGCCGCCCATTTCTATGCGCAAAGCACCTAGCAACACTGCTGCGTCAAGCTTAGGAGGTGCTGGACAGAAAAGCGGCGCAGCCTATCTGCGAATACCGCTTACATGCATATAGTATATGCGGTTGTGTTCATTTGGGATGGTTGGAACTGTGCAAATCAGGAGTAGGTCAACACTAGGAAATTAGTAACTTGTATACGTGCTCCACATATACCTTTGTTGTTTTGGTTGCCTAGCAACGCTGGTTGGCGCCAAAACGGCGTTTTAAACATCCCCCTGGAAACTATGCTCTGTTTCTTTCCCTGATGAACGCTCCAATATGGAGCTGAAACGTCGGATCAAATAAACCTTCCTTTGAATAATCTTTTTTGTCTGAAATTCCTTGGAGTGCTGTTACAGTGCATGACTATTGATCGATTTTTTTTGACTAGCACCCAGGTTTACACTTTTGGCTCAAGGTGTGCGTCCAAACAAACTGTCTATACGGATTAACCCTGGTAGGGTTGCTCCCTGGCTCGCACCCTATCTATATCGCACATGGGACATGGCTTCCTTGTCTCCTTTTGAATACGGACCTATGATTTTTTCGCTAGAGGCTGTAAAGGCTACCTCCCGGGAATCAGATTGGTTCCAGTACAAGGTTTGAGACACAATAGGGCCAAACACCTTGGACACGTTCCCAGTACTCCACACGAATTCCCTTGGCAGTCTGCAACTGGTCACTCATCCACTAAAGCATGGCAGAGGGTTCATCACAATTACCAATGGACATCGACACAAACTTGGATTTTTCCTTCACTATTCAAGATGCTGATCGGATTCTTTTCTCCGAAACCCCACAGGACATAGCAGTGAGTAAATCTAACACTGACATATATCATTACTTATTGAATCTTAAACTTAAGGTACAGGACCTCCTACTGCATGGCGTCTATTTATCTAATTATCAGAGACAACGTCTGGTCCCAGTGGGCTTTAGAATCAACAATAGCCCCACTTTAGGCCAAAATAATCTGGACTTCTGCGCCAAATGGTGTGGGATACTCAATAGATGTTCCTTTGATTTGATATTACTTGTGGTGGAAGAAGTGGGCAAGGAACTGGCTGCAACTCAAGGAGATATTTCTCTATTGGAACAACAATATTTGGACAATCTTTGCTCTGACACAACCAATGATTGGCTAGACAAGCTCCAGAAGCTGGTGGATAAATACAAACAAGATTTAACATACTTCAAACAAAATAAATTAAAGAAAGTCTCTGATGACTACAAGAACAAGAGGGTATATGGGTGGTTGACGGGCATCAAATCCGACAACTACAGGGCACCCCCAAGAAGGAGAAAACATATCCCGCGAACACTCTGCACAATTGATAGTTCAGATCAATCTACAGATTCAGACACTGCTCCCGACAAGCCTTTTTAGGGGTCAAAACGAGATCCAAAAGGGTGAAAAAAAAGAAGGAAGAGACGGCACACAAGACTTGGGAGGCACAAACGTAAAAGGGAAACCACCGAGGGGCAGGAGAATATAATATTCAATCTGAGCAAATATTTACTCTCCCCGGGTGAATTCTCTCTGTTGTCCAAGGGCCTCTCTTTCGTACCTACTGCCTCCCCGATCCCTTTGATATGTTGGTGGATTTCCACAAGTTTCATAAGAAACTCAAACTCAAAGAATACTACAAGAACTCACCTGAGAGAAGCATCCCTAAATTCCGGACCAAAAGCACTTTTGACCCTCCCAACCCTCCAGCACCCATGGCAACATGCCCCAAAGTCTTATTTCACGACAGAACCTCACACCAGATGAGAGACATGCTATCTCTACACTCAAAAAGGATATGGACCTTCTCATCAGACCGGCAGATAAGGGGGGTGCCATAGTCCTACTAGATTATGCCTACTATAGGAAAGAGATTCTGGAACAACTGGCAGACAATGAGACATACAGACCCCTTCCAGGGATCCAACCAATAAGTTTAAGAAGGAGTTGGAGGGCCTATTAGTGCTGGCTAAGAATGCCGGATGGCTTGATGCAAGTACTTTTGATTTCCTGACAACTAACTATGAACGCACACCCATCATATACAAGTCTGTATCAGCACCTCCAAGGAGACCCATCATCTCCGTAGTTGGCTCACTATACCAATCAATCTCCACTTATGTCGATCACTACCTTCAGCCCCTGGTACGAGCCATGCCCTCATACACTCAGGATTCAAGTCATGTGATTAAAAGACTGAAGGGTTTATCCTCTATCCCACTAAACAGCATTTTGGTAACTATGGACGTCAAGAGCCTATACACGGTCATCCCACATGACCAGGGGATTGAAGCCTGCAGAAGAGCTCTCCTAACAGCACCTCCAAAAGATGTACTATGGTCGCCCCCAATATAGGACACTCCTTCCCATTGCATTATGCCCACTTTCTCAATAATAATATATATGTACCTTTACTGTATCCTTTGTAGTGTCTATATCCATACTACAATTTGTTTTTAACCCTTCTTTTCCTATGAACAATGACTCCGTTCACATAATGGATAGCAGGCGTAGCCACACTTTTGACTGCCTACTTGTTTCCTTGAACTGCACTTAACCGCGAGCAAACCTTTATGTCCTATATGGTCCTGACATGTTGGTGAGGTGGCAAGGTGGCGCACTACATGGCGAATTTGGGTCTGCCCTTTCCGCGCTTAGATTGGGGACAGCTACTACTTTTCTGTTGAGCACCTCATAAGCTTGACGCAGCAGTGTTGCTAAGTGATTTGCGCATAGAAATGGGGGCGTGGCTTAGTGCACAATACAAGCTGGTCCGCCCACTGTACCTCCTGGTCATAGTAACATCCCCCTGGACACTATGCTCTGTTTCCTTCCCTGATGAAAGCTCCAATATGGCGCTGAAACGCTGGATCAAATAAACCTTCCTTTGCATAATCTTTCTTTGTCTGAAATTCCTTGGAGTGCTGTTACAGTGCATGACCATTGATCCATTTTTTTCAACTAGCACCCAGGTTTACACTTTTGGCTCAAGGTGTGCTTCCAAACTAACTGTGTGTGTATATATATATATATATATATATATATATATATATATATATATATATATATATATATATATATATATATATATATAGCAAGCAAAAAAAACGCACTCACAGGGCTTTTAAAGGTGCAAAATCAAAAAATGGTATTTATTGCAACGTTTTGGCTACTCACTTAAGCCGTCATCAGTCACTATAACCAGCACCTAGGCAGAAGCATTTGTTATGTGTGCACCAGAGTTTGGACTTTTAGGACAGGATATAATGGGAGACGACCTGTATGTTGAAAGCTTGACGAATAGAACTGGAAAAGGCCAGTGAGTGCATATCTTTCACCCTTCTCTCTCCTATATAGTTTGCCTTTAACACTAGTGTCCAGGCTATAAAAACAGGGCTCCAGTGCTGCAAAGCAGTAATGCTTCCTTGACTTTAGGAAGACTAGGAGTGACCACCTGCCACTGTATATCAACAGCCCTAATGTGAAGATCGTCAATAGCACCAAATTCCTTGGTGTCCACCTGGCGGAGTACCTCACCTGGTCCCACAACACCAGCTACTTAGCCAAGAAAGCTCAACACCGCCTCTACTTCCTGCGCAAGCTGAGGAAATCCTACCTCCCACCATCCATACTCAAAACTTTCTACAGAGGGACTATCGAGAGCATCCTGTATTGCTGTCTGGGCTGGGAACTGCACTGTCATGGAGCGCAAGACCCTACAGAGGATAGTGAAGACAGCAGAGAAGATCATAGGTGTCTCTCTTCCTTCCATCACGGACATTTATAACACTCGCTGCATCCGTAAAGCCACCAGCATTGTGGCTGATCCAACACACCCTTCACACTTCACACTTCACTCACTGTTCACACATCTGCCATCTGGAAAAAGGAAGCATTAGAGCCCTCACTACCAGACTGTGTAACAGTTTCTTCCCCCAAGTCATAAGGCTCCTGAATACTCAGGGACCAGACAGATCTCTCACACACACACACACACACTCCATCTGACCTTACTATGTGCCACTGCGTTGCACAGCCACTGTACGCCATTGTATGGATGAATAGCCATTGGATACAGTTGTTCTTTATGAGCACATCTGCACTTTGTCATGTTCTTGCTAATATCATGTCACAATGATACACCCATCATGTCTGACTTTAGCATTATTTACTTAACATATTACATCTGCTGAATGTGGACTGTCTTGTTCTGTCCCTGCACTATGCTGTCCTGTCTTGCAGGAGTTGCATATTTTTGCACTTGGACTTATTGTCTGTTGTCCGGCCTGTTGTGTGTAGCACCATGGTCCTAGAGGAACATTGTTTCATTTCACTGTGTACTGTACAAATGTATATGGATGAAATGACAATAAACTCACTCTTGACTCTTGCCAGCTAGACATTAAACCACTGTGAGGCAAACTTAAAACCTGTAATGGTTTCTCAGTCCCACTTCCCCACATTTGTCTCCCCAAACCTGCCCAGCTGCATTTTATCTCCATATTGAGATATGATGATCATGATATTACCAGTCCCACGTTCCAGCAGTGCATATTCCTTTCACTTTATCTCTACAAAGTGACTCATTTTCCCCATGCAACCCTCTCAGCAACTTTCACTTGGTTTCCCAAGTGTTTATTTGCGCCTAAAAAAAGTCTTGTCTAGCCTTGCACACCATCCTGGAATGTGATATGTGTGTGCTGTATGAGCATATCAGCAACGAACCCTAGAACTGAAGGTGGAGAAAACTACAAATAAAAAAGCAAACAGATCAAAAGGTAGAGGAAGTAAAGTCAAAACACAATTTTTATTAAAGCACTCCTCCTTCAATATGCATAGTCCAAAAAATGGACCAAAATGCAAAATATAAATCAGTATAACAAAAATGCATCTTTTATGATTGAAACCTGCTCATTTTGAATTAAAAAGTACAAAACCAATTGAATACATTCTCAGAAAGTATGACTCTTACTAAATACATTTTTACATACAATGGGAAGAGCCTGGATTTTATGAACAATTCCATTTAGAGAGACGAGGAATTAGGCCTCAAGTTAAGCAGGTTAAGGCTTCAAGTTTTGTATTGTGGACAAATATAACCTGAAGCCAAGGTTTACATTTAACAACAAATGCTTATCTTAATAAAATAATGTGAGCAATGAGCATAACAGACAAACATTCAATCTGCTGTGATCTTTTATTACCAAATTCATTTCATTCAGCACCGGCACATGGCCCAAATATTTGTGAAGACCCCACTATTTCGAAAAGCAATGGGTTAATTGTGCAAAAGTGGTTATAATTTTTTGAATTACAGGAACTATAAAAGGACACTCTACACTAGCTGCCGCTGAATGTCACCTGAAAAGCAATCACAAAAGGGCTCTGTCATGGCTTATCTTTGGGCTCTGTCACTACGGCAACCAGCAGAGAAAGCGCGTCCCTGCATCCACGCATCGGCGGATCCCACAGAAGCTAGGGCTAAGGAGCCATGTGAAGCCTGCCAGAGATTGACTGCATTAATACATTAGCAAATACTGTGAAACACTGGATAAATGTCAGCAATTATGGCAAGAAGCGTCTAATAACGTTATCCATTGCCTGTCAAAGCCCCACGAGAATTGATGTACGGCTGCCACTCAAATGCTGTCTGTAATTTTATCTCTTTTGGACGACCAGGTCCGTTGCTTTCAGATTTAGTACTCTGAAAAGTAATAAAGTAGAAGGCTGCTCATTCTGTGCTGATCACATCTGTCAACAGAACCTTCATTGAGAGGGGAAGCTCTACTTCCCACGCTCATGTCACCAGTAAGGGCTCGGCAATGGAATGGCAGACATCTGTGAAGACGACCAGCTACCCATAACGACCATCAAAGTTTTACCAACCTGCACCACAAAGACCTCACATGTTCCCTCATTCTGAGACGGTAATGACCAAACTTACCTGTGCCTTTACCACCTTCCACAGGCTGATAATTGAAAATATCCTTTGACTCTACAAAGGAAAATACTGATTCTGCAACAAAAGATGTGCTTACTTTCTAAGTCTTACCAAAATCATATCTTAGGCCCCACTACTTCAGTTTTGTATGGCCTCCTCGAGATCAAATGTATTTCACATTCATCCTCAATGCATGGAAAACTGTGCTAGCAGAACCTTTGCTTTAACCATTCAAGCAGGGTAAATCTTTTTATTGTTATAAAAAAAAAGAAATACGTTCTTGTGTTTTAGGTCCTTGACCTCTAATTTACCCAGTCACTGTCAAGAACAGGTTTTAGAAAATGGTTTACACCATTACTGTCTTACACAACAAAATTCATTTAATTTAACACAAGAGTTTTCATCATATTAAATACTGAATAAAGTTGCCAGCATTAGCAAATTTCCAACAATGGGTATCAGGACATACCAAAAAACAAACTTAAAAGGCTCAACCCCAAAAGAATAGGGTTATATGTTTAAGCACTTAATTCAGTAAATAATGATGCGATCATTTAAAAGACCAGGGACCTATCCTAGGAAGACCAAAAAAGGCAGTAGCTCTATTAATAAGTAATTAAAGCTCAGATTCCCTCTGAACACCTGCCTTGTCTATATTCTAGGGATGAGAGGATTATTGCTTTTAAATAGAGATGCACAGATTGAGGGATTTGGTTTGAGATTTGCTCAAAAAGGAGCAATTTTGCAGAATTTGGAATCGGATGAATCAGTTAAATCTCAGTTTAAATATGTAAATTTTGGTCCTGCATCAGTTTGGACAAAACTTTTGGATATTGTATTTCATACATAGCTTCATCCAGCCATCTTTCAGAGTCACGGAGTCAATTCAGAAGCAATATTGGGTATTTAGCATCAGAGTCACCAAAACAAAAAAATACAGACTCCTAATAACTTTTAATACAAGCATTGAAAATAATTAAATCAGATTTAATAGTTTCTATGAAGGTGGATATGGCAGAAGCATTTCTGTTTCTAAGAACAATACTTTAATGTGGATTGTATTTAACAGCTATTCTACAGCTATATGACAGGTATTAAAGGAAAACTATACCCCCAAAATGAACACTTAAGCAACAGATAGTTTATATCAAATTGAATGACATATTAAAGAATCTTACCAAACTGGAATATATATTTACATAAATATTGCCCTTTTACATCTCTTGCCTTGAGCCGCCATTTCGTGACTCTATCTGTGCTGCCTCTGAGATCACCTGACCAGAAATACTACAACACTAACTGTAACAGGAAGAAGTGAGGAAGCAAAAGGCAGAACTCTGTCTGTTAATTGGCTCATGTGACCTTACATGCGGTTTGTATGTGTGCACAGTGAATCTTACGATCTCAGGGGGCAGCCCTTATTTTTTAAAATGGCAATTTTCTATTTATGATTACTCAATGGCACATACTAATAAAAAAGTATATTATTATGATAATGGTTCATTTACCTGAAGCAGGGTTTTACACATGAGCTGTTTTACTCAGTATCTTTTAATAGAGACCTACATTGTTTGGGGGGTATAGTTTTCCTTTAATATATAAGTTGTTTCAGATTTTGCAATAATTTTTGGTTTATGTAGATTAGCTTTCACTTGTTTTATAATCACCAAAGGATGTGGTTTATACTGTATTTTTTAGTGTTGGCAGCGATGAAATGCCTTGCATGTTGTGTACTCAAAACCTTCAATCAATATGGAAAAGTTGGAGCCTTGTAACATACTGAGGAGTCGAAGGATTTATGTAACGACTCCACAGCCCTGATCTTTTGTAGGATTTTTGCTACTGCTATGTTACCAGTTTGGGCACAGCACCTGGACTATCGAAAAAGAATGTTGAGCAGCCTATATTTTTAAACTTTGGGATTGTTGTATTCAAGCGAAGGGTCTGGGCATATGCACTGGACCATACACCAAAAGAGTTGAGCATCAAACCTAACCTAGGAAGTTTAGACTTGAATAGACAGTTTGGACTTGAATAGAATGTTTGATCAAGTTAAGTGTATCTGAGTTTTTTGATATTGGGAATTGTTAATGTCCAACCTCACTGCCTAACTTTTAGAATTTTATTCCTCTTCATCTAGACTAGAGACTTTCAAGTTTCTTTTGGGATAAGCTAAAAGCTAAAACTCATATCTAATAGGAAATATACGGATTAAGGTATCAGTAAAATACATTTAAATGTTCTTAAACAATTTAACTGTGATGGATATTTAAAACACATGCTACAGTAACGTTAAAAATCAAGCCAGGAAAAATACTGCAAAATTGCATTAGAGCCGCAAATGTTCCTGAGGAATAGTTGGTAACAAAAAAATTGATAAATCTAAGTAAACATCTTGTTTGATTAGACTAAGAATATTAATTCACAGTGTTAAAATTATTCTTGAACTAAACAAACCAATAAGTGCCCTTGTTAATGTGTAAAATTAGATTTCTGAGGGCCTCTCCTCTGTGTGAATCACAGTTCTACTGTCAGAATCTGAGAATATTCTTTAAGGAAATTCCTTTGAGGAAATGTGTTACTGACAATTCTTACAGAACAAGCAATTTCATAGAAAAATCTGCAAGGAGATTATACAGTCATCTCCAAAAGGGAATACAATCACAATTATTCATTTTAAATGATGTTTAATGAATAACTTTTCCTGTTGCAGTTTATTCTGCTCTAGAAAGAACAGTCTCTGCTTTGTGTAGCTAGTACCCCTATTTGCTGCATATAAATGGAGCACTGGCTATGACAAATTATATTTTGGTATATTATACAGTGTTCTGTCATTTAATATGGATTTAGTTTGATTAGTTTTATTGAAATTATTGAAGATAATATTAAATTAAGGAATATCAGCCTGGAACACAATATTTGTACTTGGATGGAGAACTGGCTGAAGAATATATTATAAAGAGTGGTGGTAAATGGAACATTTTCTTATTGCATGCGTGACCAGCCCAGGGGACTGTCCTTGATGCTTTTTAATTTGCTTAGTAATGACCTTGAGAAGGGCATTGCAAGAACTGTTTTTAGTTTTGTTGATGGAGATAAATTGTGCAAAATTATAAGTTCCATGGGGACTGTTGCCACTTTACAATTGTAGAACTGAGCAGCAAACTGTCCAATGAGTTTCAAACATGTTGATAAATACAGGGTTATGCACTTTCAAAGAAATAACATAAATGTAAGTTATACACTAAATAATAGCATATTGTGGATATCCTTACCGAAGAGCAATTTGGGGATTTTTTGTGGATAACTCTAAGCAGTAACTACTAAAGCAAATAAAGTACAATATTGAATTTTAGGCATTAATCTAAAGGGGATGAAAACATAGTAAGGCCAAATAAGGCCTTGCCTTAAGTATGCAATGCAGTTTTGGGCTCCAGTACTTAAAAAGGATATTAATAAGATGAAGAATGTGCAGAGATGTGAATTAAACTGGTAAAACAGACAGAGAATTTAAACTATGAAAGACTCTGGAGAAAAAATGCTTGTGAGGGGTCATGATTACTCTTTACAAGTACTTTACATCAATGTGTTATATAACTAAAGGGCCTAATTAATAAAGATTTGAGAAAAACTCTAATACAAAATGTGTCCTACAGAAATCAAATGGAGTTACACTGAAAGAGATTCAGAGGTTTTCTGATTTTTATTTGATTTATTTTTTTTAGTGAGTAATTATTCAGAAAATTCCCCTTAATGTTGCTTAAATATTCATTTTGAGGGTATCATTTTCCTTTAATCAAATGTTTTCAAATTTCACATGACATTCGGGGGTTATAGAGAAAATTAGTTTATTTGTGGTTTCTAAAAACTCTTAAACCACTAAAATTAGAAAACTGAAATCTCTCTAAGCTATATGCACAAAAAATATTTTATGTGTACAATATAAACTTGTGTGCAGTTGTGAAAAAACTGTGTGCCAAATTCAGAATTGACACAAAATTGCGCACAATTTGTTGTGTGTCCTGGCCTCAAAATTCATGTGCATTGCATCCCTTCGAGAGAATATTGCCCTGGAACCCTGCTTGATACATTTAAGTATCTAGGACATCCTGAGATAGAGTCCTGCAGCGGGTCAGGTACCCGCGGGTCACCCGCAAAAACCTGCGGTACCCTTCGGGTTGGGGGTAGAAGTCCCGGGTGCGGGTATAGACGCGGGTCGGGCTGTGGGTCTTCTCAATAGCGATTTTTACTCCTTTTTTTGATCACACTTACTCCCGATGCCGTCACTTCCGGTTTACAATGACAGCACTTCCTGATTCTTGATGGTCAGCGGGTCACGGGTCTGGGTTGCGGATAAGGTACTTGCGGATCGGGTAGCGGGTCCAATCGGTTAAAAATGCGGGTTGCGGGTCCGGGTTGCGGATTGCAGGTACAGGTCGGGTTCCAACAAATGGACCCGCGCAGGACTCTATCCTGAGAAATCATTTGGGACAGCAATGCAAAATGGTCACATACTAGCTAAATTGCCAAAGGCTTGTAGTCACTGGGAGCTGAAGTTTACAGGTTCTTAAAGGATATGACTTAACCAGGTTTAGGTCTAGTAGCTTGCTGTTTTAGCTAAAGAATATGTTTATACCATGTGCAAGAAATGCTTAATGTTTAACACATCTACAGTCATATGAAAAAGTTTGGGAACCCCCTTCCTAATTCTATGGACTATGGCTTGTCTAAATGAGCTTTTGCATACAAGTGATTCTGTTTGTGGCATGAGTGCAGAAAGGGCTTCTTTCTTATCACTCTGCCATACAAATATTCTTTGTGTAAATTGCGCTGAATTATAGAACAATGTACAAATACACCATCTGCAGCAAGATGTTCTTGCAGGTCTTCGGAGGTGATCTTTGGGTTGTCTGTAACCATTCTCACAATCCTCCGCATATGCCGTATTTTTCTTGGCCTGCCAGATCTGAGTTTAACAGCAACTGTGCCGATGGCCTTCCATTTCCTGATTACATTCCTTACAGTTGAAATGACAATTTAAACCTCTGAGATAGCTTTTTGTAGCCTTCCCCTAAACCATGATACTGAACAATCTTTGTTTTCAGATCTTTTGAAGATTCCATGCTGTCACTCATCAGATGAGAGTCAAACAGAAGCACAACTTGTAATTGGCCACCTTAAATACCTTTTCTCATGATTGGACACCCCTACCTATAAAATTCAAGGCTTAACAAAGTAATCCAACCAATTTGGTGTTGCCAGTAATCAGTATTGAGCAGTTACATGCATTCAAATTAGCAAAATTACAAGGGTACCCACATTTGATTTAATTTCATACAACTGAATACTGCTCCACTAAAAATCTTTGTTCAGAAAACACCCCAGTACTGTTCCTGGGAAATGAGAGACATACCACTATCTTTTTGTTGAAAGTGGAGTAAATTATTATGCAGAGGGATTCCCAAACTTTTTCACATGGCTGTATTTAACTAGAATAAGCCACAGTTCCAAGTTTTGATGCAACTGATGCTGCTAAATTGCTAACTGTGCAAGATACACGTAGAGAGCCAGGATTGCTTCTTCTAGATATACACCACTGGGTATAAGTCCCATCAATTGGTATAGGAAAACGATGCTTGTCACTCTACTAGGGATGCACGGAATCCAGGATTCGGTTCGGGATTCGGCCAGGATTCGGCCTTTTTCAGTAGGATTCGGATTCGGCCGAATCCTTCTGCCCGGCCAAACCGAATCCTAATTTGCATATGCAAATTAGGGGTGGGGAGGGAAATTGCGTGACTTTTCATCACAAAACAAGGAAGTTAAATTATTTTTCACTTCCCACCCCTAATTTGCATATGCAAATTAGGGGTGGGGAGGGAAATTGCGTGACTTTTCATCACAAAACAAGGAAGTTATATTATTTTTCACTTCCCACCCCTAATTTGCATATGCAAATTAGGGTTCGGATTCGGTTCGGTATTCGGCCGAATCTTTCACAAAGGATTCGGGGGTTCGGCCAAATCCAAAATAGTGGATTCGGTGCATCCCTACACTCTACACAATAATTCCTACAGTTATCTAAACAAGTTTGTATGCCACAGTATAATAGAAGACTCATTTATAGCAAGCACCAATTTGTGAT
The DNA here is from genome assembly GCA_038501925.1 of Xenopus petersii. NCBI lineage: Eukaryota > Metazoa > Chordata > Amphibia > Anura > Pipidae > Xenopus > Xenopus petersii. The sequence continues at coordinate 78,925,316 of CM076679.1, forward strand.
CTTTCTCATGTTACACAGAGCGGTGGAGTCGTGAACAATTTTGGGTAATAAAAAATACAATATGCAATGTTCTATTTCACAGATAATAGTCATAATAAAATACATCTCTACTGTAAGAATAAAACCCAGTATGTAGCTGTTTCACTAATGTGAAGTACAGCTGAACTATTATGCAACCTGACACTCAAACATTATTTTTATCTGGTAGCTCAGTGAAGTACATCATTCAACAGGTCTTGTGCAAACAAAAATAAGGTGTTTTTTTAATTTACAGACCTGACGTTGCGGCCCCTATCTGTGACCTTTATCGAGGGAATACTAATCTGGCATATACAGCCATTGAAAACACCCAAATACATAGTAACATAGTAAGTTAGGTTGAAAAAAGACACACGTCCATCAAGTTAAACCTTTTGACTTTTTTTTTTTTTTTTTTTTTTAAATTAGATTTAAGTGCTTCTATGAAGCAGGATCTGGCAGAAGCAACTCTGTTTCTAAGAACAATACTTTAGTTAATTCTATCTACAGCTATATGCCAGGTTCATTTAATATATAAGTTATTTTTGGTTTTCCAATTGTTTTTTTTGGTTTATGTAGTTTAGTTTAGACCACACCCACTTTAAACCACACCCATGGTACCGCAAGACCATGTCCACATTAATAGCACACCAAAAAATCAAATGGTTGGTGCTCACTGCAGGGATCAGGGCTGGAACTAGGGGTAGGCAGAGTAGGCAGCTGTCTAGGGCGCCATCATTGAGGGGGACACTTTTTTCAAGCGTTTATTTAATAATTTGTTTCAGTAATCATGGTCACCCAGTTGGGTGGAATCCATCTCCTTCCCCTTCTCCGTCTTGCCGGCAAGTAATAGCTCCTTCTGTGAGGTGCACTGTGACGTGCATACACGTGTCAAGGACGTCACTGATGTGTTGAATGAGAGGCAGAGAGCTGGCGGACTCCTGCTTGGTGTGGCTCGCACTCGCTGCTCTCAGCCTTGCACAGTTGCACTGAACTGAATACATTCTTTCTATTACTGTAAAGTGTGAAGCTTCCTGCTGGCACAGCCAGGTACAGATTTGGGGGCCATATGATTGCTGTTGCTGCTGGGCGCTGGCACAGGTACATAAATACATGTGGGCAGGGCCACCATTAGAAATCACGGGGGGCCCCGTACAACAAAAATTTTTAATAGCCCCAGGAGGGAGCTCTATATATCTGAATGTATTTTCCATGTTGATTGAAAGATAATAAGTACACAGCATACAAGGCATTGTATCATGGCCGAAGATCAGCAATTTTAATTTAATTAAATTTAATTGCAATTTCAACTTATTAGGTTAAGAAACTCAGAATGGCTTCAGACTCCGAAGCTCTGGAAAATGGTATTGTTTTTGACCATGATGCAATCCTTTTCTTGTTTTCTACTTTGGTCTTCTTGACCACTTTTTTTTTTACAAACTAGCATTAGTTCTAAAATATGCAACCTACTTTAAGTCCTAAGATGCAGGAACATTCCCACCTCCACCAGTAATAACTCCCCATGCTTGCAATATATAAATTATATTATTACATTTTATTCCTTATTAGAGTCCCTTAAATGTAATACAGTACAAAACTCAAGTAGCTGTGTGCTTCACGTCAAACAGCAACAGTCAAGAAAATGTGCCCTAGTGCAACTAGTAAATCCTCTGCCTCAGTAAACAAGCTACTGTGCCATGCTGCTACTGGCTACTTGCTCTGTGCTTGAAACAGTTTCTGTCCTTATTCATGAGACTAAATGCTGTAAAATGAGACACAGGTATGGGATGCGTTATCTGAAAACCGATTATTTATAATTCTCTGAATTGAGAAAAGGTAATTTTCCCATAGACTCATTTTTATCAAATAACTCAAATTTAAAAAAAAAAAATGTTTTTTTTCTCTATAATAATAATAATAAAACAGTACCTTGCACTTGATCCAAATTAAGATATATCTAATCCTTTTGGATTTTGGTTGGAAGGTTTATTCAATTACTTGAGCTGCCGAAAGCGATACTGCATTGGATAAAAATTTATTAAACTTTCCTTTATTTGTATAGGTTAACAATTTAACATATTTGATAGCTACATCCTCACTTTCTGCAAACTAAGAAAAAAAGATAGGGTAGTACTAGGCACAGAACAAACTATCATTGTGCTGAGGGTGCATTTGGGTTTTAGTTCCCTTTTAAAGGGATGATGACAATTACACATTTCACTTACAGAATCATCTTGTGCAGATTGGGGCCAACCTTCCCACAACTGGTGACGTACTGGTATGCTTGTGAGATCATATACATTTCTTTTTACCTGTTGAATGAAACATAATGGAAAAGATTAAACTACATTGCCATGAAATATGACAAAAGTCAAAGTACATTTCTGACAGCTTCTTATTCTATTAAAGTAGGCAAAAAAACAGCTGTCACACTTTTCTCTGGGGTACATCATCATGCTACCAGAAAAGTAGTTTTAGAATAGAAAGTGGTCAGTACAGTTCAGTTAGGGACATAATCAAAACTGTTCTGAATTTTAGTTTAGAATATTAGAATGTCCTAATGTGCAGTGTGCCGTTAAAAATATTTTGACTTCCTGGTTAGTGTGATGAAAAGTCACGTGATTTTTTCCTGCTGAAAACAACAGAATCCCTAACCAAATCCTGGATTCACTGCATCCCTTTTATTGAAGTGTTTCATAATCCCGCTCAATTTAAAAAATGTATATTTGTTTCCCACAGATACAAGTGCTGTCACTTGATTAAAGTAAAGGACCAGGCTACACTTAAAGGAATAGTTCAGTGTGAAAATAAAAACTGGGTAAATAGATAGTCTGTGAAAAATAAAAAATGTTTCTAATATAGTTAGTTAGCCAAAAATGTAATATATAAAGGCTGGAGTGAACAGATGTCTAATAAAACAGCCAGAATCCAACTTCCTGCTTTTCAGCTCTATAACTCTGAGCTAGTCAGCGACTTGAAGGGGGGCCACATGGGACATTTCTGTTCAGTGAGTTTGTAATTGATCCTCAGCATTCAGCTCAGATTCAAAAGCAACAGATATGACCCATGTGGCCCCCCCTCAAGTCTCTGATTGGTTACTGTCTGGTAGCCAGGGCAACCAGTCAGTGTAAACAAAGAGAGCTGAAAAGCAGGAAGTCTGACTGACATGTTATACATCAAATCACTCCAGCCTTTATACATTACATTTTTGGCTAACTAACTATATTAGAAACATTTTTTATTTTGCACAACCTATTTATTTACCCAGTTTTTATTTTTACACTGAACAATTCCTTTAAATATTATTCTTCAGTGAAATTGCTAGCGATCGCCTCTGTTCACTCAGTTCACCCATTTATAGGAACCAAAATGTTTAGGTGCTGTTCACTTAAAGGAACAGTTCCATGTAAAAATAAAAACTGTGTAAATAGATTGGCTGTGCAAAATATAAAATGTTTCTAATATAGTTAATTAGCCAAAAATTTAATATATAAAGGCTGGAGTGACTGGAAGTCTAACATAACAGAACAGAGCACAACTTCTTGCTTTTCAGCTCTCCAACTCTGAGTTAGTCAGTCACTTGAAGAGGGCTACATGGGACATAACTGTTCATTGAGTTTGCAATTGATCCTTAGCATTCAACTCAGCTCAGATTCAAAAGCACAGTTATGGCCTATGTGGCCTCCCACTCAAGTCACTGATTGGTTACTGCCTGGTAACCAATCAGTGGAAACCAAGAGAGCGGCTAAGCAGGTAGTAATGTTCTGTTCTGTTAAGACATTCAGACACTTCAGCCTTTCTATCTTGGATTTCTGGCAAACTAACTATATTAGAAACATTTTTTATTTTGCACAGCCTCTCTATTTACCAAGTTTTTATTTTTATACTGAACAATTCCTTTAAGTTTCCTAACATTCAAAGATTTCATTATCTTCTAATAAGTCCTTAGCAGGTTCTTACATTCTTATGATGAGAAATTATTATGCTAGCATATACTAATCTCAAATCAGATTCAGAAAGGATAAAATTTTGAAAAAAGATTTCTTTAGGAAAAGAGCAGCGGTCATGGGTTTTTGTTGTGTTTACAATGGTAACAAAGCCAATATGAGCTGAACAGTAAAAAATAAATAGTTTAATGACATACTTTTATGGCCTTGTGTTTGCCACTATGCTACACACAGACACACGGGATGCAAACAGCAATAAACGGCATGGAAATGAAAATGGAAATCAGTTCAGCAGCTGGAGTGCCTTGGGCTAAAAATAACTAGCAAAATACAATATGACAGCACAAAACTGATAATACAACTTTGATGAGTTGGCTAAGACCTGCTACATGTGTTTTAAGAGGTAGGGTGAGGCACCAGAGGTTTGCATGTCTAGCATGGAGGCAGAATTGCACGGTAATATTTTAATGAAATATAACAAGAAAGGTGACCAACATAGTAATATGCAGAGTTATCAGCCATCAATTAAGATATATATTTTTTTAAATCCTGTGGGTGGATTATGAAACATTTCAGGAACTTTCCAACTCATAGCTTTTTTTATTTACATAATAAAAGCAGACCCATTTTGGGTGCTGGTGGATGATCCATGAAGTGTCTTCTCTCTTGTTCTCTGTTGTTAAGCTGGCATCTGGTGCTACTTTAGTTACTGAGATTTGTATTACCTTTCAGCTCATCAATTAGAACCCTGCTTTCATACAGTATCTAAGAAACATGAGCAATGGAAAATCCTGGCAATTCAAAATGTTTTTCTCTGTACCTCCCACACCTGTGTGACTCCTTCCTTAGTGAGCTGCATTTATTTCATTAGTTTCAGGCAATCAGGTCTTGAGAGAGGGATTAACGCCAATCCCACCTCACTCAAACAAACAGCTCTTCCGTCAAATATACTATCAGGGCAAGGGTACTGAACAGCGCACCTTACTTTTGTATAAAATAATACCATGATACAAGCAGCACAAAATTACTTTTTGGGAAAATGTAATAAACAAATACCTAAATAATTAACATGATAAATACATTCAAAATCTAAGTCTACAGTCCTCATCTCGGATATACTCCTAGATAACAGCTTTCGCCTTTCATTAAATTTGCAAAATTCAAACAACCTGTTTTTGGACTCAAAAACAGTTTTATGCATTATAAAAGAAAATCATGTATTGTTTTGCAATATACATTAAACTTTTTTAATGATTTTATTATTATTTGAAAATATAATTGTAACGGATATCAATATTTGTTTATGCCTTTGTGTTCTCTGGTTAGGACTTTTGAAACAAAAAGGAGTAAATTCTTCTCCAGATCTAGTAATCAGAGAATATACACTCTTCTCTAGCGATTACACCTACAAAAGATAACCCATTCAACATTTTTAAATATCGTATATCGGAAAGTTGCTTGCAACTGCATTTTTTTTCATTATGCAAAATATTCTTTGGGAAGAGACTCCCTTTACCCTATAGATATGCAGGAATGCATCTCATTGAGTTGAACATATGATGGCTGTCTTTTGGGAGATTGTTCAACACTAAAAAATGTGGCCTCTTTCGCCTAATGATGATAAAAGAGTAAAAATGAACTATGCAGCTTCAGATGCGAACTGCTGTGGAACATTCCCATAATGGAGGAATAGAAGCTCCATACAAAATTCAGATACCTGGATTCATTTCATGGACTAATTAAAATTAATAAAAAATTCTATATGGTTTTATATATGTTGTATAAAGGCAAATAATACAAGAAAGATATGGTTTAATTTAATAATCTTCTGAATATGAAATATGGTTGCTCACTTGACATTTATTTCTGAAGCTGAAACAAATGTCTGCGTGAAAAGAAAAGGGGCATGCATAGCCAGAATCTGCTCAAATATTCAAAAACATATTTCCCAAAGGGTTTACAACAAAAGAGCATTCTGTTCTGAAAATGTTAAAACACATGAAGATGCATTGTTTTTTTGGCAACAACTTTGTTAACATAACAGTACAAACCCCAAAATTCTTTGCATTCCTTTCAGCTCTAATACACTGCCCTCTGCATTATGAAATGAACAGTGTTTGCCTCTTCTATTAACCTATCGGCAACTGCACTCATTTCAATAACATTCCAAGGCTATCAAGTGTTTGAAAGGCCTCTTCTTGTTATAGTGTTATGTTGGTATAAAACACAATGCCAGACCAATGTGCTACACAAAGGTGATCAAAGATTCAGTCGTGTTCACCAATGCAAAATTATTCTTCTGGTTCATTCTAGCAGAGTGACCTCTGCTTAACAACTTATCTCTAAAAAAAACTAGTTATCACAGGCAGCCCCTGCTGTGAGCCTGACAGCTACAACATATTAGGTAATGTTTGATTAAAGCAGCTCATGAGGATGACTAGCTTGTTTTGAGGAATAGCCTGCACTGCCTAATTCCAAATTCAGTTCTTTCAATTGTATTCCATAACATTCCAAGAATTTTGCACTATTCAGAGGTCCAGAAATTAGGCAACCTAGTACAGCTGCAACATTCTACTATTTAATTGCTTCAAACTTATTCTTATACTTATTCTTAGTGCTGACACGTGGTAGTTTTGAGCTTGCAATTAGTATCCAATTGCCATTTGTCTACTATATGCGATTATTGGTCAAAATAGCTATTTGCATTATTTGATTTAGATTTACATTTCTATTGTCTCGCCCCTGCCTAATTAAAAAAAAATCATTAACTGGACTATGGGGTATACTTAAAGGATAGAACTTTTTAAATTTTTATGCATTTTAAATGCAAAATGATAAAAGTATCCAAAATGAACCACATATTGATGAAAAGTAAGATAGTAGTAACCTATTGGAAATCATGGGTTTACAAGTTCAGAATCAGAGTACAAATTTCAGTCACATGTTTGTGTGAAATTCTCTTTCAGTGACACAATATCTCTAAAATGCCAAATCTTCTTATATTAAAGGGCATGTTAATCCAGTAATAACATTTTGTCTAAAAAAAAAAAAACAATTTTAAGCAACTTTCCAATATGCATTTATTAAAAATGTTCAGTGCTTTCAAAGTTACTTGGAAATACATTTCTCAACAAAGACAGGTCTGTTAATCAGCTGCCTTGGACAAAGAATACAAATGGAAGGCAATGACTGCTTTAAATAGCATTACATGTACAAATAAATTAAAAACCAAATATGAATTGTAATGAATGTATATTGCAAAGTTTCTTGGAATTAGGTTTTCTTTTATTATGCAAATTGTTTGGTTAGCACACATAAAATAAATCTTTGTTTCAATCCTATCATCAGATCAATATCAAAATCAAATTATACATGACAATGGCATTCAAGGATAATATACTTGTTAGTGGGGTACTTACACGCAACCCTGTAAAATATTTTAAAAAAATTGTATGCAAAGATATGCTAATCATTTAAACCTTATATTATTTTTAAATTATCACAAAGGCAACATCAAATGTTGAAAATGAGAAATGTTAATTTTTCTGAAAAATATATGCCATAAAAAGATGGGACAGGACATGTTTCCCATTGTGTTGCATCACCAGGACTCTTTTACTAGTGTGTCATGCTGTTTTAATATGCACAGAATGGGGTTTGGCATTGTCTTGCTGAAATAAGCTAGGCCTTTATGGATGGTAGAATATGTCGCTCCAAAATATATATATATATATATATATATATATATATATATATATATATATATATATATATATATATATATATATATATATATATATATATATATTTGGAGCGACTTATTATACCATCCATAAAGGCCTAGCTTATTTCAGCAAGACAATGCCAAAACCCCTATATTTTTATATATATATATATATATATATATATATATATATATATATATATATATATATATATATTTATGGTGCCTTCCCAGATGTGCAAGCTACACATGCTGGCTTTTGAGCTGTGTGCTTATAACAAGCTGGAAGGTCTTTCATGTTTTTAGCCCAGAGGACGCAGCCTCCATGATATTAAAAAAAAAACATTTACATTTTGATTTGTTTTCATTAATTGTTTTGTTTGATTTGACCTCAGTTCATCTTAAATGAGCTTTGGCGCAGAAGAGGGATGTGTATCTAGTTTATATATGGTTTCTTTGCATGGGAGAATTTTAACTTGAATTTGTGGATGCAGTTATAAACTGCGTTCACAGACAATGGTTTTGGGAAGTATTACCGAGCCCATGCAGTGATTTCCAGTTCAAAATTTGGTCTGTTTTTAAAGCAGTGCCATCTGAGGGCCTGGAAATCATGGCCATCCAATACTGGCTTTCAGCCTTGTCTCTTGCATACAGAAGTTTCTCCAGATTTTCTGCATATTTTAATGATATTATGTACTGCAGATGACGAAATCCCCAATTATTTGCAATATTCTTGTATTGTTGCAATATTTGCCCTTGTAATGTTTCACAGAATGGTGCCACCTCCCCATTTTTAATTCTAAGAGAACCAGCCTCACTTGGATCCAATCTTTTTAGAATTACACAACTTTTCCAGTCTTTTGCTGCACCTACCCCAAATCTTTCAAATGTTTTGTAGATATAAAATTAAAAATGAGCATACATATATAAAACAGCTTAATCATTTTATGTTGTCTTTGTAGCTTTTTGCACTTGAATACTGAATAGGGTTTAAATGATTTGCAAATCATCCCATTCTCTTTTAATTTACATTTTAAGACTTTTCATTGAAAATGGGTTTGTAGGCTACAACTGACAAAGCTAATGTATTCCTTTGCATTGATGTGTCAAATAAATCAGTTAGAAGTCTTTTGGGGAAATGTAATAAAAATAAAAATAAGTCACACAAAAAAATTTCAAACTAACATGGTCCAGTCCAAATTTGGTACATCAATGATATTTCACAGTGTAAACTTTGTTTTATACCCTTTATTTTATATAATGCATGTGTCACGGCCGGCACCCGATACCAGAACAAATGCCAAGCACCCTGGTCTCGGCTCGGCTTCACCAGTAGTGTGACCACCGTTGGGCTTCGGGAGGAGCCCTCAGCTTACTTGGGTGCCACCTGGACTTAACGAGGGGTGCAAGGCAAGATGTTCTGGCTGGCGAAGGGGCACGGCTGTTAGTCTTAGAGTCTTTTGGGCCGAAGGTCACGGTACAAATGGAGCGGGCAAGAGAATCGTCAGACAGGCTGGGTCGAGGCAGGCAGATATCAAGAATCGTCAGGCAGGCAAGGGTCAAACCGGGTTGTCAATCAAGGGGTTAAGCAGGAAGAGTTGTCGTAGGCAGGCGAGGGTCAGGATACAGAATGCAGAATAGTCAGGAACAGGCTGGGTCAAACATGGGTAATCAAACAGACTAGATTCAGAACAGATCAAACGCACAAAGCTCAGGAACCACAAGAAACAAGTTCTATCACGGGCATCAGTCAGCAGTCTGAATGGGCCTTTTATAGGGCAAGAATTCCACGCCCCAGAACGTGCGTTTTCGCGCCAGAACGCGCTGGCGCAATTATGCCAGCGCGCCTGCGCGTGCCCTAATGACGCTGGGGGGAGGAAGAAGAAGGAGCGCGGCGGCTGTCCACGCCGCCGCACCGCTAGACCACCAGGTACTTTTATTACAGTATGTTGCACAGAAATATTACACTGTGCTTTACAGTCTGTTACACTTTTAATTTATGACCTATTGATCATTTCAGAGCTTTGCATAATTATTTGCCTTTATGCATAATTTCTGTTTACACTTAATTCAGTGGTTAGAATATAGTTACATAGTTACATAGTTAAATTGGGTTGAAAAAAGACAAAGTCCATCAAGTTCAACCCCTCCAAATGAAAACCCAGCATCCATACATACACCCCTCTCTACTTTTAATTAAATTCTATATACCCATACTAACTATAGAGCTTAGTATCACAATAGCCTTTGATATTATGTCTGTCCGAAAAAGCATCCAAGCCATTCTTAAAGGCATTAACTGAATCAGCCATCACAACATCACCCGGCAGTGCATTCCACAACCTCACTGTCCTGACTGTGAAGAACCCCCTACGTTGCTTCAAATGAAAGTTCTTTTCTTCTAGTCTAAACGGGTGGCCTCTGGTACGGTGATCCACTTTATTGGTAAAAAGGTCCCCTGCCATTTGTCTATAATGTCCTCTAATGTACTTGTAAAGTGTAATCATGTCCCCTCGCAAGCGCCTTTTTTCCAGAGAAATAACAACCCCAACCTTGACAGTCTACCCTCATAATTTAAGTCTTCCATCCCTCTAACCAATTTAGTTGCACGTCTCTGCACTCTCTCCAGCTCATTTATATCCCTCTTAAGGAATGGAGTCCAAAACTGCACTGCATACTCCAGATGAGGCCTTACCAGGGACCTATAAAGAGGCATAATTATGTTTTCATCCCTTGAGTTAATGCCCTTTTTTATGCAAGACAGAACTTTATTTGCTTTAGTAGCCACAGAATGACACTGCCCAAAATTAGACAACGTGTTATCTACAAAGACCCCTAGATCATTCTCATTTAAGGAAACTCCCAACACACTGCCATTTAGTGTATAACTTGCATTTATATTATTTTTGCCAAAGTGCATAACCTTGCATTTATCAACATTGAACCTCATTTTCCAGTTTTCTGCCCAGTTTTCCAGTTTAGACAAATCACTCTGCAAAGTGGCAGCATCCTGCATGGAACCTATAGTTCTGCACAATTTAGTATCATCTGCAAAAATAGAAACAGTACTTTCAATGCCCACCTCCAGGTCATTAATAAACAAGTTGAAAAGCAAGGGACCTAGTACAGAGCCCTGCGGTACTCTACTAACAACACTGGTCCAATTAGAAAATGTTCCATTTACCACCACTCTTTGTAGTCTATCTTTTAGCCAGTTCTCTATCCAGGTACAAATACTATGTTCCAGGCCAACATTCCTTAATTTAACCAGTAACCTTTTGTGTGGCACTGTATCAAATGCTTTAGCAAAATCTAAGTAAATCACATCCACTGCCATCCCAGAATCGAGGTGTCTACTTACATTCTCATAAAAAGAAATTAGAATGTAAGTAGACACCTCGATTCTGGGATGGCAGTGGATGTGCAAGTTTGCACTCCATGCTTGCTACATAAGAAACATAGTAGAAGTTTAAAGCGTGATTAAAATAATTTAATGACTGGATGACCTAAGTTACAATAAAAGGTTAGGGTTATTCCACTAAGAATACAAAGACCATATCAATATATTTGTCAAGTGACATTTTTCCTTTAAACAGTGCATAATGTGTGATAAGATGACATTCACTGAGACAGGTGGCAAATAGGTTTAAACCTCAGAACATAAGGGTCGAAGTGAATTCAAAGTGTATTTTCGAATTCAAAAACTTCCAATTTCTAAGTAATTTTTGGGTACTTCAACCATCGAATAGGCCAAAATTCGATTTGAATTAAAAAAACTTAGAATATTCGACCATTCGAAAATCAAAGTACTGTCTCTTTAAATCCTTAAATCTGCCGAATTGCTATGTTAGCCTATGGGGACCTCCTAGAACCTATAGGCAGTATTTGGCTAAGTTTTTAGAAGTCAAAGTTTTTGTTTTTGAAAATCGATCGATCGATCGATTAAATGGTGACCGATTTGAATTTGATCGAAAATAGCTAAAAAAAAAAAAATTAATTTTTCAATTCAATGGTCGAATATCTGAGTTTTATCACTTAGAAATTCGACCCTTAGTAAATGTGCCCCAAAGGTTTTATTTACTTTAAGGACAATCAATTTATGATATTCTCTACCATTTCATAGTACGGATGACTTTCTAGCAGAAAAAGCACATAAAAAAAAATCTGTAGTAACCAATGCACGGTGATCTCACTGGCAACTGGCCTCTGAATTTGGTATGCCTTTCCATGCGCTCCTTTGCATTGTTTTAGAAAAACTCTTCTTTCCATTTTTCAACCATAGCTACTAGATATCAAAGCTGCCAAAGTCTTTAGTACTGAAAATGTTTTTATTCCATATTAAATAACTGTACCCACAGCACAGAGAAAAGAATATGTTATATGCTGTTGTACCCCCAACTGCTATGGGTATATCCTGGTTTGAGAGGACTGTGCATGTGCAAAAGCTGCAGAAAGACATTGTGGGGCCTATTTATGATACAGCAAATTTTTCTTATTGCTTGAGAAAAGAATCAGAATTTTTAGAGGAAAAAAAAAAATTGAATGTTTTGAGATTTATTATGCTCCAAAGTTGTTAAAAATCTAATCGGAAAATACTCCAGCTAAAACCTGTCGAAGTCATGTAAAAGTCAATGCCAGGCAATCCCTTTAACAATTGGAACATGTTATTTACCTTTATGACTGTCAAAGGTATTGGGCTGTTTGACACTGGTATTCGTTCGATAATCTGATTTTCAGGTGACAGTTCTAAAATGTCACACCATTTTGTCGAGATCTTTTGCGCACAGACCACTTTCGATCTGAATTGTTAGTAAATTAAGCCAGATCGTGGTTGGGAGTTTGGTCACATTTTTATTATTAAAATAATGGGAGAATTGTAGTTTTAATAAATAGCCCAGTTAATGGTGCTAAACAAAACAATCACAAGGGCTTTTAAGGATAATCCTAAAACCAAAAGGGGTTAAGCATGTCTAAGATCCCTGCAGTTAATCATTAATGTTTATGTTGTAGAATTATACACAGAATCGGATTGTGATTTGGCAAAACTGAGAAAAGCAGTCATATGCTATATTGTGATAGATCCAAGATACCAAGAGTTTTTGTAATATAATTCAATCTTTGTTAATGGGGTATATTAGATAATTAACCTAAAACCTAGAAACATTTCAAGGCACTGTAGGGCAGATGATTAACAGGGGGAATCAAATTTTCATTCATACTGGATCACACTACACTACTACTACAAATCTATCCCCATTAAACGGTTTATTAGTTGTCTACTACTCGTTTCACCCTGGGTAGGAAATCCTCCATTTAGGACAAAGGATGCCAGCCATGTTTAAAGAGCCCGTTAAATCTCTTTCTTAGTTCGTTTCCAATTATCCATAAGCTTTTAAGGGATGTCCAGTTAAACAAAGAATGCAGATCTGGAACTTTAAGAAACCGTTACAGAACATGGACTTTTGGTTCTTGCCTCGCTCACTGTACAAACCTCTTCATTATTTCAAGGCCTCCGTTTAATCTATCATTAAGATCTGGTGACCCAGAACTAAATATAAAGCAGATCCTTCCTTCCTCCCATGCCCAGTTTCACATGCTTCTCTTGCTGGTGGTGCCCTGAAGCATTAGCAGCTCAATGGGGTTCCTCTAATCTCAGCACTGCTCTGTGTATGTGCACTGAGAGCAAGAAATTCAGGTTTTACATCTTTAACTAGAGATCCTCTTTTCCCTTAAGGGAGACAAAGAGAAGGAAAGCAGGGGAAATGGGTATATGAATATAGCAGACATTCAGAAATGTCTGCTTGTTAATAGACTGCATGCATTGCTATGTGGCAGCCCTTGTGTCAGTGTATTTCCGGTAAGCTGGAGGTAGGGCATACAATGCTTCAGTATATACACTTTTTGTTTAAATAAAATGTAGGATTACAGAGAAAAAGAAAAACAGCTGACTATAATCCTTAGAACAATTATGCCCTTATTTTTCAGTTATATTTATTAAACTTTTATTTTAAAAACAACGTTCAAATAATTATTTTCTTTACATAAATTCACTTTGTGCTATTTAAACTGAAAGAGTAAAAAAAAGGGCATCATTGTGAGGCTTCAATCAATATCAATGAGTTTATATATACATATATAACTTGGGGTGTTATACAAACACACAAGTAAGACTTTTGCCAACGTTTAACTAAAGGAACACCATCAAATTATTTAATATTATACTTAATTTTTATACTTCCTATATATTTGGACATAATACATCTTTTACCCTTGTCATTGAGGAGCTTACACTTTAAGATCGCACAACCAATTAGTAGGTAGCCTTTGCTCGTCATTTGATCCAAAGCAAATAGTTTATTGGATGTTGTAAGTTACTAAACCATGGCAAACTGTGATCTTCTCATCACAAATGGGGGGCATATTTGTATTTGAATTTGAAATCAATGTGAAATCAATGTTTAGTAAATCTATTAAATAGTTCAGTTACAAAAATTGTTTAAATTCTAAAAAAAAGTTATAATTATTGTAAGAACTAATGGTTACATTTCCTTTTGTATACAGTTGTTTTGTCTTGTTTTACTGCAGAGTGTGTATCACAGTGCAAGTTGGCGAAGGCAGTTTCCACTCAAACTGTTTCTTGCCTAATAAAAGAATATGTAAAAACTTTCCAATAATCATAAATCAAAGATCTTAAATAGTTTGAAGTTATTTGTGAATGACATTTGCTAGCCTATGATTTTAAAGGGGTCTATTACTAGAGATGCACTGAATCCGATATTTTGGATTCGGCCAAACCCCCGAATCCTTCACGAAAGATTCAGCTGAATACTAAACCCTAATTTGCATATTATAATTATGGATGGGAATGGGAAAACATTTTTTACTTCCTTGTTTTGTGACAAAAAGCCACATGTTTTCCCTCCCTGCTCCTAATTTGCATATGCAAATTAGGATTCGGTTCGGGTGGGCAGAAGGATTCAGCCGAATCCTGCTGACAAAGGCCAAATCCCAAATCGAATCCTGGATTTGGTGCATCCCTATCTATTACCTGTTTGCATAATGAGAGAAACTGTAATTTTCCAATAAATATTCATTAAACCTGTTCAGTGGTTTTAAATCATTTGTAAATGCAAACTACAAAGAATGTAGTAGAAGGTAGTTTCCCTCCAGGTCTGTAAATCTTCTAGTTTCTGTTATATTGTTACAGGAGACAGAAATAAAAGCATACAGAATATAAACAGTGATACAGACTGTACGACAGTTACAAATACATTTAAATCACAGAAACATTTGCAGTGCCTTCAGTGGTATCCCAGTACAGACATGAAATTCAGAATGCTTGAGGTTTGGAATTTTTTTATATTTTATTTTTATAGTCAGACTTTTAAAGGGGAAGACGTAATTTTTTTCAAGACAAATCATTATTAAAGTTTATTAAAGTCTGATGAATAAAGTACACCTCCTGCCGAGAACATGTAAAAGTCAATGGCAGATGTCCCGTTAACAATTGCGCTGGGTTTCTGAAAAAATTGTATCTTTCGGGTGATTTTACAAAAAAAAAAAAAAATCGCAGGATTTGGGTGTAAAGTCTGAAAGAATAGTAAGATTCTGATTTTTATACCTGTGACTTTTTCCGCACAAGAAGAATTTGTGAAAATGTATTGATAAATAGGGGGAGGGGGGGAAGTCTGTTCCGATTTGGTCGGAGTCGATTTCAGAAAATAGTGAGAACTTTTCGGATTTTGATTTATAACCCCCTTAATGTACAGCACAATAGTTTAGGCTACTAAAAACATCTGAAAATTAAAAATCCTAAGAGGATTGATTTATTATCAACAAGAATCAATGCTAGCTTTAGTTAACATCAGGTACAAAGTACAGTTGTGATTTCAAAAAAAAGCTAATTGAAAAAATTAAGTTTGTTTTAGTAGAACATTATGGCAAATATTTCAAAGTATTTCCATAGTCAAGGCATTCATGAACAATGAGGTTCCCATACTTACAATTGTCTCTTTGAATTCTGTTAACCCTTTTCCTTTACCAACACAAAGTGCCCATGGGAAAATGGAATATTAAACTTTTTGCTAGTTTTTTTATGTGACGGGCGTATTTAAAGTGCATGCCAGTGTAACTTTATACAGACAAATCTAGATTAAAATCCATGTGCATCATGGAGAGAAATTATGTTTTCATAGATGTACAATGGTGTATGTAAAACAAAGAAACGTAGTTACACAGAAAGTAGAACTTGATGAAATTGTTTCGAATGAGGCTTTAAAGGTTTGAAGCTGAGAAACAAGCAGCTTTCATTCGGGCTAGAAATTGGCCATAAAGAATTTGGCTGGAATAAGGGCTGGATGGTTTGAAGAACAATGGTGACAGGTGCCACTGTTTTCTTTAGCATTAAAGTGAAGGGACAAGTTAGTGAAATGCAAATGACTATGCAAATGATATGCCTTTCTAAACAAAAATCAACACAAGAGATTTTCATCCTCACACTGCTAAGCAAACTGATAAGTGATCTGGCTCACTAGAGTCACGCTGCTTTAGGGAGCTGACCCTGATCATGGATGTCTCTTTTAGCAATTTAAGCTTTACTTAAGCTATCGAGGTCCTATAGGGAACAGCTGACTAGTTAAAGCACATTTCATCCTAGTGACTTTTAATCCTGAGCCTGGTACAAGAAGCATGGAAGAGTAAGTGGCAAGACTAAACAATAGTGGCTTTACTGAGAACAGATGCTTTTTTCCCTTGCAGCTGTAAAAACTCACAAAAATCCGGGAGCAACGTGTCTGGTCACGGAACATGCACAAATCCCAGCATATGATTTCCCACTCACAATAAATGTTTGCAACGAAGACTCATATGTTTCTCTTAAACAATTACAAGGATTTCTACCCTGGGACTGTGGAAACATGTATTTCTAGAGAAGGCAGACGCACTTGGCAACATGCTCAGCGTTAGAGCAATATCAGAGCTTTCAAGCACCTCCTGGTAATATGTAGCATCTTCAGAGCAAGAGGATCTCTATCTGGAAGTACTGGAACTCTTTGACCGGTGATAAATGAATCATGCGCAGGACATTAATACATAAACTATAAGGTTTTTTCCAGTGTAAACCAAAAATGAGTGACAAATGTAAATCACATAACGATGACAGAAAATGCCTTTACAGAAGCTTTTAAATAAAAGGAATCCTATTTTTAACTAGAAGTAATAGAAAGCTGCAGTCCTGGTCTGGGTGCTTTTTGAAGTTGACCCAGTTATCTAACACTGGGCTCACTATTGTACTTTAATATGCCTTGGTAATCTCCTGTTTTTACCATGTCATATCATGAAATAAGGCCTCCAATCCAGGGGCAGCAAAGCAACTCCTAAACATCGGAGAACCTCCTCCATGTTTAACTGTAGGGATGATTTTCTTTTTTCTAAAGGCTTAAATTTTTTCTGTAAACAAATCTGCTAATGTGTCCACAGGACATTCTCCGAGAAGCATTTTACCTTGTTCTGGTATGTTTTGGTTAACGCCAGTAATGTGTTTTTGTCAGCATTAGGATCTATCTGGATTTTTCTGCCATAGAGTTCCCATTCACTAAGATGGCCATAAATAGTGCAAGCTAATCAAGGTTCTTTTGCAGTTTGAAGAAACCTTCTCTGCGATCTCTGATCAACGTTTCTCTTGCATGCATGTTCAGGGAGACTGACCACAAATCGCTTCCTTGCAGTTTTCTGCTTTTCCTTCTTTTATCCATGGTCAGCCTGGCACACACAGACAGTTTAAACTAAATTATCAAAAACATTTTGGCAGATCTGGTACACCCTTTTTTTTAAAAAAATGCAAGGGTACAAATACCTTTGCCCACAGCTGTATGTCTCTATATCATTATCAACTCCACATAGCTTGTATTGTGTTTATAATACCGATGCAAGATAATGCGTTGTAATGTTATTACCCACAGGGCACTAGACAGCAGGGACAGGTCTAGCAGAAGTGTAGAATAACTTAATAACACTATAAACAAACAATAAGATCTGCTGTTGACATGGTTTGGTTTTGTTCTGCTGTACAGATGAGGTGTCGGACACCAATGTTGATATCTCTTCTCAGTGGAAAAGTTGGATAAACATTCTGACAGTGTCAGAAGTGGGGGCAGCAGTATTAGAGGAGATATGGGAGACGTCAGTGAAGGGATCTATTCCTGACAGTTACATGACTGTTTTTGAAGTAAACACAATTATATACATATACACATACAAAACAAAAGTCACCAGCACCAGCACTCATTGAATATGCAAAAGTCCATTTGTATTGAATTAAAAGCAGCATACAAAAATACATGTGATGTTTTGGGACTCACATCCCTTTCTCAAACATACAAATTGATTCAAGCGCTTTATACCCATATGTCTCTTTGTTCCTGCTTACAGCACCACCCACTAATTTTGTCTTAACAGTACATGGTTATATAGTGTGTAACGTTGAACTACAACTCACGGCACAAAATAACACCAATATAGTTTACAGAAATTACACAAACCCATATAAGCCATTGTGTGCATTTAAACAATATATAGATGGTCAGATGTGACTTTTCGGAAGGTAAAGGAAATGAATAGACATAAGTTGTTGAGGGAGAAAGAAGTACACAAGAATCTAGGATTCCAGTTATACATATTTAACATCTGAATATTAAGCAGATTTTACATATCTTTACAAACATTGTAGTGTTTTATCACGTGCCAGAATTTCGTGGCAGAATTTTAACAGCCTCCAATGTCATCACATAGGAGATCCAGAAATGTGAGGGATATATTAGTGAAAGCCAATATTGGATCTTATAAGGACAGGCAGATGACACTGGTACCGAGAAAAGATGGTATCCATGTTTGGGATGTCCACAATGTGCTAGTGTAATAAAAGGCTCATCATTAAGTCATCCACAGTCAAGTAAAATATATAAGATAAGAGGATATTATACATGTTCCACTAATTATGTAGTTTATTATATTTAATGTCCATGCAAACTAATGTACACATGAGAGACAATACAAACAATTAGGTATTGTATTTCCCAGCACCACTTCATAATCAGGAATGAAGTAGTTAAATTGCCAGTGCCACATAATTTTAAACAAGCAGGACACAGTGCCTCTTAATTGCAATGTGCTGCCACAGAATCAATTCCAGATGGGGATACTGTTAAGGATATGGAGGACCACATGTCATATGTTCAACATGGTACCAGTATTAAATGTATGTTTACAAATGCAAGAAGTCTGACTGGTAAAATGGGAGAGCTGGAGCTGCTGATGTTGGAAGGAAAATATGATGTGATTGGTGTGGCCGAAACATGGCTGAATGAGTCGCATGACTGGGCAGTAAATATCAGTGGCTATACTTTGGTATAGATGCAATAGAAAAGGAGGAGGGGTATGTCTGTATGTTAGGCAGGATTTAAAAGCTCATATAAAGGAGGAGGTTATGTTAGAAAATGAAGGGGCAGAAGTCTTATGGGTGGAGTTCTTCACCAATTGTAAAGAATCCAGCAAATTAATCGTAGGAGTATGCTATAGACCCCCTAATGTAAGTGAGGAGGAAGAGACAAAGCTCCTAATGCAAATAGAAAAGGCTGCTAGTTTAGGTAAAGTAATGATAATGGGGGATTTTAATTACCCAGATATTGACTGGAGCAACGGTACTGCTAGATCAGTTAATGGGAACAAGTTTATAAACTTATTGCACGACAATTTTTTAGCACAGGTTGTTGAGGCGCCTACCAGAAAAAATGCTATTCTTGATTTAGTGATCTCAAATGACCCAGAACTTACAGCAAATGTGCAAGTCATTGAACCCCTGGGTAATAGTGATCATAATGTTATATCTTTTAATGTCTGGTGCAAAAAACAAAAATATACTGGGGCAACAAAAACCATAAATTTTGGAAAAGCTCATTTTAGTGCCTTGAGGGCTGCCCTACAGAGCATTGATTGGGGCATTAGGTTTTCAGCTAAAAACACAGAACAGAAATGGTTGTCCTTTAAAATGATATTAGATCATTACTGATCTCAATTTATTCCCTTAAGGACTAAACGTAGAAGCTCTAAGAATCATCCTGTGTGGCTTAATACAGAAGTAAAGAAGTTAATGGGAAAGAAGAGAAAGGCATTTAAAAACTACAAATCTGTAGGGACAGAAGCTGCATTTAATGAATATAAACACTGTGTTGTAAACGGATTTCTGATGTTGTAAATCAGAAATCCGGAAGGCTAAGTAAAGAAATGAAGAGTTAATTGCGGTGGAGGTGAAAACTAACCCTAAAAAGTTTTTTAAATATATCAATAGTAAAAAGATGCAGGTTGAGAGTGTTGCTCCATTAAATAATGGTACCAGTATGGTTGTAACAGATACAGATAAGGCAAATGTGTTAAATCAGTTCTTTTCTTCAGTGTATACAATAGAGGAGTCTGGGTTCACAGGCTCACTTAATAACTGCACGAATGGTTCAGCTCAATCTAGTCAGTGGCTGACTCAGGATATGATTCAAAAAGCTTTAATACAAGTTAATGTAAACAAGGCTCCAGGGCCTGATGGCATACACCCCCGGGTTCTAAGAGAGCTTAGTTCAGTTTTAGACCAGCCCTTATTTCTGATTTTCTCAGATTCACTGTCATCTGGTATGGTGCCTATGGATTGGAGAAAAGCTGATGTTATTCTAATATTTAAAAAGGGATTACGATCTCAGCCTGGCAATTATAGACCAGTAAGATTGACATCTGTGGTAGGCAAATTATTTGAAGGCTTGTTAAGGGATCACATTCAAAATTTTGTCCTAATGAATGGCATTATGAGCAACAATCAGCATGGCTTTATGAAGGATAGGTCATGTCAGACGAATTTGATTGCTTTTCATGATGTGGTAGATGTGATCTATTTGGATTTTGCCAAAGCGTTTGATACTGTGCCCCACAAACGACTGCTTTCTAAACTAAGGTCTGTTGGGCTTAATGAAGGCATTTGCACGTGGATAGGAAACTGGCTACAGGATCGGGTACAGAGGGTGGTTGTTAATGGGACATTCTCTACTTGGAGTAAGGTTCTTAGTGGGGTCCCCCAGGGCTCAGTATTGGGTCCACTTTTATTTAACTTGTTCATTAATGACTTAGGGGAGGGTGTTATAAGTAATGTATCAGTGTTTGCAGATGACACAAAATTATCCAGCCCAATTAATTCCATCCAGGATGTGGCATCCTTGCAACATGATCTTGACAAACTGGCAATCTGGGCAGCTAAGTGGCAAATGAGATTCAATGTTGATAAATGTAAAGTCATGCACCTGGGATGTAAAAATATCCAAGCCACTTATACCCTTAATGGGACTGCACTAGGCAAATCCATTATGGAAAAGGACCTTGGAGTCCTTGTAGCTGATAAACTTGGCTGTAGCAAGCAATGCCAGTCGGCAGCATCAAGGGCAAATAAGGTCTTGAGCTGTATTAAAAGGGGCATAGAGTCAAGAGAGGAGGGGGTCATTCTTCCACTGTATACAGCACTTGTAAGGCCCCATCTAGAATATGCCGTACAGTTTTGGTCTCCATCACTCAAACAGGACATTATTGTATTAGAGAGGGTACAGAGAAGGGCAACTAAGCTGGTAAAAGGTATTGAAAATCTTAGCTATGAGGAAAGACTGGCCAAATTGGTGATGTTCACGCTGGAGAAGAGGCGCTTAAGGGGTGATATGATGACTATGTATAAATATATAAGGGGATCATATAATAATCTCTCTAATGCTTTATTTACCAGTAGGTCTTTCAAGCTGACACAAGGTCACCCATTCCGATTAGAAGAAAAGAGGTTCCGCCTAAATATTCGGAAGGGGTTTTTTACAGTGAGAGCTGTGAAGATGTGGAATTCTCTCCCTGGATCAGTGGTACAGGCTGATACATTAGATAGCTTTAAGAAGGGGTTGGATTGCTTTTTAGCAAGTAAAGGAATACAGGGTTATGGGAAATAGCTCATAGTCATAGTCCAAGTTGATCCAGGGACTAGTCCGATTGCCATTTTGGAGTCAGGAAGGAATTTTTCCCCCTCTAAGGCAAATTGGAGAGGCTTCAGATGGGTTTTTTTTGCCTTCCTCTGGATCAAGTGGCAGATAGGTAGTTAATATAAAAAAAAAAAAAGGTTGAACTCGATGGACATTTGTCTTTTTTCAACCTTACTTACTATGTTACTATGTTACTTACACATGGAGGCAATATAGAGTTATACCTGTATATGAAAAAACGTAAAGCATTTTGGATTCAAACTCTGTGGACATTAGCAAAGCAAATAAATCTTAGTAAATAAGCTGCACAGATCTATGGTGGTAGCAATACAATTGTATTGTTTTTGTTTGTTTGTTTTTTAGTAGATGTAAGGTAGAGTGATCCAAATTACATAAAGATCCCTTATCCAGAATATCCCAGGTTCCAAGCATTCTGCAGTATATATCCATATCTGTAGTTAATTAGCTCAACCTACTGCCTAGGTCAACATATAAACAAGGACTACAAAACTCCATAATTAAAAAAAAAATACATTTTAGATAGAGATATATATATATATATATATATACACATATATATATATATACACATATATATATATATATATATATATATATATATATATATATATATACACACACACACACACACACACATACACACACATGCGCTAAACTGAGGAGATAGAAAAGTAATAGACAGCAATTGGCTGAACTACTTATTAACTTCGCCCATATGAGGGTTTACGATTATTATTATTATCATGTATTTATAAAATGCCAACATATTCTGCATGCATTTCATAAACTCTTTTATATTGCTAGAATTGCTAGAAGATTGTCCCTGAATTGCCTAAATGCCATACCAATCCCCCTGATCTCAACATTATCCCAAGTTTTTGGGATAATGTTGCATTTGGCAATTACTACAGATTTATGAGATTGCTGGTATTTTCTAATTCCAGAGGGAGTGTAGATGTTAAGAATATATTCAAGGTGACAGATTACAACATACCGGCTGGCAGAGACACATGTGTGGACAGACAAGTTTTGATAAAAACCAAGTTATAGACAATTTGCTTAAAAAGGTGAAATACCATCTGCTCTCGGTCACAGAAAGGGTTTCATGTTGAACAAAATAATACAATTTTACACGTCTACATTAATAACTGAGCTGAAAGAAGCAAAATAAGTATTCTAATTATCCAAGGTAAACAGAAGCAGTCTGGGGAAAACGTGGCCACATTCATATTAAAATGGGAAGCAGCGCTTTCAATCAATGTGATTCATCCCCAAGCTCAATGCCATTCCACAATAAACTCAGTCAACTGTTGCTCTTGCTTATATATTCATACTGCTTTAATAGCACTCTTAAAAAAAAACTCCAACTGGCTTTCTATACACCAGCGATTCTCACACATAATGCACTTTTTGAAAAAAAGAGAAAAAAAATCAACACATGATATGAAAGGCTTTCGGGTCCTTTTCATAGCACTTTTTTATTTCTGTTTGCAGTAATCTGCCTTCACTTTCTCATTGCTACAGAACAAACAAGGGGGAGAAAGCTTTCAAAAGGGGCTCAGTGTGTAATGGCTCCTCTAGAATTAATTTAGCTGCACCAAATCCATTGAGCACCCAGGCTTCCACCCCCTCCTCACTTCTCTCAAATCATTTTGAGATGAGTTCAGCCCACTGCCTTTGTAATCTCGGCAAAGCACTTAAAGTGCTCAGTAGGTGTTCATCGCGACCATCTGGTTAAAAGCAAAACAAGCTGCTGATTCGGTCTTTGAATAGAACGAAGCAAGTGTGAATTAGTCTCTTCAATTAGCACGATTACAACCTGTCAAGTACATATTGTTAAATTGGATTATTACTGTACTGGTCGTCACATTGCAATTATTCCTCCACTGCCTTCTCTACTCCTTCCAGTTATCATACCAGGGCCGAAGACAGTGAACTATTTGCAAAGGCTTGAAAGTGAGGGAAATGTATACGACAATAGCTATATCAAACTTTCTGTAAAATTATGATACAATATAGTGCATTAAACATAAAATTATGTTGCTTTTTGTTAATGTTACAGTTGTTACAGTTGATCGAAAAAATATTGAGGTGAAAGGAAAATCATTATAAGGATCTAAAATCTTACACCCCACCTCAAAAAAGAACCACAGGGAGCTCCTTACATTAACTTTCTATTCCTTTTTATTTTAAAAGGGGAACTATCGTGGAAATGAAAATTTTATGAAATTTACTGTAATAAGAAACTTTCTAAAAACAATCAATTAAAAATTCTGTACCGTTTCTGAAATAATAAAGTTAATGTTCACTATTACTCTCTCAGCATCTTTGAATAAGCCGTAGATTCTACAGAGCTGGGCTTTACGGAAGAGTGGCCAGAAAAAAGTCAGTACTTAAAGTTAAAAATAAGAAGGCACGTTTTGAGTTTGCCAAAAGGCATGTGGATGACTCCCCAAATGTATGGGGGAAGGTGCTCTGGTCAGATGAGACTAAAATTTTACTTTTCAGCCAACAAGGAAAATGTTATGTCTGGCGCAAACCCAACACATCCCATCAACACCATCGCACAAGTGAAACATGGTGGTGGCAGCATCATGCCGTGGGGATGTTTTTCAGCAGCAGGGACTGGGAAACTGGTCCAGGTTGAGGGAAAGATGGATGGTGCTAAATACAGGGATATTCGTGAGCAAAACCTGTGTCAGTCTGCCTGTGATTTGAGACTGGGACGGAGGTTCACCTTCCAGCAGGACACTGACCTGAAGCATACTGCTAAAGCGACACTCGAGTGATTAAGGGGAAACATTTAAATGTGTTGGAATGGCCTAGTCAAAGTCCAGACCTCAATCCAATTGAGAATCTGCGGTCAGACTTGAAGATTGCTGAAGAAGAGCTGTTCACAAGCAAAAACCATCTAACATGAAGGAGCTGGTGCAGTTTTGGAATGGACAAAAATCCAAGTTGCAAGATGTGGCAAACTCAGAGACTTCTCCAAAGTAACTTGCAGCTGTAATTGCTGCAAAAGTTGGCTCTACAAAGTACTGACTATAGGGGGGTTGAACAGTTGTACACGCTGAAGATTTCAGTTATTTTGTCCTATTTGTTGTTTGCTTCACAATAAAGAAAAAAAAACATCTTCAAAGTTGTAGGCATGTTCTGTAAATGAAATGGTGCAAACTCTCAAATAATCCATTTTAATTCCAGGTTGTGAGGCAACAAAACATGAAAAATGCCAAGGGGGCGAATACCTTTTGCGGATTTGTGGCGAGACCACAAAGGGCCGGGCCTAAGGCGGCAAAATTTTAGGGGCAGCGTGCCGCCCAGCCTCATCCATAAGGAGCACTGGTTACTCAAAGCTCCCCTGTGCTCCTGTGCTTGATAGCGCATACGCTATGGAGCCGGCGCTAGGACCATTCCTCAGAAGGAGGTGGTGTGCACGCAAGATGTAGCCAGCACTGCAACCATGTTGCCTTGGGGTGTCGGGTCGCAAAATCTGGCCCTGACTGAAAAGCTTAGGGGTCATCGCAAAATATCAAGCAGAAAATAAGGTTGGCTTGTAATATAGTATAAGCTGATGCTAGAGGGCTGATTATTACATTCTGATGCTAGTTGCACTGGTTTCTGTGCTGCCATGCAATAATTATCTGTATTAATTACTAATTAGCCTTGTATTGTGACATTTATATTCTGTTTGTACTGTATATTGTGAGTGGGTCCCTAAGCTCAGTAAGTGACAGCAGCACAGAGCATGTGCAGTGAATCAGCAGAAAAGAAGATGGGGAGCTACTGGGGCATTTTGGAGACACAGCTTTTCCCTGCTAAAAGGATGTGGTTGCCTTGGGCTGGTACAGAAGTCCAAAACACAATGTACAACATTTCCAGCCTACTTCTTTAGTTAAGCTTTAGTTCTCCTTTAACACGTGAGATTCCAATTCAGCCTTATACAGTAAACATGGCACAGTGGACTTCTTGAGCTTTTACTGCATCAGAGGCACAGAGGTGTTAAATATTGTGGCTCTGCCTAAATGAATGGTGATGATGCTGAAACCTGAATGGTGTCAGAGGGTCTCCCTGAATTTAAAAAGGGCTGTTCCAGCCAAAGGTTTAGTTAATATCATGTATTCTCTTTATCTACCCCTGGGTGTCCAGACAATAGCTGCAAAGTGATGTGCCACATTTCCAAGATGCCAAATCAAACAGAATTCCAGGCAGTGGAATAAGTCTAAACACCACATAATAGAAGGAGAAACAACTGCAAGAATTCCATCTCTGCAGCACAGGAGACAATGACATTCTGAAACTCAGAAATGAAAGGGTTTAAAAAGCAATTTCAAAGACGACATGAAAAAAAACCTGCCAGCATTATTTGTTGCTTTGTGTTTTCCATGTATATTTTACTATACAAACAGTTCAGGGCAGAAGACAGTTGCACTGAATCATGCAGAGTGAGAAGGCATCTATAGAATATTAATTCCCCCTTTTAATAATTGATGTAGTCATTTTGAATCGTTCTGCATAGAATATCATGTGAGAATAGATTGCTTTAACACTGCTTAAACATTTCAACTTGTCAGAATGGCTAACTCCAATTTTGATATATTTGCAGTATTTCCCCCATCGAAACAGTAATAATGGCAAAATAAATATGTGCCTCACTTTTATAATCACTAAACATTAATGAATATTTGATATCTTTTTAAATCTCGGTGTTTAATTTAAAAGGGTGAAATTAAGTCTCCTTCCTGCAATGTGCCAATTATAGTATCTCCAGATCAAACAAGAACTTCGCCATTTTACTTAGCTCTGTTTATATTTCAGAAGCTTATTTGGAAATACAGAAGGGTCTGGTGCTTTCCCATTAACAAGATATCAGCTGAGAGTGCCCTCTTGTGGTCTGAAAATCATGTTGCAAGGAGACAAAAAGGCAAGGCATAATCCAACTAGCCCTCAGGTGGGACTCCTGACACAGCATGTTGTAACCACAACATAATTACCCCTCTGGTGCAACCAGCAACCTGACCCTTACCAACATGTAAATTGGTAAATTATCTTATCTAACAACATACAGTATTTTATCACTGATTTGCTGGATGCTCCATGACCACTACATTATTATTCACTGTGATCCTCACGGAGTTGGGGGGTCCTTTTTGGAAAGATTTAGAGCATATGAGATCCTATGCTGCCCATTCCTCCCACTCCTTACTTACCTCCTGAATAGTACAGCTCCCGGAGAAGTGCAAGCTGTACTCCCTCTGGACTTCACGGTGTGTGATGATCAGCAAATAGTTCTTATTTAATGACTCCTGCTGAGCACTGGGGAAGAAGAAAAGATAGAGAATCAGGAAAGACATGTAAGAGCATGTTGCTTCAGAATCTGTAAGCCCTCAGGGAGGGTCCCTGCTTACACACAGGCAAGTCTGGGCACACTGGCAGAGCTGCTACATACTGCCCAAATACAGTAAGCATGTCTTGAGAGCTGGTTACATCCTCAGACACATGGATAAGTCAAAAATAATGACACTGTCATTTCTACTCAGGCAGAGGCACAGCATGGTGCAAAAGTGCCACAGCCTCAAGCAGAATCATTCTAAACGCACAGGTCTCTACATAAATAATTCATAAAAAGATTTAGGTATTTTTAAAAAAAGGAATCATTAAAAATGTACCGCAATGTCAAACAATACTGTTGAGAAATCATTTTGGGCCTGTTTCACAAAATCAGAAGGTGCTGAAGACTCTCAATAAAAAATACAGGTATGGGACCTGCTGTTCAGAATACTTGGGACCTGGAGTTTTACGGAAAACAGATCTTTATATAATATGGATCTTCATACCTTAAGTCTACCAGAAAATCATGTAAACATTAAATAAACCCAATAGGCTGGTGCTGCTTCCAATAAGGATTAATTGTATCTTAGTTTGGATCATGTACAAGGTACTGTTTTATTTTTACAGGGAAAAAGGTAATCATTTTTAAAAATTTTAATTATATGATTACAATGGAGTATATGGGAGATGGCCTTTCTGTAAATTGGAGCTTTCTGGATAATGGATCCAATTTCCTGTACTAAGAAACTTGCGCCAAATGCTACAGGTGAACAGTAGGTTTTGTTAAAATTTGTACCCCCTATCTGACTCAACACAGACCCATTTCAGATATTCCCATGACTTGCAATTGGTTTTTATTTTTTAATTACAGGTATGGGACCTGTTATCCAGGTTTTCTGGATGATTTGGATCTTCATACTTTAAATCTACTAGAAAATCATGTAAATATTAAATAAACCCAATAGGCTGATGTTGCTTAGTTTGGATCAAGTACAAGGTACTGTTTTATTATTACAGAGAAATAGATAATCATTTTTTCAAATCTGAATTATTTCATTATAATGGAGTCTATGGGAGACTGCCATTCATTGATTTGGAGCTCTCTGGATAACGGGTTTCTGGAAAATGGATCCCATACCTGTATTTAGCTTTTTATTCAGCAGCATTGCAATTTCAACAATCTGGTTGTTATGGTCCAAGCTGCCCTACTACCCATCCATTGATTTGAATAAGGGACTGGAATATGAATAGGAGAGGGCCTGAATATAAAGATGGGTAATAAAATGTGTAGTCATACAGAGCATTCATTTATAGATGGGGTCAGTGACCCCCATTTGAAAGCTGGAAATATTCAGAGGAAGTTGGTAAATAATTCAAATACTATAACAGAAAAAAATAATTTGAAATTGAAAAGATGCTTAGAATTCGCTACTCTATAACATACTAAGTAACTTAAAAGTGAACCACCCCTTTAAGAACTGTGTTTCAGCACTGAGGGCCACCAGCATTAAATTCAGTGGTTTCACTCCTCAGGCCATCTCAGGTCAGTTGTATATTTTCTACTAGAAACAGATCAGAGAGAGAAATAATTGCTTAATATTTAGCTTATCCCTGTTTGAGTCTGGATTGCATTCATTCATAAATAGATATGAAAATATTTTCATTATGAAGCCACTATTGATTACTCAACACGGCAGTTCTGTATCAACTGAGCAACATGAAGCTGATTCCAACCTCAAGTCCTTAAAGTTAAATAATACACCGTTAATGATTCTACTTTTAAGACTAATATTTATGCTCAATATCAATCACACTAATAATGTGTATTGGCTATTAGTTTACTCCTTACCATAGACACTAAGGGGTCCATTTGCTGTGTAGACTGTATATTACAGATCATACAGATTTATGTACCGTATATACTCGAGTATAAGCCGACCTGAGTATAAGCCGAAGTACCTAATTTTACCTACGAAAATTGGGAAAACTTATTGACTCTAGTATAAGCCTAGACACAACTACAGCCCTGTCTCCCAGCAGCGCACATTCTGCCAAAGCGACCCCCCCAGCGATCAACTGGACTTCTTTGCAAAGTTGATGGTGACAGAGAATTGCCAAACGGATTACTGTGTGCTTTGTCCCACTGTCCCACTACCATGTGCAGAGGGTGCGGTTTGATATTGCCATCACTGTTAATCTTTCATATAACCAACAGAGGGCACTGTGTGATATTGCAGTCACTGTTATTCTTTCATATAACCAACAGAGGGTGCTGTGTGATATTGCAGTCACTGTTAATCTTTCATATAACCAACAGAGGGCGCACTGTTATTCTTTCATACAACCAACAGATGGCGCTGTGTGATATTGCAGTCACTGTTATTCTTTCATATAACCAACAGAGGGTGCTGTGTGATATTGCAGTCACTGTTATTCTTCCATATAACCAACAGAGGGCGCTGTGTGATATTGCAGTCACTGTTATTCTTTCATATAACCAACAGAAGGCGCTGTGTGATATTGCAGTCACTGTTAATCTTTCATATAACCAACAGAGGGCGCACTGTTATTCTTTCATACAACCAACAGATGGCGCTGTGTGATATTGCAGTCACTGTTAATCTTTCATATAACCAACAGAGGGCACACTGTTATTCTTTCATACAACCAACAGATGGCGCTGTGTGATATTGCAGTCACTGTTATTCTTTCATATAACCAACAGATGGCGCTGTGTGATATTGCAGTCACTGTTATTCTTTCATATAACCAACAGAGGGCGCTGTGTGATATTGCAGTCACTGTTATTCTTTCATATAACCAACAGAGGGTGCTGTGTGATATTGCAGTCACTGTTATTCTTTAATATAACCAACAGAGGGCGCACTGTTATTCTTTCATACAACCAACAGATGGCGCTGTGTGATATTGCAGTCACTGTTAATCTTTCATATAACCAACAGAGGGCGCACTGTTATTCTTTCATACAACCAACAGATGGCGCTGTGTGATATTGCAGTCACTGTTAATCTTTCATATAACCAACAGAGGGCACACTGTTATTCTTTCATACAACCAACAGATGGCGCTGTGTGATATTGCAGTCACTGTTATTCTTTCATATAACCAAGAGGGCGCACTGTTATTCTTTCATATAACCAACAGAGGGCATTGTGGGATATTGCAGTCTCTCCCCAAGTGTACTGTTGGTATAGGAATGATTAAAAGTGGTCGGGTACCACTGACCCGAGGTAGACTTTTTCAGCACATTTTGGATGCTGAAAAACTCGGCTTATACTTGGGTATATACGGTATATGAACTGTGCATGGCAGTTAGAACTAAAAGTGAGAGAAACCTGTCACAGGTATTTTCACATATGGGGTATATTATTGAAAAATGCATTATCCAGAAAACTCAGAAAGATGCAACGTCTATTTCCCATAAAGTCTTACTGAAGTAAAGTGCAGCAGTAACTTTTGGATCTGATGTAACAGTTACATGAGACATATTGCACTTGGTCTCGCTGCAATTTTTCTTTTAATTTAACTACGCTGAAATTTCCAAATAAAACACTGGGGAACCTGCCAATTACATTTTCTGTTTTTAAGCTTGCAGATTTATACAGGCTCGTGTCAGCCAGGGATCAAATTTACTGTAATTATGGCTTATTTACATTAACACAAAATAATACATCAATATGTAAATGTAATGTTTGTTGTAGCTAATGCTGTAGGAGACGGTGCATTTGTTTCAAGCAGTAATCACTTAAATTCTGGATAGCATGCAAATCTCAGGGGCCTGCATAAACCAAATTGCTTCCATGAATGTCTTGTGGAGCAAGAGGCTTACACACAGCACTTGGCTCATCACCAACCTCAAGATGCTTGCTGACGGCAAAACCATGCCCTGCTGTCACTGCGGCAAATCTAGCAGTAAAGAGCTCTCACTTGCATATTATTTCAAATATTTTATCAACAGATCAACAAGTGTGATATCAACAGTTAGAGGCACATTTATCAAAGGTCGAATTTCGAAATTCATGTGAGTTATTAAAGGGATTCTGTCATGATTTTTATGATGTATTTTTTATTTCCAAATTATACTGTTTACACTGCAAATAATGCACTCTATAATATAAAATTTCATTCCTGAACCAGGAATGAATTTTTTTTCAGTTGTAATATTGGTGTGTAGGCAGCCACTTTAGGTAATTTTGCCTGGTCATGAGCTTTCAGAAAGAGCCAGCACTTTGGGATGGAACTGCTTTCTGGCATGCTGCTGTTTCTCCTACTCAATGTAACTGAATATGATGCAGTGGGACCTGGATTTTACTACTGAGTTCTGTTACTAGATCTACCAGGCAGCTGTTATCTTGTGTTAGGGAGCTGCTATCTGTTTACCTTCCCATTGTTCTGTTGTTAGGCTGCTGTTGAGGAAAGGCAGTGGGTGATATCACTCCAACTTGCAGTACAGCAGTAAAGAGTGACTGAATTTGTCAGAGTACAAGTCGCATGATTTGGGGCAACTGGGAAACAGACAATATGTCTAGCCCCATGTCAGATTTATAAAAACTTCTGGAGCAGCACTACTAACTGATGCGTTTTGAAAAAAATAAGAATAAAAAGTCTAAATCCGACCAATCGCAATTTAATAAAAAAAATCTAATTTTTACAACTTGGATGATGTCCCGAAAAATCGAATTTGGTTCGAATTTAAAAACTTCATACTGGACCTCTCCCATTGACTTCAACAGCAATTCAGCAGGTTTTAGGTGGCCAATAGTCAAATTTGAGTTCTTAAAGGGCCAAAGTATGTTAAATCTCGAAAATTGAATTCGAATTTTTTTTAAAAACTCAAATAGAATTCCAATAACTCCCTAGTCATATTTGACAGATAAATCTGCCCCATAGTGATCAACAATCACTACATGCATGAAACTTGTTCCAAAGGTAAAAGGGACCATATGTCATTGGCTTTTACATAATTTCAACAGGTTTTAGCTGGAGTAATTTCAGATTCTAATTGTTAGCAGCTTCGGGGAATAAAAATCATGTTTTTTTTTTTCTCTATAAAACTTTGCAAGGTTTTTTCCCCCTTTAAAATTGAACTAGAGAAATCTGAGTTTTAGTTAATGACCCCCTTAATGTTAGTACTGTCACAAATCAAGCATTTCCCATTGAACAATACATTTAGTTAATGGTGTTACAGACTGGAACCACTAAGTAAGGTGGGAAGTTAACATGTTTAATGATACAATTTATTTTATTCTAATCTGTGTTGCAGTATTTGAAACATACAGTTTGCCCCAGAATGAGAAACATCTGCAGCATGCAGGGTTCACATTCAAAACTTTTTCCAGTTCAGTTGGTTTCAGATAGATTACCAGAACTAAAGACTTTTTCCAATTAGTTTTGATTTTCTATTTGTGACAGTGTTTCAATATTTAAGTGTAAGGCTAGGGCCACGCTAGGCGATAGCGCCGCGATTTGACTCGCGGCGACTTTTCGCCGCGACTTTTAATCCGCAATCGCTGGGGAAACTTTTGCGCTGGCGTCTATGGGGAATCGCGAAAAATCGCCAGCGTAAAAACACACGCGGCAATCTTTTTTCTACTGTCGCTCGAAATTGCCTCGCTAGGCGATTTCGAGCGACAATAGAAAAAAGATCGCCGCGTGTGTTTTTACGCCGCGATTCCCCATAGACGCCAGCGCAAAAGTTTCCCCAGCGATTGCGGATTAAAAGTCGCGGCGAAAAGTCGCCGCGAGTCAAATCGCGGCGCTATCGCCTAGTGTGGCCCTAGCCTAAAGCTGCATTTTCACCTTCTAAAGCAGCTCTGGGAGGGGGGGGTCACTGTTCTAAGTGGATACATTTAGTTGATACATTTGTTATCTGGATCCCTTCTAAACACAATACCTGAGTTTCAATAAAGGCAGCTGTTAGAATTGATACAATATTAGTTGCTAATATTCTAAAGATACTGTTGAGAAATGAATCAACTAATTGTATCACCTACAGCCATATGAAAACGTTTTGGAACCCCTCTAAGCCTGCATAATAATTTACTCCACTTTCAACAACAAAAAAAGACAGTGGTGTGTCATTCATTTCCCAGGAACATCTGAGTACTGGGGTGTTTTCTGAACAAAGATTTTTAGTGAAGCATTATTCAGTTGTATGAAATTAAATAAAATGTAAAAAAAGTTATATACTTTTTATTCAGCAGCACTTCAGTTTGCGGTTTCAGCAATCTGGTTGCTAGGGTCCAAATTACCCTAGCAACCATGCATTGATTTGAATAAGAGACTGGAATATTAATAGGAGTGGGTCTGAATATTAAGATTAGTAATAAAAATTTGCATTAACAATACATTAGTAGCCTTACAGAAAATTTGCTTTTTAAAAAAGGTCAGCAACGCCCATTTGAAAGGTACAAATACTCAGAAGAAGAAGGTAAATAACTATAAAACTTTTAAAAATAAAGAATGAAAACTAACTGAAAAGTTGCTTAGAATTGGCCATTCTATAACATTCCAAAAGTTACCTTAAAGGTAAACCACCCCTTTAAGGCGAATCTCAAAAGTTCTGAAAACACAGATTGTTCAGTATAATGGTTTAGAGGAAGACTACAAAAAGCTATCTCAGAGGTTTAAACTGTCAGTTTCAACTGTAAGGAATGTAATCAGGAAATGGAAGGCCACAGGCAAAGTTGCTGTAAAACCCAGTTCTGGCAGGCCAAGAAAAATACAGGAGCGGCATATGCAGAATATTGTGAGAATGGTTATAGACAACCCAAAGATCACCTCCAAAGACCTGCAAGAACATATTGCTCCAGATGGTGTATCTGTACTAGAGATGCACCGAATCCAGGATTCGGTTCGGGATTAGGCCTTTTTCAGCAGGATTCGGATTCGGCCGAATCCTTCTGCCCGGCCAAACCGAATCCTAATTTGCATATGCAAATTAGGGGCAGGGAGGGAAATTGCGTGACTTTTTGTCAGAAAACAAGGAAGTAAAAAATGTTTTCCCCTTCCCACCCCTAATTTGCATATGCAAATTAGGGTTCGGATTCGGTTCGGTATTCAGCCGAATCCTTCGTGAAGGATTCGGGGGTTCGGCCGAATCCAAAAAAGTGGATTCGGTGCCTCCCTAATCTGTACATCATTATACAATTCAGCGCTATTTGCACAAAGAACATCTGTATGGCAGGCTGATGAGAAAGAAGCCCTTTCTGCACTCACGCCACAAACAGAGTCGCTTGTTGTATGCAAAAGCTCATTTAGACAAGCCACAGTCATTCTGGAACAAAATGCTTTGGACTGATGAGAAATTTAGTTATTTGGTCATAACTAAAAGTGCTTTGCATGGCGGAAAAAGAACATTGCATTCCAAGAAAAACACCTGCTACCTACTGTCAAATTTGGTGGAGGTTCCATTATGCTGTGGGGCTGTGTGGCTAGCTCAGGGACTGTGGCCATTGTTAAACTTGAGGGTTGGATGAATTCAACCCAATATCAACAAATTCTTCAGGATATTGTTCAAGCATCAGTCACAAATTTGAAGTTACGCAGGGGTTGGATATTCCAACAAGATAATGACCATAAACACACTTCGAAATCTACAAAGGCATTTATGCAGAGGGAGAAGTACAATATTCTGGAACGGCCGTCACAGTCCCCCGACTTGAAAATCATGAAAAATCTATGGGATGATTTGAAGCAGGCTGTCCATGCTCGGCAGCCATCAAATTTAACTGAACTGGAGAGATTTTGTATGGAAGAATGGTCAAAAATACCACCATCCAGAATCCAGACACTTATCAAAGGCTATGAAAGGCATCTAGAGGCTGTTACATTTGCAAAAGGAGGCTCAACTAAGTACTGATGTAATATCTCTGTTGGGGTGCCCAAATGTCTTATTTTGTTATGATGCATTTTGTATATTTTCTGTTAATCCAATGAACTTTATTTCAATGCTGAAATGCTACTGTTTCCATTAGTCATGTTGTATATTAAAAGGAAGTAGCTACTTTAAAAGCTAAGCCAATGATAAACAAAACTCTAAAGAATTAAAGGAGAAGGAAAGGTTAAAACTAAGTAAGTCTTATCAGAAAGGTCCATCTAAATATACCAGTAAACCCCCAAAGTAGTGCTGCTCTGAGTCCCCTGTCAAAAGAAACACTGCATTTCTTTCCTTCTATTGTGTACACATGGGCTTCTGTATCAGAAGCCTTCAGCTTAAACCTCATTGCCCTGGGCAAGAGCATGCTCAGTTTGCTCCTCTCCCCCCCCCCCTTCACTAGTGTAATCTGAGGCCAGAGCAGGGAGAGACTCAGGCAGGAAGTGATGTCACCCCACATTAATACTGCAGCTCTTGTCCTAAACAAACAGAGTTTCTAGAGCTTTTTACTCAGGTATGGTAAAACATTCTACAGAATAAATATAGCATTCTAGCTTGCACTATTGCAGCTAATCTATTGGAAATAAAATGCCTCTGTAGCTTTCCTTCTCCTTTAAGAGGGGTTCCCAAACTTTTAATATGAACGTACCAAATTGTAACAGTTCAGAATGCTCCAGGATCAGACTGAAACACGAAAGCAATGAACATTAATCTTGATTTTTGGGAAAATGTTTAAAAATAAAAGATGGAAACCAACTGAAAAAAGTCTTTGTTAATGGTGAACAATCTGAAAACAACTGAACTGGAAAAAGTGTTTCAAAGGTGAACAACCCCTTTAACGTTAATGTTTAAGATCGCAAAATATCCTAGTACTGCACCACATATACGGGTCTAAACTAGCCTTCACCACGCAGTGTTTGCTTTCTAATATATGCAGTGGAATGTATTGCTCAGTTACTTGCTTTCCTATTTGTTATTACTTATAATGATCCTAATCATGTGCTTTATACATATATTAAGTGCTATGTGTATAACTCCACTTAATATAAGTGGGAATCAGAGTTGACTCTTACGTATGTAATACAGGTATGCAATCTGTTATACAGAAATCCATTATCCTAAAAGCTCCAAAATAAAGCAATACCAATTAAATCTTAACTAAGCTGCATCAATCCATAATGGTGTAAAAACATTCATATTGGGTTAATTTAATATTTAAATGAAAATGTGCAAGGTATGGTGATCCATATTCAAGAAAGATTCATTGTGAATATAGTTCCTATACCTGTATAAATCCATAAAAAAATGTAATTAAATATTTTTAAAGATTCAAGGTATGGGGCACCAAATACGATAAATATGTTATTTCTAGAAAGCCCCATTGTAAGGACCATCTGGGATTTGAGAACACTTGGGACTGGGGTTGCTGGACTTTAGGTGCACAGTCAGTGCACTTACCAAGTGAGCCACTGGACTGGAGGCTCTTGGGGCTGTTCCTGATCCTGTTATAGTAATCTGTATCTTGTTACGTTTCCAGTTTGTCTCCTCCCTGGTCTCCTCTCTTCTTGTTACCCTCATGTGTTTTGTGTTCTATAATCAGTGGCCCTTTATAAACCACGCCCTGAGCCTTGCTCAGGGCTGAGTCATTGAATGTATTCGGTTTGTTCCTGACCTGCCAACCTGTATCTTGAAAACCTTGAATCTGCTTGAATCTGTTTGGTTTTGTTCCTGAATCTGTTCCAGGATATTCCAAGTTCCAAGTTCCTGAATCTTGTTCCTGTGTTTTTGTACCAGCTTTTCATTGCCTGCCTGGTAAAGACTTTATTTTTGACCTGTTCCTGTTTTTCTTCAGTTTCATTAAACCCTGTATATTTCAACATGCCTGCTTCAAGTATTTGTAGCTTTTTCCCTGGGCTTCCACCACACGCACTTCCAAGTGTGAATTTAACTCCTGTTGCAGCGGTTTCCCGCTGTGAACGTTACACCCATGTCCTCAGCTTTCCAGATAATATATCTCATACCTTTTGTACTTACATACATCCAATTCAATCATATATCCAATAAACAAAAATGCTAAGTAGGATTGTAAAGTAATGGTGCTGCGCCACCTGCTGGTTCTTAGACAGCATACATTTTTTTTAAAATAATGTTTACTAAATTATGTAAAACACTATAATGCAGCAAGCAACTACATTCTTGTAGTAAAAACAAAAAATAAGAAATGTTTTGAGAGATTAAACATGGGTGTACTGTAAGGTTTTTGGGTCAGAGATCAACTTTCATCCAATGCTTTAAAAAGTGGCTCCAAAATACAGGTTTTAAAAAGCTTACCTTTTATTTGTCAAGTGCTCTTTTACCCTTGGTGTTGCTGTAAAAGCATTATAAAGCTATCCTAAATCCATACTGTACATAATTATAAGGGACTTCAAGTTAAAACGAACATTTATATCAAGTAATGTGTTAATTTTAGCATTTTAAAGCAGGTATCAATGCCTGTTTTATACACTAGTTAGAGAGTTTTGCTACCATTTCATCCTAACCTGTGGCACAGAAAAGAATGTACCAAAAGCTATGCAACTAATCACATATTTTTATCTAGTGATCAAGGCCACAGAGGAAAAGCCCTGCAGCATCTGTCTCCAATTTGCATTAGGTGATTACCCTTTTCATAGAGATGCATCAGTGTGGCTTTTAAACTTAGTAGCTTGAATGGCTACACAGCATCTTATTTAAATCAACTATAGTAGCGTTTCTAAAGTTAACACACCTGTTTTAAGAGTGCAGGGCAACAGCATTTTATATTTTAATTACTTTAAAACACTTTCATATTTTTTTGGTGTTATTCTTCCTTTAACATACACTGTGAACGTTATGTGTAGCTGAGTATTGGTGTTATTCTATGAATTTGGGCTTATAGAAGGGACTACAATGTTTCTGACTAATGTAGAACAGAGACTACTTTTGGGAAAAAAAGGACATTCTTAAACACAACTTTGCCCTTACAGACATCATCATGCATCTTGTGATAACCAACAACTGTAGCTCTGACATCTGTTCTGTCAAGTAATATAGAAAGGGCCAGAAACAGAGTGAACTAATAAGTGAAGGTGGGCCTTGCTATGTAATATGGGACCCCATGATTTCTGATAGCAGCCTTGTCTGCAAGAACACCCATTAGTGCAGATGACCACCATATTAATTAGCGGAGGTGATTCAAAGCATTTTGTCACCTGCAAACATTCAAGATTTTATGGCATCATTGAAATTAAATCAAACAATGCTACTTTTGCATGAAATCATCTTTTTTCCAAAGCAAAACACAATTGTTCTATGAATTGCTCTATGTATTGTAATATGCTTCTGATTAAGATTTTTTTTAAAAGTGAAAAAAAAAATTTTTGTTCACAATTTTTTAACTTGAACACAAGTTGTAAATGCACTGAGGCTACAAACATACAAAAAGTAAAAAAATTGATTTTCTGGTCCCGTTTCACAAATGAATTTTGTATATAAGCTATGAATCCTATACATTGCATACATACATAAAGGCCTATGTAATCATTAACATAGGAACAAAAATAAAATACTGCATTATACTTTACCTAGACTGGCTTGAATGAGAAGGAGGTTGTAACTCGGGGGTGAGGACATAAAGGTTATTATTTTTTGGCAAGCGAAGGTTTCTCAAAACAGTCTGGGGGAAAAGAAAACATCATCTGTTAGATAAAAGCACTCTAATCTGGCAAGCAACATAATATTATACTTTCCAAAAACAAAATACTGAATTGCTGAAAAAAACGACCAGTAAAGGGGCACAGGGCCAGTCGGTTGAAGTGTAATGAAAGATTATTACATAGCTCACAGTATTGGTACTTGGTTTTAAAACGGACCATGTGCACAGAAGGATGTCTATGATCGAATCACCAAAATCAGTTCTCGGTGCCTGCTCCCTCAAACATACAGGCTGGGAATAAAAGCATCTCTTTATAATTCAGAACTCAAGTTAACCACAACTGTATTTTATAGTGGACCTGTCAGCCAGACACAAAAATCTGTATAGTAAAATCTATTAAAGCATTCATAGCTGGTGTAAGCTCAGCTGTCAATCAAATATTGTCTGCCCTTCCTCTATGCCTTAGGTATAGAGGCGGGGCAGACCATTACTTTCACTTTCCATTCAGCACTTCCTAGGGGTCACTGCTCTCCACACATCCCTCCGTTCTCTTTACCATTTAATTGTGTAGCCAGGGCATGGGCATACCTCCCAACTGTCCCTTTTTCGGAGGGACAGTCCCTCTTTTCACAGCTAAACCCGCAGTCCCTCATTTGTACTGGAAAGTCCCTATTTTCTCTGCACTGAACAGCCAGAAAAAGAAACAAAGTTTCTCACTTAATTGGCTTTTAGCACAGAGCCCAGAACAGCTAACAGGTGCAAATAAGATACTTTGTAACAATTTTGAGACATACCGTATATACCCGAGTATAAGCCGAGTTTTTCAGCATCCAAAATGTGCTGAAAAAGTCTACCTCGGCTTATACTCGGGTCAGCGGTACCCGACCCAAGTAGCTGAGATTGCAGTCACTTTTAATCATTCCTATACCAACAGTACACTTGGGGAGAGACTGCAATATCCCACAATGCCCTCTGTTGGTTATATGAAAGAATAACAGTGGGCCCTCTGTTGGTTATATGAAAGAATAACAGTGACTGCAATATCACACAGCGCCATCTGTTGGTTATATGAAAGAATAACAGTGACTGCAATATCACACAGTGCCCTCTGTTGGTTATACGAAAGATTAACAG
Organism: Xenopus petersii; assembly: GCA_038501925.1. Classification (NCBI taxonomy): domain Eukaryota; kingdom Metazoa; phylum Chordata; class Amphibia; order Anura; family Pipidae; genus Xenopus; species Xenopus petersii. The sequence continues at coordinate 78,965,103 of CM076679.1, forward strand.
TGATGGCAATATCAAACTGCACCCTCTGCACATGATAGTGGGACAGTGGGACAATGCACACAGTAATCCGGCAATTCTCTGTCACCATCAACTTTGCAAAGAAGTCCGGTTGATCGCTGGGGGGGTCGCTTTGGCAGAATGTGCGCTGCTGGGAGAGAGGGCTGTGGTTGTGTCTAGGCTTATACTAGAGTCAATAAGTTTTCCCAGTTTTTGTAGGTAAAATTAGGTACCTCGGCTTATACTCGGGTAGGCTTATACTCGAGTATATACGGTTAAAAAAAACAGTTTAGCTAAGGAGAAATATTTTCAAACTTTCATAACCTGACAAAATTTTGTAAAATGAACATGGTAATTAGGGGGTGAGCCACATAAAGGGGCGTGGTCAAAATTGTTGTTTTACGTGCGAAAAATACGTTTTTGTCCCTCTTTTTTTCTTCCAAAATGTTGGGAGGTATGCATGGGGAGGGACATCGGGTGTCCCATTCTGGTGCACAAACAAGATTTTGAGATGATGCAAGGCTTGTCTAAATAACAGTGTCCACAAAAGGGCTTCTGCCTGCTTGCTATAATTATGAATTCCAAGATTGACAGAAACAAGATTCAAATAATTTATATCCCGTAATTAAAGTTCATTTTGCTTGACTAATGTGATAAAATAGGATTTTGAATACTTTTTTTGCCCCTTTAAAAGGACATGGAAATGTACATAAACTTAAAAAAACTGCTAAACTGCTAAAAATTTTAATAGCACATAATTTTAATCACTGGTCTCCGATCTTTTAAAGGAACAGTAACACCAAAAAAAATGTAAGTTTTTTAATCTAATAAAAGTATAATGTACTGTTGCACTGCACTGGTAAAACTGGAATATTTGCTTCAGAAAGACTACTTTAGTTTATATAAACAAGCTGCTTTGTAGTCATCATGGGGCAGCCATTCAATGCTGAAAAAGGAGAAGAGGCACAGATTACACAGCAGATAACAGATAATCTCTGTAGTAAACAATGGGATTTATAAGAAGTTCTCTGTTATCTATTGTGTACCGTGTGCTTAAATGGCTGCCTCTATGGCTACACAGTAGCTTGTTTATATGAACTATTGTAGTGTTTCTGAAGCAAACCCACCATTTTTACAAATGTCAGTCTACCCAGGGGAGGGGGAGGGGGTTTTTTATTATGGGTTTAAATCTTATGATACATCTGAATTTTATTTAGCTCAATCATTGCATAATGAAGGTGAAAGTGAAAAAAAATGCATATGGAGCTGTGGACTATACATTTAGGTCTATTGGTTTTGAAATATATGGGAGAAATGTAATAACATAACAAATTTGCACATAAATGAGAATAGAAATTTGCATGTCACAATGTAATATTCTTCATTAGGCTTTTATTGCAATTGCGATTCTTAATCGCGCATTGCGAACGTTAACACCCGCTTGAAGGTGGTGTAAACTTTTGTAGCAAAAGTAACTTTTTCATTCAGATGTTTTATTACATACACTGCACAGTATAGCAAACTAAAATACACAATTGCTATCCTACTCTCGTGTGAGGGGTCAAGTGTTTGCAAAGTCAAAATTGTTAACTTTGCACACATTTATTTGCATTGTGAATGACTTGTGGACGATTTTTGTGTTAGCAACCAATATCACATTCCCCCAAATGGCTCCTAAAAAAGTTTGAGGAAAAAGAAATAAGCAATAAGCTATCCACTGAAGATGAAAAAGAAATTGTGAAAAGTAAAAATGCAAAACAGAATTGAGTGATCTAGCAGATATTCTTGCACATGCATAAAGTTGCAATATGTAGTTACTCTGGCTTAAAGGGCACCAATCATTACTAAAATCATTTACTACGTAAATACACTATGTGAAAGTTCAAGAAATCCGATTTTTAAAACAGTTAGAATTGTTTGTTTAATGTAAATCATCAGCTCACTATGCTTTCTGCAAAATCTCCCCTATCTCCACTGCAGTTCTAGCTGAGGCAGGCACCTCCTCCTATATATCTTTACAGCCAAAAACAGCTCTGAAATCTCGCACATGCTCAGTTGAAATTCCTTGGTTGCTTAGCAACCCTTCTAAGCTATTTTCAAATCAGCCAAACCTCTGTGTTAGCGGCTGTTGAGTAGTGCTGCCACCTTCTGGAAGTTGGTGTGTGCCCTTCATTTGCATAATAACATCATTAGCAGGGGACAAGATAGGGAAATCACGTGATACGTCTAGTGGAGGAGTTTACTAAAACAAGCCATTATGGGTAGAATACTCAAGGCAGTGCTACAATCTGAGCATGCTCCTGAAATTTGCATGTTATAGTCTCTTTTATAGTCACAGTTAGGGTTGCCACCTTTTCTGGAAAAAAATACCGGCCTTCTTATATATTTATCTTTTTTCCCTATTAATAATATTGAGATCAACCATCATTTATACCGGCTATGCTGGTAAAATACCAGCCAGGTGGCAACCCTAGTCACAGTATGGACTCTCTCAGTGAAAGAACCCATTTGACAAAGTAAGGGTTTTTTAAAACCTGCACTTTTTTTAAAAAAACAAAAAACAAAACTATATATGTAGTTTGATTAAATGCGTTTAGGTTGTACTGGTCAGATTGTTAATATGTGTTTGATTTTGGCTCTGATAGGTGCCCTTTAAGGTCAGATTACCTTATTTAGGGTCAAACCTTTCTATGGCACATCTACTATTAAAAGACTTTTCCGATGAGGTTTTTTTTCTTTAATTCTGAAACTTCAGTTCAGTTCAAGGCTATGAAGAGGAGCTTTTATGAACAGCATGTATCATTTACTAGAACAGCCCTTTTATTCAGTTACAGTATTTAAAGCTGTGGCTTTCTAAAAATAGTCCAAGTGTCCCTTGAAATGATAGGTCTACATACTGGAAGGCTGTTTCTCTGAATACACTAAAATGGCACTAACTCAGATGCTTAAACAAAATATCCATTAGAATTATGCATCCTGGAGATTTCAGCAGACCCAAGACTTAAAAAACCATAAGGTGTCCCTGCAGTATTTATGGGAAATTTGTGGCAATCAGTTATGCATAATCACCCGCCTAAAAACGATCACATTCAGATTAGGTAGCAATGAAACCTGCATGGCGACAACTGCTTGTGTTCAGGATAGGCACTGGATGAAAGCAGCATTTCATGCAGTGGACCACCCAGAGGAGAGCAGAGTGACAGTAATATGAAGTTGTGATTTACAATTCTATAAGCCCTGCTCCTCTCCAAAGAAAACTATTATTATTACTGTTTGCAGGTTTCACTGGTGATGCTTATTCATAGAGACTGCACAGGTTTTAAATATAACCCTCTATGGCTTATATATGAAATTCCTTTTCACATTAACCACTCCTGAGCAAGTAGAAGCCTTAAGGATCACTACAGTCTTAATAAGATATATGTTTTGGAAGATATAATGAAAGGGCATTTTTTTAAATCACATTTTTATTTTCATGATCTTGATTTGGAAACCAATGCAGTTTTGTTAACAGGAATAACTGCTACTGTAAACAAACAGTACTACCCCTTATAATTATTTCCCATTATAGCTTTTATTATAGTTTTTCAGACATAAAGGGTTTCTTAGTGTGCTTCCTCAACCTAATAGTTATCTAGTATAGGTAAATCTAAAAACAACTGGACTTGCTGAGTAATCAATGAAGACGTTTCACTACTCATCCAAGCAGCTTCTTCAGTTCAGTTGTTTTTAGATTGACCTATACTAGATATACCATGACCTGGATGAATGAAAATCTTCATGGTCATATCAACCTAATAGTTGTTTTCCTGCTGCAAACAACACAAACATGCTATGTGTCAGAAGTGTATTGCGAAGTGCTGATTCAATCAGCCAGTTAGTGCAAGTGTCAATGACTTATAGCATGTGTATGTTGGTTGCAGCTAAATAATTTACAAAAAAATGGTAAATACAAATCTACAGATTAGAGGATTTTTATAATTCCTGTATGTGATTCTTTAACCTACTGAGATAACCGAGGTCATAGCAAAGCCATATTTATAATTTATATGTTGTGCCTACGCCACATACATGTTTGGGACAGAAAAAAACACCAATGGTATTGTTCATCTGAAACTTAAAGGGCAAGTCAACCCCAAAATAAAAATTTGGCTAATAAAATAAAACTTAATTCTAAGCAACTTTCCAATATACATATATTAAACATTTTCAGTGTTTTTAAAGTTATTAGTAAAAACAATTGCTTTAAAGTTATTAGTAAAAACAATCGCTACTGAAATCAGTGTTTGCTTAACTGGTTGTTACTTTTTAAACAACATTGCAAAAGTTTTAATTCCCCAGCTGCTTTGTCTTACATTGTTTCAACAGTATAAGATTTTGTATGTTTGTTTGTTTGTTTTGTCGACTACCTTAACAAACATATTGCATGCTTAGCTACAAGCTGGAATCAAGCAGCATGGCAGTTAATAATTAAATAAATAAAGAAGACTAACTAAAACCTTGCTTAGAATGTGTCATTTTATAATATACCGAGAATAATTATATACAGTAGATCTATATACAATTATAAGACCTATTGTCCAGAATGCTTTCAGTAAAGTCTGCTAAAAATGTATTTGACATAAAATAAAGCAAATAGGATTGGTTTGCCATTAAAAATGATAAATGCAGCATTACTAGTAACAAGTACTTTTTATTATTACAGAGAAAAATGAAAGACATTTTAAAATGTAGAATTCTTTGCTTAAAATGGCCCTCCTGTAATTTGGAGCTTTCTGGATAAATTGTTACTAGATAATATGACCTCATACTTGTATAGCATGATTGCATATTTGTTTAAATCGATTTACAGTAATAGATGTCACAATAGACTATGGGCTGCAATAGCTATATAGTGATTTGCATGCATAAAACATAAATTTGAACTGGACCCAGCCACACATTGAAAAGTTTCCAGACAAGTATTTATTATATTTTATACTCACACTGTCTTCCACATCACCAGATTTCCAACCCTTTAACAGCATTTTAGAAACAGGGATTTGAAGTTCATTCTCTAGGATCTGTTTGATGTCTCCTGCAGAAAGTAAAATAAAGCAAAATAACAGGAGCCATTTGGAAATAAAATCCAATGATTTTTTTGTTTTTAAGCTCTGCACAATAGAAAAGAAATGGGTATATATATTTCAAAAAATCAAATTGTTTACAATATAGATGTGGCACACTGTTGTGGTATGCTCCACCATTGAGGTTATTTTTTAAAACAAACCAGTGGTTTGTTAAGTATAGCGTCGTTACTCTATCCATAATCTCAATGCCACAACAGCTTTAGTTAAGGGCCGGACTGCTTCAAGCCCAATGTTATGAGTAAACCCTGCAGTAATCATGTTGTTTTTCCATAATGTCAATTACTAGCACAGTTACTACCCCACACCCTCAGCAAGTACCTGTAGATAGAGTTGCCAAACACTGATAGACCAGGTTATATACAGTGTGGGAAAAAGGAAGAGCATCACCTCCAAGACAAGCACAAGCCCAGCAACAAAGTACTGGAATAATTTGATTTTCATAAATGCATTTCATTAAAATTAATACTAAATATTATCAACAATAAAATAACTAATTAACAGCAAAAGCAATAGGATAATTCAGGTATTTTAAGACAATTTTACGCCAATGCCTCTTACCATTTATACAGTTTTTTGTAATACCTTGGAAGGAGCAGCGCTGCAAGAATGAGTAGACCACTGCTACTATATAAATCAATAGCAAAAGTGAAAGTTGTGCTCCCCACTTGACATTTATTTTTATTATTATTTTATTTTATTATTAAAGGAGGGCTTGCTTTTACAGTGGAACCACATATTACAAGCAAATAAAAAATACCCTCTACACTCCCTTTCCTAGTTGGAGTGCTACTATAAGAAACGCTCATCTTGGCAATATAAAAAATGTTTTGTTTCTTTAAAGGAGAACCAAACCCTTAATTATAAAAATCTCGACCCCCCTACTCTACATAGACCCCCCTCCCTGCTCCCCCCCCAGTCTACGTGTAACCCCCGGTAAATGCCCCTACCTCTTTATTTACCCTTGGTGCAGATTCTGTGCAACGGAGTTCACGGGCGCCATCTTCTTCTCCTCTGTAGTCTTCGGGAAGAGAGAGGCGTATCAGCACATGCGCAGTTGGAGCAATCTTCCTGTTTGCGACAACTGCTGATGCGTCGAAAGTGATGGAAAGAAGACCTGAACATTACCGAAGAGGAGAAGATGGCGCCCGTGAACTCTGCTGCACAGAATCTGCACCGAGGGGTAAATAAAGAGGTAGGGGCATTTACAGGGGGTAACACCTAGGCTGGGGGGAGCAGGGAGGGGGTCTATGTAAGGTAGGGGTTTTTATAATTAAGGGATTGGTTCTCCTTTAGGTGTAAAGAAAGTTGCATGTTAAATTGGATTGTAAAAACACCATCAAGTCCATCAAGTTCAACACCTTCAAATGAAACCCAGCGTTCATACATACACAAACTTACACTGACCCCACCGTAATTTTACATAAACTATATACAGTCATATGAAAAAGTTTGGAACCCCTCTCAGCCTCCATAATAAATTTACTCCACTTTCAACAAAAAAGATAACAGTGGTGTGTCTTTCATTTCCCAGGAACATCTGAGTACTGGGGGGGGGCAGTATTCAGTTATATGAAATGAAATTAAAATCATGAGAAAGGGTATTTAAGGTGGTCAATTGCACGTTGTGCTCCTCTGAAGAGTGACAACATGGGATCCTCAAAGCTACTCTCAAAACAAAGATTGTTCAGTATCATGGTTTAGGGGAAGGCTACAAAAAGCTATCTCATAGGTTTAAACGGTCAGTTTCAACTGTAAGGAATGTAATCAAAAAATGGAAGGCCACAGGCACAGTTGCTGTAAAACCCAGGTCTGGCAGTCCATGATAAATACATGAGCTTCATATGCGGAGGATTGTGAGAATGGTTACGGACAACCCAAAGATCACCTCCAAAGACCTGCAAGAACAAGTCACTTGTTGTATGCAAAATTTAATTTAGACAAGCCACAGTCATTTTGGAACAAAGTGCTTTGGACTGATGAGACAAAAATTTTGTTATTTGGTCATAACAAAAAGCGATTTGCATGGCAGAAGAAGAACACCATATTCCAAGAAAAACACCTGCTACCTACTGTCAAATTTGGTGGAGGTTCCATCATGCTGTGGGGCTGTGCGGCTAGTTCACGGACTGGGGCCATTGTTAAAGTTAAGGGTCGGATGAATTCAACACAATATCATCAAATTCTTTAGGATAATGTTCAAGCATCAGTCACAATGTTACGCAGGGGTTGGACATTCCAACAAAACAATGACCCTAAACACACTTCTACAAAGGCATTTATGCAGAGGGAGAAGTACAATATTCTGGAATGGCCGTCACAGTCCCCCGACTTGAATATCATGGAAAATCTATGGGATGATTTGAAGCAGGCTGTCCATACTGGGCAGCCATCAAATTTAACTGAACTGGAGAGATTTTGTATGGACGAATGGTCAAAAATACCGCCATCCAGACACTCAACAAAGGCTATGGGAGGCGTCTAGAGACTGTAACATTTGCAAAAGGAGGCTCAACTAAGTATTGATGTAATGTCTCTGTTGGGGTGCCCACATTTATGTACCTGTCTAATTTTGTTATGCTGCATATTGCATATTTTCTGTTAATCCAATAAACTTTATGTCACTGCTGAAATACTACTATTTCCATAAGGCTTGTTATATGTTAAAAGGAAGTTGCTACTTTGAAAGCTCAGCCAATGATAAACAAAACACCAAAGAATTTAGAGGGGTTCCCAAACTTTTTCATATCACTGTATATATATACCTATAGCTATACTAACTATAGAATTTAGTATCACAATAGCCTTTGATATTATGTCTGTCCAAGAAATCATCCAAGTCACTCTTAAAGGAACAGTTCAGTGTGAAAATAAAAACTGGGTAAATAGATAGGCTGTGCAAAATAAAAAACGTTTCTAATATAGTTAGTTAGCCAAAAATTTAATATATATAAAGGCTGGAGTGAACAGATGTCTAATAAAACAGCCAGAATCCAACTTCCTGCTTTTCAGCTCTATAACTCTGAGCTAGTTAGCGACTTGAAAGGGGGCCACATGGTACATTTCTGTTCAGTGAGTTTGCAATTTATCCTCAGCATTCAGCTCATATTCAAAAGCAACAGATATGACCCATGTGGCCCCCCCTCAAGTCTCTGATTGGTTGCTGCCTGGTAGCCAGGGTAACCAGTCAGTGTAAATCAAGAGAGCTGAAAAGCAGGAAGTAGTTTTCTGACTGACATGTTATACATCAAATCACTCCAACCTTTATACATTACATTTTTGGCTAACTAACTATATCAGAAACATTTTTTATTTTGCACAGACTATCTATTTACCCAGTTTTTATTTTTACACTGAACAATTCCTTTAAAAGCATTAACAGAATCAGCCATCACAACATCACCCGGCAGGGCATTCCACAACCTCACTGTCCTCACTGTGAACCACCTACATTGCTTCAAATGAAAGTTCTTTTCAGACAGAGTTCTGTCTTTTGCTTCCACACTTCTTCTTGTTACAGTTAAGAGGTGTAGTATTTCTGGTCAAGTGATCTCTGATGCAGCACGGAGACCATCACGAAATGGCAGTTCCAGGCAAGAGATGTAAAATGGCAGTATTTACTTAAATATATTCTAGTTTGATAAAAGTCTTTAATATGCCACTTAATTTGATATAAACTATCTGTTGCTTAAGTATTAATTTGGGGGGTATAGTTTTCCTTTAATTTCTGAAGCTTTATGCCTTACCTACAGTAAATTGCATAAGCTCCATGTCTTACCTACAGTGCAGCTGTCTTCTAGAACTACATCTGCTGTTTTGTCTCTGTACTCAACTTTAAAGTTTAGCATTCGTGACAGCCGCTCAACAATCTGCCGTGACGGAACCACAGGACGAAAAGCTGAAGTGGAGGATGAAGGCAGGGAAGAAGAAGAAGCAGCAGCCATGGTAGCTGTTTGGGCAGCAGTACTATATACCTGATTTGGCAAGGAATCACTGCTGTATTCACTGAAAAAAGAAAATAGAAATTAACCAATAAGGCCAAATTTAACATTTGACATGAAGGAACTGTTGGGTCAATCTTACTTTTTATACTTTGCTAAAAAAAAATGTCTCAACCCCAGGTATGAATAATAAATCTGTTCCTTAAGATCAGGCACAAAGTATGTTTGTTCTAACACAAAATAGCCAAACAACAATTTTTTGGGTGAAGCAAATATGAAAAAATATTTTAGTGTAAAGTGACTGTGAGAATGGTGTGGGACAAACAGGGGCACAGCCCTAAATATGTCCCAAGAAAGTTGACTTCTCCTTGTACACACAAGCTCTTATTCCAGCCACTGTTTCATGACATGAAAGAGCTCAACTAGAGACCAGCATCCACCAAAAATCTTTATAATTTGGCCTCAACTTTTGCTCCAGTACAGTAACCCATAACAGCCAATAACCAACAAGGTTTCTGTAGAGTAGTCAGAATATCAAGCATCAGATTGCTCAATATGATAAACTGCAAAGGGGCAAATCTGTAGGTAATAGTAAAAACTATAGAAATAATAAAAACTATTTTTCCCCCATATCCCTGAACGATAACAGCAGATGCAAGTGATTCTATGACAATTATCTGCTAGTGTTGAAAATCAGTCAATATACCTGCACATAATACACATCTTTGCAAAGCTGCTTAAAAAAAAAACAGGCTTGTTTACACATGATTTTTGTTTTTTATGCCTTTTTACTAATAGTTAATAAGATATAAGTAAGAATATATTGGTTCAAGTTATTTTTAAGGTGAAAGCTGTGGTTATACATACCTCTGTAATATACCATTTTCCTGTGGTATAACACCATTTATTGCAGCCTGCAGATGAAAGAGATATGTCAGTATAAGCCAGCTTCCTGATGAGCACAGAGGGTGTAAGGTAAGAAGCATACTATAAATAACAGTTATCCAGTTACCCTAACCAACACACAGACATAATTTAAAGCTAATTAAAAAAAAAAAAAGTTGTAACCTTGGTTCCCCTTAATAGTTTTGATCATTTTTATGTCGTAAGATTTACATACATAGTATTTGCAATATGAGCACATAATAATCAATAATGGTATGCAATTTTTAACATTTAGGGGGTTATTTATCAAAGTCCAATTTTGCTGGTTGGACTTTCAAAGGGAAAACCACAATTTTTTCGTAGAAACACAAAAACTACAATTTTTTGTGACTATGGTGTTAAAAGTGAGAAGAAAAAAGTACTCCAACTCAGACTTGCCGAGGACATGTTCAATGACAAACGTCCCGAAGATAATGTGATTTGCTCTGGGTTTTCCGAAAAAGTTTCGTTATTTGGGTGTCAAATCCAAAAAAGTCATGGATTCTGAGTTTTTTTTAATGAATGTATCGAGACTTTTCAAGATCTTTACAAGATTTTTTCTGGAAAATGTAATGATAAATACGGGGGGGAAGTCTGTGCTGATTTGGTTGGTGTGGCTTTCCAAAAATAATGAGATCAATTCAGATTTTGATAAATAACCCCCTTACAGAAGTAAATTAAAATCCGTAATTACCAAAATATTGCATGTATGCATGGGCGTCCACAAATAGGAGCAAGGGGGGGCACTTGCCCCCCCCCTCAGACTTGTAATTAATAATGCATTATATTCTCTTGTCATATATATATATATATATATTAAAAAATGGACCATGCACTTCCATCTTAGTTCCGCCCCTTCCCTCAGTAAACTTCCTGCTCCTTCACTGTGTTGAGGAAGAAGAAAATCAGAACAGGTGCGCATCTAACAAAGTGTGTGAGTTGTGCGTATGATAGAGAGTATAAATTAATTTGTGTATACATAGCTGTGTAAATACTCAATTTCGCATTAATAAATCTTATAGGTGCAAGTTATGTGTTAGTTTGCCTTCATACAACCATTCTCTCCAGGGCATTTGGCAGAAAGCAGATTGACACCTTCAGTTCCTTGTCCCGCTGTCTCATTGAATCTTTTAACTCAATTCACTTCTCATACTTATATTGATATTTTCACTCTACTGATTTACTCCACAATCACCTCTCAGTTTCTATTACCCCTATGCCTCCTCACTGCTCTATATATTTGTATAGCTATAAATATCTATAATATTAGATTTAAAATATTAATATATCTATATATTTGTATTGCTGTAAATATCTATATTATTAGATTTAGAATATTAATATATCTATATATTAGTATAGCTATAAATATCTATAATATTAGATTTAGAATATTAATATATCTATATATATTTGTATAGCTATAAAAATCTATATTAGATTCAGAATATTAATATATCTATATTATATATTATATATATATATAGATATATATATATATATATATATATATATATATATATATATATAATTTACAAGATATTCAGGGCTTTTGTGTATTATTTTTATATATAAAAAATAATAGCAGGGGACCGAAACGTTGACCTGTTTTCTTTTAATATTTGACTAAATAAAAGTGAAGATTTTACTAAAATCCCAGTGTGCATTCCTACTTCTGAGGACTTGTATACAAATGGCAAGGACTAGCACCTGGGTATATATACACACACACACACACACACACACAAACTCTAATATATATTAATAATCATATAGGCAGTTTTCAGCAAATGTGATGAAGTAATAAAATACTACTGTATAGCCACATGGTGGTGAGAGAGTCTTTGTCTTTGTTCTGTTACAGACATGCATCAAAAAGAGTATATTTGCTTTCTTTGATTTTTTCATTTTTAAACTCATAGGGGGCCATTTATCACACTCTGAATAACAAAAACCAGAAAAAAAAATTTCCAGCATTTCAAATGATCTGTACTATATAACAGACAAAGCTTTATGTATGGATTTCACACTCAACACACTCAGTCTGAATTTCTCTGCTGAAGTACCTGTATCTGCTCTAGTTCTATACTGGATAACTCGCGTCACTTAAAATGTATGACTGCATTCATATATTGACCACATCCTGTCAAATTATTAAACAGTGGAGAGTTCAGTGCATGTTTGTGACACAAAGAGCTCTCTATAGGCAGAAAGAAAAGCAGTTTTCATTACACGGTGGAGCCAATCTAATCGCTTGTTGCCTGAATGATGACTCTGCATTTTTCTACTTGGCGATTGTGCAAGGAAAACAGTGGAAAAGGAGGGAGGGAGTGAGCTCCAGCTCCGCACTCCCTTAATAACTACTATTTTCATAAATAAATAACCGTTAACTTGACTTTCTAACGTTCTGAAATCAGAGCTCAACACCAACCGTCACAAGAGTCTGATGAAACTTTATGCTTAGTTCTTTCTGCAATATATAGTTCCTAAATATGGACAGCAGTTTCTTACTGACTTATGTGCCACAGAATCTAAAAAGAGGTTTAGTATTTTTCACCTCCAATATTTTGCATTTCACCCTGGGTTCATCAAGATGCTGTACTATGTGGTTTAGTCCTAGCACACCTGAAGGGGTCTGTCCTTATACATGGACCAGTCTAATGATATATATTAACCAATACAACTTTCCAATAGGCATTTATTAAAAATGTCATTGCTATCAAAGTTACAGTAGAACTTTGGTTTTATGTCCCTGGATTTTGTGGTTTCCTTGAATTGATGCCGTTTTGTTGTGGTCTCATTCAGACAAGCTGCATTTATTCTTCCTGGATTTAATATTTTCCCAAAATGTATGATATTTTGATCCCCTGGCTGGAATATGTAAAATCAAGGTTCAACAACCAGGAGTTAAGAATTTGCTTAAACTCCTAGTTGTTACTTTTTAAACAATTGTAAAAGTCTGGAGCCACCAGGGCAGATAATATAAAGAGAGACAACACTGCTTTCAATAGTAATACACATACAAATAAATGAATTGCTGTGTATAGCAATATAGCTCAGAATTGTGTTTTGTTGGGCAAAATTAAATTTTTTTGGGTTGACATTGCCTTTAAACAAGTTATTACTTTTGGGGGCCTGAAACATGAAAGTTAGAATATCACTAGTGCAAGGCATAAATATCTTTCAAGCTTCTTAGGCTAAGGCCACACTAGGCGATAGCGCCGCGATTTGACTCGCGGCGACTTTTCGCCGCAACTTTTAAGCCGCAATCGCTGGGGAAACTTTTGCGCTGGCGTCTATGGGGAATCGCGAAAAATCGCCAGCGTAAAAACACACGCGGCGATCTTTTTTGTACTGTCGCTCGAAATTGCCTCGCTAGGCGCCCTCTGTTGGTTATATGAAAGATTAACAGTGATGGCAATATCACACAGCGCCATCTGTTGGTTGTATGAAAGAATAACAGTGACTGCAATATCACACAGCACCATCTGTTGGTTGTATGAAAGAATAACAGAGACTGCAATATCACACAGCACCATCTGTTGGTTGTATGAAAGAATAACAGGGACTGCAATATCACACAGTGCCATCTGTTGGTTGTATAAAAGAATAACCGGGACTGCAATATCACACAGTGCCATCTGTTGGTTGTATAAAAGAATAACCGGGACTGCAATATCACACAGCGCCCTCTGTTGGTTATATGAAAGATTAACAGTGACTGCAATATCAAACAGCGCCATCTGTTGGTTATATGAAAGATTAACAGTGACTGCAATATCACACAGTGCCCTCTGTTGGTTATATGAAAGAATAACAGTGACTGCAATATCACACAGCACCCTCTGTTGGTTATACAAAAGATTAACAGTGATGGCAATATCAAACAGCACCCTCTGCACATGGTAGTGGGACAGTGGGACAATGCACACAGTAATCCATTTGGCAATTCTCTGTCACCATCAGCTTTGCAAAGAAGTCCGGTTGATCGCTGGGGGGGGTCGCTTTGGCAGAATGTGCGCTGCTGGGAGACAGGGCTGTAGTTGTGTCTAGGCTTATACGCGAGTCAATACGTTTTCCCAGTTTTTGTAGGTAAAATTAGGTACCTCGGCTTATACATGGGTCGGCTTATACACGAGTATATACGGTATTTCTGTTCAGTGAGTTTGCAATTGATCCTCAGCATTCAGCTCAGATTCAAAAGCAACAGATATGACCCATGTGGTCCCCCTCAAGTCTCGGATTGGTTACTGCCTGGTAACCAAGGTAACCAATCAGTGGAAACCAAGAGAGCTGAAAAGCAGGAAGTAGTGTTCTGGCTATTATGTTAGACATCCAGTCACTCCAGCCTTTATACATTACATTTTTTGCTAACTAACTATATTAGAAACATTTTGTATTTTGCACAGGCTATTTACCCAGTTTTTATGTTTACAATGAACAATTCCTCTAAAGGAGAAACAAACCATTTAAAAAAAAAAATTCCGGAAATTGCCGAAGTGCCAGAAGAAACACGAAGACCCAGAAGATGGATGCCTAGTAATCCAAAGCCAGAATCTGCGACGAGGGGCAAGTAAAGAGTATGGGGCATCTCCCCGGGGGGGCAGTTAGGCTGGAGGGAGGGGGGGTCTCCGTGGGGTGGGGGGGTACGGGTTTTTTCTCTCCTTTAAAGTCACTGACTAACTCAGAGTTAGAGAGCTGAAAAGCAGGAAGTAGTGTTTTAATCTATGTTAGACATCTGCTCACTCCAGCCTTTATACATTCGTTTTTTGGTTAACTATTAGAAACATTTTTTTATTTTGCACAGCTTATCTATTTACTTTTTTTACTGAACTGTTCCTTTAATATTATGGTATTGCTCCTGTAGATTATTGACTATAGCAGCACTTGAGATTATATAACTGATAACTCAGACCAGAGTTGGACTGGGGGGCCCGGGGCCCACCGAGACTACTGTCCAGGGCCCCCCTGTGACCCCCAATGTGATGCACCGATCTCCTGAGTGAATGGTGCCACACGCATGCGCAGATGACGCTGCACAACGCCTAAAAGAAACTTTTTTGCAGAATCCGATTGGGAGAGGGGTCAGGCCCGGCCAAGACCCATTAAGGGTCGTGGCCAACTGGATTTTTTCCCGGTATCCCGCCGGGCCAGTCCTACACTGACTCAGTGGGGGGGGGGGGGTTCTATGGTGTTCCCCAAAATGCAAGATGGAAAAGTTTATTTTAGTGCAGACTATTAAAGGTTAATGTTTTTATCAAGCTCTTTCATTCTGCTTTTGAATTAGTTAACCTTAGTAATAAAGTGGTGACAATTTGGGTTTTTCTTTTAGTTTGGAAAAAATATTTCAATTATCTGACTACACTATTTGTGGGTATCACATTTGATTTTGGTTTGTGAATTACAGGGAAATCAACCTTCGCTGGGACAGGTGTAGTGAGGTTTATGTATAAAAGTAGTTTAATGCCTTTTATGATGATCATGTGAAACAAATAGTGGAGATTCAACTATAAATGGAGCCTGGAATGTTACATTTACTTATGTATACAGTTATATTAAAAAGTTTGGGAACCCCTCTTTATTCATTGGAGTTTTGTTTATAATTGGCTGAGCTTTCAAAGTAGCAACTTCATTTTAATAACATAGCATGCCTTATGGAAACAGTAGTATTTCAGCAGTGACATAAATATTGGATTAACAGAAAATATGCATCATAACAATATTAGACAGGTGCATAAATTTGGGCACCCCAACAGAGATATTACATCAATACTTAGTTGAGCCTCCTTTTGCAAATGTAACAGCCTCTAGTCACCTCCTATAGCCTTTGATGAGTGTCTGGATTCTGGATGGTGGTATTTTTGACCATTCGTCCATACAAAATCTCTCCAGTTCAGTTAAATTTGATGGCTGTCGAGCATGGACAGCCTGCTTCAAATCATCCCATAGATTTCCCATGATATTCAAGTCAGGGGACTGTGACGGCCATTCCAGAATATTGTACTTCTCCCTCTGCATAAATGCCTTTGTAGATTTCCAAGTGTGTTTAAGGTCATTGTCTTGTTGGAATATCCAACCCCTGCGTAACTTGAACTTTGTGACGGATGCTTGAACAATATCCTGAAAAATTTGTTGATATTGAGTTGAATTCATCTGACCTTCGACTTTAACAAGGGCCCCAGTCCCTGAACTAGCAACACAGGTAGCAGGTGTTTTTCTTGGAATGCGGTGTTCTTTCGCCATGCAAAGCACTTTTTGTTATGACTCATCAGTCCAAAGCACTTTGTTCCAAAATTCACTGCTTGCGGCGTGAGTGGTGAAAGGACTTCTTTCTCATCACCCTGCCATACAGATGTTATTTGTGCGAATTGCACTTAATTCTAGAATGGTGTACAGATACACCATCTGCAGCAAGATGTTCTTGCAGGTCTTTGAAGGTGATCTTTGGGTTGTCTGTAACCATTCTCACAAAACCTGGGTTTTAGAGCAACTGTGCCCGTGGCCTTCCATTTCCAGATTACATTCCTTACAGTTGAAACTGACAATTTAAACCTCTGAGCTTTTTGTAGCCTTCCCCAAAACCATGATACTAAACAATCTTTGTTTTCATTTTCAAATCTTTTGAGAGTTGCTTTGAGGATCTCATGCTGTCAGTCTTAAGAGGAGAAGCACAACTTGCAATTGGCCACCTTAAATAACTTTTCTGATGATTGGACACACCTGCCTATGAAGTTCAAGGCTTAACTAGCTAATCCAACCAATTTGGTGTTGCCAGCAATACGTATTGAGCAGTTACATCCATTCATATTAGAAAAATTACAAGGGTACCCACATTTTTGCACAACCAGTTTTTCCCATTTGATTTAATTTCATACAACTGAAGTTTTGAAATGTCCTATAGTTTAATCGGAGTTTGAGCTCAGGCAAATCACCATTACCAGCAGTCTTCATGGAAATATATATATTCTGTTTAGAAGCTGGGAATCATTTCAAAAAGAAAATTGCCCTTACATAATGGAAAATATTTAGCATATTCTGTTAAGGAGTCGCTGCTGATACAACACAGTTAACAACTCATTATAGGTTTCTTCATCTATATAAAAATATTCTTTAACATCATTTCCCTGATGATGACTGATCTCTTGTTCTGAACCTTGAACCTTGGCAAGGGTTTTCTCGCTCAGTAAATGAGGGACAGATGAAAAAATGCTTTACAGGTTGTGCTTTGAAATCGGATATAGCAAGTTATATTTTATTTCTTCCCTCACTTACAATTTACAATTATACATGTTCAATGTGGTACCAAACAAGTTTCTGTACTAATGGTATCACAGTAGTATTTTAGGTTCTGGAATTTTGACCTACACTAATGAGGTTATTTTTCAAAAGTCGAATTTTAGAGAAATGTGAATTTTTTGAAACTCTAATAAATTAGATTTTATTCACAATTCAAATGGTATGTTATGAAAAAATGTGAACATCTAAAATTCTAGTGAATAGCTCTGACCCAAAAACTTGAACCAAATTCGAATCCTCTGAAAAAAAAAATAGAGTGAATTCCTGACCTACAAATTAAATTAAGAGCAGTGTGAATATTGCCTGCAAATATAGTGTGGCCCCCAAGGTCTTTGGTCCCCATAAATGAGTATTTGCTGTTACATAGCTTTATAGCGCCTTCTTGCCAAAATACTGTAATTGATTTGTTGCTCTTGCTGCAACATCTGTGAAGGAAAAGTACATATATGAACAAATGTAAATTATCCTCTGTCTTGCTTCTTCATATTTTTTTTATCTTGACCTTCATACTTATAACACCAGTATAAATATTTAAAATGTGTTCCATGCATGGCAAAAGTAGCGTAGGCAAACACAATACAGATATATAAACAAAAACTGGCAAAGTGAGTCAGTAATAACCAAAAGCATTCATTTGTCAGCAGAAGGGCTTCACAGTAAAACATCCTCAGAACCTGTTAAGCATTTTCATTGATTCTAATCCAGCACCTCCAGGGAAAATTTATATTTTCCTTTGGAATGTTGTGCACACTTTAAACAAGCCACGAGTGCATGTGACACACTGCTCATAATACCATCCAGAGGCCACATTACTTCACCTCCACCAGTTCAAGGAGAGCTCACACACAACTTATTATTTCAAAAATTAGAAACACCTGCAAAGAATAACGCACAAATTGTTTTAATGAAGTGGAGCATCCTAATGGATGCAATTTAATCACATTTATTAACATTTTCTACCAGTAAAGAGAGTGTTTTAATAAACTGGCTCATTAACAGTATTTCCTACATTGCCAAATGTACCAGTTTGTACTAACTACTTTAGGCTAGGGCAACACCGAGGCCGAAATCAGCTGGCCGAAATTCGCTAGCTGATTTCAGCCCTACCATAGCCAGTAGCCTCCTCTCTTTTCCGCATGGAATTGGCTCTTTGCAAAGAGATTCGTCAGATTTCACCTCAAAATGCAAAGACTCAAAGTACTTTGCCGAAACCCAACAAGTCTGTTCATGCCAAAATTTAGCCAAGCAAATTAAGTGCAGAAAAGAGAGGAGGCTACTGCCTGCACTAGGGCTGAAATCAGCCAGCGGATTTAGACTATCTGATTTCAGGCCCCATGTGGCCCTAGTCTTAAGAAGTCAAATGTATTTCTTTCCTTTGGGGTGATATATACTTCAGCAGCAGCACTGAACTTTATGTGATCTATGAATAGAAAGCTCACTATTTCAACTTAGTAAACTTCTTTCCATGATACTTAAAGCCACAGACAGCCAATCACCCAAGATTACCCTTTGTACAGCTGTCAAAAACAAATCAAAGATGTAACCACAGGGGAACTAGGGAATAAACAACAGACAGGGCCCCAGACCCTCAGCTTAGGGAGAAGATAAGCCGATAGCAGAAAATAGGGGGCATTCAGGCAATCAAGAAACTCCACAAGGGCCACCAAAAAATTGTATAAATTATTATTGTATAAATATTATTTATTGTGGATTAATTTAGAAAAGCTCAGTATATCCAATTGGCATCGAAAGTGTAGGGCTAATGGAGATACTGATCTATTTTAGATGAATCTGCAATTAATAATATTTTTTCTATTTTTTGTGGCCCTTGTGGAGTTTCTTGAGTGCCTGGATGCCCCCTGTTTTCTGCTATTGAACCAAGCAGTAAAGTCAATATGGGAAATTTAATTGATGATGGCGACAATGGGTGAAGCAAAATGATAGGCATGTAGGTAATTGTAGTGGAAGGAAAGACAAAGCAGTCATGTAGCAGGAAGCAGCAAAGGTGAACTTCTAATTAACTTATATTTACTAACAATCGAATTGCAATTTCTTCCACTGATCTAAAAAGATTTTTGGGTTTCCTATATTTCTTAAAAGCTCCAAAAAAATTGAGATGTGTTAAGTGTAAAAGCCACAAAAACCTTTAATGCAAAACTTTACCAAGTAAAAGTTGTAAAGGTCCTATAGAAGTCAATGGTAAGTCATATAGGTGTCTACTAAATGTAAAAATTAAATCTCTGGGAACCAGTTTCTGCCAGATAACATACTACTTTCTATACATTTCCAAAGTGGGCTTTTGTAATAAGCAATGAAATAAAATTGGAAAAAAAACTTACTACTAAATCCCAGTTGTTTTGTTCTAGCAATGTTATAGCTTCATCAATATTTTCAATGCCTGTACATGCCTAGAAGAAAGGGAACAAAGAATAATAGTCAGTAAGGTACAAGAGGTTTATAGCAAATTGCACAGTATTTGAAACAAAGAGCAATATACCAAAAAGATTGCACAGGAGCTGAGGGCACATGAATAAGATGTTTGTTCAACATAGAAAGTGTAAATATACTTTAAGGACCTATGTTTATGATGGCAAACTGTTGATGGTCCCTCGGACTGCTGACAGTCCCTCAATCCCTCGTTAACTAAATAAATTATCTATGCTGTTGTATTTTAGTTATCAATTACTAATCCACCTGTGCAGCTATAGAGATATTGAGACAACTTTGAAGCTCAATTCCTGATACTTTCCATTTATGACTTCTACTGGACCTGAAATAATTCAGTATTCTCAAGCACTCAGTCTAAGAAACCAACAAGCTATTTATTTATAACATTATGGGAAAAGGTAATCAAAGATAATCAAAGTGGCAGACAATAAACTGGAAAAAAAAACAGCAATATTACCTATATGGGGCAATAAATGTGGTTAATTAGATCTGTCCCACCAGCAGCCAACACAAAATAATCTTATTTTAAGATGTACAAAAATAAGTTAGGAATTGTAAACATACAGATTTATCAAGGTAGTGCCATAAATGTATTACATACATTTACTATGTATGATGTACTACACATAGCATAAACACATAAGAAAACCTAAATACATTATGTTAACCTAGCAATTAGTAACTGCCCAAATGTGCATTTTTAGGCTGAAATCAACCAGAGTTAACATTCCATTGAAAAGTAACAGCTACTAAATTCTGACAGATCTCCAAGCATGTAAATTACACTTGAAAGATGCAATAGACACGGGGAGGCACATTTATCAAAGTTTGAATTTCTAATTCATGTGAATTTATTTCACTCAATATTAGAAAAACGGTCACATATAGACAGTGGAAAGTAATTGAAAAAAGTCCTTTTTTCTGGTGAACAATCTGAAAACAACTGAACTGAAAAAAGTGTTTGAAGGTGAACAACCCCTTTAAGAAAGCAAATGGAAACTGAAAGCACTTCCATGACAAAGCTATCTCCTGACAATGGCCAACAAATTTTTAAAGCACGTTATCATATGCAAAATTGGAAATGATTCCTATATATGTTTATTATTTCACTATCCTGTATTCCAGGATAAAGGACAGTAAAACATTCAAATGAAGATATATATAGGCATGCTGTGGTGGTGGAGGAGTTAAAACCTTTACACAAATGTGTTTTCCCTCCTCGCAAGCTTTGGAAACACATCTGGAAAAGGTTTGTTTGAGCTGGCAGTATTGCCAGTGAATAAAAATAGAAACGTCATCAAAAAGCAGGTGTGTGGGATATTTTAAGGTTCGGTTGTATACATTTTTTAAACAAAGGGTTTACTGATTAAAAAATATAAATAAGCACATGTATTTAAATATGTTTTTAGTGTTGTGTGACTTACATTGGGAATGTTATTTTTAAAACACAAAGTTTAGGCCTCATTCTGACTAGATTAGAAAGTCTGCATCTATCCACAGGCATGATTTGTGTAACATATACCCAGGCTACAAGTCATTTAGTAATTGCAAGCAAGCACACAGTAAGAAACATATTACCGTATACAAAGCCAATCACTGTATTTACATGCATAGGGGCATCCGATTAAGTAAGAGCCTTTTCTAATGGGAAAGATGAGCACTGACATCACACCCACCTATTTGATTATCTTTAAATGAAATTTGTGTCCATCTGCAGTTACTACTACCAAGCAATTTGGCCAATCAAAGTCTAGTATAACTGCACCCAGCACTGGCTGACCAGAAATAGAGAATTACGCTGACACCTCATGACCACTGCCACTGGCACACGGGCAGATTCGGGGAGATTAGTCGCCAGGCGACAAATCTCCTCTTCTTCGGGGCAACTAATCTCCCCGATCTGCCTTCCCCTGCCTTCTGCCGGCTAAAATGAAAATCGTCTGGGGGCAGGCACTCAGAGCGCTTCATTTTCCAAAGTCACCCGAAGTTTCCTCGTGAGGTAATTGCGGGCGACTTCGGAATGCTAAGGAGCATTGTTAAATTCAGTTCCCATACAGCGCTGGCCAATGACTCCAAGCTATGTAAATCTGACTGTTAAAATTACATTAATTTAAAACAGCTATTTTCACTTTTCCGAATATAATTCAAGCACTAAAGTAACAGTAATACCGAAAAATGTATGCATTTTAGAGTAGTTAACAGGGCTGTGAAGTCAGTACAAAAAGTACCTCCGCCTCCAACTCAGACTTTTAAAGGAATAGTAACACCAAAAACTGAAAGTGTATCAAAATAATGAAAATATGATGTACTGTTGCCCTGCACTAGTAAAACTGGCATGTTTACTTCAGAACTACTATAGTTGATATAAACAAGCTGCTGTGTAGCCATATAGGCCATATAGGCAGCCATTAAAAAAAGGGCACAGGTTACATAGCAGATAACAGATAAAACACCATTGTATTGGACAGGGCTTACCTGTTATGTGCTATGTAACCTGTTCCTTTTCTTATTTTTTCAGCTTGCATGGCTGCCCAATGGCTACATGGTAGCATATTTATATAGCTTATTTATAAAGCAAACACACAGCTTTTTCCAGTGCATGCTAACAGTATATTATATGTTAGATATATAAATTCAAAATGGACCAGCACTCCAAATCTTCAATCAAAAAAAGGTTTATTTCAACATCACTCAAGTGTCCAACGTTTTGGCCCACATTAGGGCCTTTATCAAGGATAAATGCAAGTGATCATGTGGGTGTTTAAATACAAACAAAAGTGGGCATTAAACACCCACATGATCACTTGCATTTATCCTTGATAAAGGCCCTAATGTGGGCTGAAACGTTTGACACTTGAGTGATGTTGAAATAAACCTTTTTTTGATTGAAGATTTGGAGTGCTGGTCCATTTTGAATTTGTATACCCTGACTGACCAAGCACCCACTTACGCCAAGAAGGAAGGAGTGCAGGTACTTTGTGAACACACACACATATATATATATATATATATATATATATATATATACTTAAAAACGCTTTCATTTTTTGGAGTTCTTGTTACTTTAATGTACTAAGTTTTTAGTATTTTAAAGCGATTGAAAGATTGAACATACAGGACATTTTTGCCGAACTCTGAATCGAAATACCAAAATTGCTTCCAACTCCACAGCTCTAGTAGTTACAATATGATGTACTGTTGCCCTGTACTAGTAAAAAATGTGTATTTGTTTCAGAAACAATACTATAGTTTATTTAATAAGCTGCTGTGTGACTGGAACAGCTTGCATTTTTGAAAAATAAACTACAATTATCATTGTCATTTATTATTGTATGGCAACAATACATTATATTTTAAAGGATAAGTAAACCCCTTATTAAAAAAAACCCTACCCCCTACCCTACATAGACCCCTTCCCTCCCTCCCACCCCCCCCAGCCTAGCTGCTACCCCAGGCAAATGACCCTAACTTTTTACTGAGCCCTCGGTGCAGATTCACGGCATCGGAGTTCACGATAGCCATTTTCTTCAGTCTTCATCGGGTCTTCTTCTGGCGCTTCATCAATTTTTGTGACTTTCGAGGCATGCGCAGTTGACAAAAACTCAAAGACTGCTCCAACTGCGCATGCTCCAATATGGAATTTACTTCCCGATGAAGACCGAAGAGAAGAAGAAGATGGCTGCCGCGCACTCTGATGCCGTGAATTTTCACTGAGGGGTAAGTAAAAAGTTAAGGGCATTTGCCCGGGGTAGCAGGGAGGGGGGTCTATGTAGGGTAGGGTTTTTTTTTTTTAAATAAGGGGTTTACTTATATAAGAATGTACCAATATGTTATGTTAATTTAGATAGATAAGAAATGTGCTTAAAAAATTTGTGTTTCAGGCTGATTTATTGAATATTTCTGCAAAAACCCTAATAATCCCTCTCTTTTCTTCCACTTCCTGCTCCCAGAATTCCCAGGCTGTACAGGGGAGCCGGCAGCACTCCGCTCATTGCACTGTAGGACAGGAACCAATCAGCAGCTATCAGGACCTGATAGGGAACTGAAGCCTGTCTTTGCTTGTGTGGCTGCTGGACTGTGATTGGTTGTCCCCCTCCTACCTTCTGGCAGGCACTGTTAGGACACACCCACCCCTCATTTGAAACAGGGACCAGTGAACATCTATAGGGAACTCTAATAAAGGGGCTAATTGTAAAGAGAATATTATTTTTTAGCACCATCTAAAAGCAACACCATATATTACTCATAATTGCCTACAAAATGAGGGTTTTTCATTTATCCTATACGTCTCCTTTAATTACTTACACTTTCATATTTTGGTGTTACTGTTCATTTAATGCCAGTAGGAGTTTAGTGACAAATCATCACCAAGCTTTAATCAGCAACAGAAAATCTGGCAATGTGCCTCTGAATAGATAAAAGCGAACTGAAACATTGCATGAGAAACAGAATAGTTACAGTAAAATACTGCCATGCTAAAATGGGAAAACCCTTCACAAAAATAAAATGGGAAAACCCTTTAAAAAACAAATACCAGAATAAATATCTAGTATAATGGACTCAATTGAAGCATAACGTCCTACACTGTACAATACTGCCCTGTGTATGTGCAAACTGCAAAAGCCATGTCAGGCTGATTGAATTCCAGTCTTTTAGCCCTCTGGCAACTATAGTTAAACACAATCTGGTCCTGACTTTAGCTGCAAATGCTCCTTGTCATCAAGCCTGAGAGAAGCGAAAAGCATATCAAGCAGTCCAACATGGCAGCTGCCAACACCCTGGGCTAGTCTTTTAATTGTAGGTATGGTGCTGTATCCATTGCACTGTATGACATTACCTGTAAGGCACAGAATGACGATGTATAAAGAGATATACTAGATACAAACACTTGTAGACCTTACTGCAGAATGCAGGCCATTGGTTTTAGAAACCCCAAACTTACCTTCCTCTATTTTGGCGAACTCCCCAGCACAAGCATTTGAACAACACAAACCAACTGTTCAGGATTTACTGTACATCCATACTGGCACCCATTCGGCATAGACACAAACAATTGGAAAAGTAGAAAGCCTGTGAATGGTTTAAAGTCCACTCATTGCTCCCCAGAGGAGTGTGACTATGTCAGCAAGCAAATAAAGAAAGGCATTCTTATCACCTATTAATAACCAATAGGCTGGAGGGTCTTGCTAGCCTGGCAGCTGCAACTACTCATAAGTCCTATATTGGGGAAACTAAGTTTAATCCACCTTTGACCAAAACAGCAAACCATCAGTCTGAATAGGGGCCAAAACAATTGCCTTTTTAGATCAAAAGATAGACTCAGACATCAGTTAGATTGGGTGAAGAATGCAGGAGGCTGCATTGGCCCACATATGCCAAATACAGACACTCAAACTGCATAAGCCCTCTTTGTGATGTTCCTGTGGCCCAAAGCTTGAACAGGACAAGAGATCCACATTTAAAAAGGGACCCTTCACACACAAAAAAATCATTCCAAATACAATTTTTTCATGTTAGCCAAGCAAAATGTACTTAAATTACACTGTATTATTTGCATCTTGTTTCCTTCCGTCCGGGAATTAATAATTATAGCAAGCACGCAGGAGCCATTTTGTGGACACTGTTATTAAGAAAAGTCTTGCATCATCTCAAAATCTTGTTTGTGCACCAGAACAGAGGACCTGATGTCCATCCCCATGCACTGGTTACACAATTTAATGGTGAAGAGCACAGGGGGAATGTGGGGAGTACAGTGACATCTAGGAAGTGCTGAATGGAAAGTGAAACTAATTGCCTGCACTGAAAAGGGGCTAATTCCTTTCTATGGGATTTTTAAGAGAGTATTTATCAATTGGTGAATGTTCATCCTTTGATAAATACGTCTTTCAATACAACTGGCAATCTCTAACTTCACTCTTTGATAAATATACCCCAAGGTGGTGGATTTGCTGTCTGTGCGCATGCGTCAACATAACCCGCCACCCCTGAACCCCAATTGTTGCCATGCCAACCAGACACAATAGTAGCTAGTGACAGTAAATGGGCATTCAGGTCACGAATTTTTGCTACACAATCTGCTCTGTGCATGCACCACTTCTAGGTGATTCAGCACAAAAGATCCAATGGCACACGGGACTGGTGAAATTCTTCAATTTATTAGTAAGCGGTTTGCCATGCAACGTTTCGAGGACCAAGTCCCCTTTGTTGATGCTTGACAAAGGGGACTTGGTCCTCGAAACGTTGCATGGCAAACCGCTTACTAATAAATTGAAGAATTTCACCAGTCCCGTGTGCCATTGGATCTTTTGTGCTGAATCGTATTGGGGGTTGCCGAGCCTCTACCTTTGGGCACCGGGCGAATCTTCTAACAAGGAGGGTGTGCGAGGTCCTCTTGTGCTGTCTACCACTTCTAGGTGAGCCATAACCGCACAGAACCGTGGCCTTGGTTTGTGTCTCAGACCACCGCATCATGGAAAAATGAGAAGGGACAAGTCTGCTCTATCTTTCTAAGCATGTCAGTGACTATAATTGGAGATTATTACAGGTATTATAGTAAGGCTTTTACTATAAAACTACAAGTTCAATGGACTTTCCTTGTTCTTTAAAAATTCTGAAGATGATACATGGAAAACTTGACTTGCCATATACAGGTACGGGATCCATTACCTGGAAACCCATTATACACAATGCTCCGAATTACAGAAAGGCTGTCTCCCATACACTTCATTATAATAAAATAATCCAAATTTCTTTTCTCTCTGTAGTAATAAAACAGTAACTTGTACTTGATCCAAACTAAGATATGAATAATTCTTATTGGAATCAAAACCAGCCTTTTGGGTTAATTTACTGTTTCCATGGTTTGCTAGTAGAGTTAAAGGAAAACTATACCCCCCAAACAATGTACGTCTCTATTAAAAGATACTGAGTAAAACAGCTCATGTGTAAAACCCTGCTTCATGTAAATGAACCATTATCATAATAATATACTTTTCTAGTAGTATGTGCCATTGCGTAATCATAAATAGAAAATTGCCATTTTAAAAAATAAGGGCCGCCCCCTGAGATCGTAAGATTCACTGTACTCACATACAAACCACAAGTAAGGTCACATGAGCCAATTAACAGACAGAGTTCTGCCTTTTGCTTCCTCACTTCTTCCTGTTACAGTTAGTGTTGTAGTATTTCTGGTCAGGTGATCTCTGAGGCAGCACAGATAGAGTCACGAAATGGTGGTTCAAGGCAAGAGATGTAAAAGGGCAATATTTATGTAAATATATATTCCAGTTTGGTAAGATTCTTTAATATGCCATTCAATTTGATGTAAACTATCTTCATTTTGGGGTATAGTTTTCCTTTAAGGTATGAAGATCCAAACTACGGAAAGATCCATTATTTGGAAAACCCCACGATTCAAGCATTCTGGATAACAGGTCCCATACCTGTACAATCAAACTTGTCTAACTTGCATAGCAAATTAGTGCTATAGCTATGGAACATGTGTGTATATAACCAGTTAGTGGCATAACCATCAGCAATATGTTTGAGTGCATGCTTGCCAGACACAGTGAAAACATTTGCTAGTGTTAAGCTAGTACATATATAGACATACCTGATAGCAAGCAGATTAAAAGTCTACAGAGAAAGGGAAACAAGATGGGCAGCTGTTTTTGTCTTCTTTTTTTTTTTAACTTGGCATCTGTTATCTGTCCAGCCCTTGACGTACAAAAATGAGGATATATAAGGTCCTACAATCAGACTAATCTGTAAAAATATTTTTCTATACATTTGGAAAAATGCAAAGCAAAAGTACAAATCACAACCCGTTTGCCTTTAAAATAGCATTGTACCATAGACAATATAGCCTATAAAATGGGAAATAAAAATAAGTAGGCCAAGTGAGGCACAGATAAGCAATCTATAGTAGCACTTTACATACCTAACCACAGCATCTTACTGCATTCCATTGTGACAAATACATAAAAACTCTGTTGCTAGTTTAAACATTTATACATATTTTTCAAAAGCCTTTAACACATAAGTTAAAAAGATTCTATGTAAGTCTGCTTTAACATTTTTCACATGAGTGCTTTCTTCCATGTACAATTTATAACACAGGCTTCACAAAAACATCCCAATTCTAATAAATTTAAAGGAAGCTCATCTTGAAAGAAGGGTGGCAACTACCCGGTAGTTGCAATAAACTGCCACAAAACATTGCTATTATCTGCTTACTCATGGGAACTACAGGCTGAGTCAGAACAATTAACATGGCATCACAGTGTCAGCAAATCCAAAGGCATCTCTCAGCATGAAAACAGAATCCAGAGAATTCTGATTCTGTATACTCAATTCTAATATTTGCAATTCTCCCACAGCTATAGTACAGATCACATTAAAGAAATAATGACAAGTAAGCATGTCAAAAACATTTTGCAATAAAATAGGAATTGCATATAATACATTGTTTTCATGTAAAGAGTATACCTTTCACAATTCTTTCAACAACCCTATAAATTGCTGCACCAGAGTCCTACATTTCACCACCCACACCAGTGTAGAGGCTAGCAAAATATCCATAGTCTAATGACAAAACTGACTCAATAGGGGTGGTCCACCTTTAAGTTAACTTTTAGTATGTCATAAAATTGCCAATTCTAAGCAACTTTTGAATTGGTCTTCCTAATTTCTTTTGTATAGTTTATTAATTATTTGCTTTCTTCTTCTGACTCTTTACAGCTTTCAAAGGGGGTCGCTGACCCCATTTAAAAACAAATGCTCTGTAAGGCTACAAATGCATTGTTATTGCTAATTTTTCTTTCTATTTTGGCCCTCTTCTATTCATATTCCAGTCTCTTATTCAATTTAATGCAAGATTGCTAGGGTAATTTGGACCACAGCAACTGGATGACTGAAATGGCAAACTGGAGATCTGCTGAATAAAAAGCTAAATAACTAGACAATCATGCATTTTAAAAAATGAAAACCATTTGCAAATCATATGAGAATATCATTCTCTACATCATACTAAAAGTTAACTTAAAGGTGAGCAACCACTTTCACCTTTAAAGGAAAAGTAAACTCTAAAAATCAATATGTCTAAAAAATGTATATTTCATATGCTGCACTTATTGCACCAGCCTAAAGTTTCAGCTTCTCAATAGCAGCAATTATCCAGGATTTCAAACTTTTCACAGGGGGTCACCATATTGGGAAGTGTCTGCGACACACATGCTCAGTGGGCTCTGAGCAGCTGTTGAAAAGCTAAGCCTAGGGGTCGTTGCAAATTATCAAGCAGAAAAGAGGTTGGCCTGTAATATAAACTGATGCTAGAAGGCGGATTATTCAATTTTACTGCTAGTTGCACTGGTTTCTGTGCTGACATGTAGTAATTATCTGTATTATTTACTAATCAGTCTTATATTATGACATTTGTATTCTACGTGTACTGTATATTTTGAGTCATTTCTTAAGCTCAGTAAGTGACAGCAGCACTGAGCATGTGCAGTGAATCAGCAAAAAAGAAGATGGGAGCTACTGGGGCAGAGGCAAAGAGGCTAAAGGGCTTTGGTTGCCTTGGGCTGGTACAGAAACCCAAAACATAATTTACAACATTTCTAGCCTACTTCTTTAGTCTATTTCTCCTTTAATGACTGCATAACAAAAGGGCTATAAGATAAAGCCCACAGCAAAGATAAGGGTGCAGTGCTCTGGCTTCAGGAAAACAGTAGTGATGTGTGGGTTGAGAAAAACTGATTGGTTGCTACGGGTTACTGTTCTGGAGCAAATCTGCCCAAGTGTTGTTAAATAAGCCCCAGTAGGTAGAAGGCTGACATATCTATTCATGCACTTAGGTTCAAGTTGAACTTTAAGGGCTAGTCCACACGGGGAGATAGCCACGCGTTTGCGGTCGCGGCGACAAAGCGCCGCGACAGTCGCCGCGACCGGCGCAGGCGACAGTTTTGTATGGGCGCCTATGTAAAAACGCCTGTGCTAACCACACGAGGCGATGTGCTTTTCAACAGTCGCCTGAAAATGCCTCGCCAGGCTTTTTCAGGCGACTGTTGAAAAGCAAATCGCCTCGTGTGGTTAGCACAGGCGTTTTTACATAGGCGCCCATACAAAACTGTCGCCTGCGCCGGTCGCGGCGACTGTCGCGGCGCTTTGTCGCCGCGACCGCAAACGCGTGGCTATCTCCCCGTGTGGACTAGCCCTAAAGGAAAACTTTACACCCCAAACAATGTCGGTCTCTATAAAAAGATATTGCATAAAACAGCTCATATGTAAAATCCTGCTTCATGTAAATAAACCATTTTCATAATAATATACTTTTTTAGTAGTATGTGCCATTGGGTAATCATAAATAGAAAATTGCCATTTTAAAAAATAAGGGCCACCCCCTGGGATCGTAGGATTCACTGTACTCACAAGCATACCAACAAACCATACATGTTAGGTCACATGAGCCGATTAACAGACAGAGTTTAGACTTTTGCTTCCACACTTCTTCCTGTTACAGAGCTGTAGTATTACTGGTCAGGTGATCTCTGAGACAGCACACAGACCATCACGAAATGGTGGCTCAATGCAAGAGATGTAAAAGGGCAATATTTACTTAAATATATATTCCAGTTTGGTAAGATTCTTTAATATGCCACTTAATATGATATGAACTATCTGTGGCTTAAGTGTTCATTTTGGGGGTATAGTTTTCCTTTAAACACATACGGTCCAGCTGCAGTTAAGACTGGTCGGTAGTGTAAGGTTTTATTCAAACACAATATGGCAAAGAATTCAAACTACTGCCACCAGCTGCTGTCAACTATATATATATATATATATATATATATATATATATATATATATATATATATATCCCATTCTGTGTTAGACTTCAGTTGTGAGTGTTTTGATCAATAACATTTCTTTTTGACAAGATCACTGTTACCTATGATGTGCCAATTCCGTTATAGATCTAAACAGAGCAGTGATGTCTAATTGGGCACAAATATAAGTGCCCAAGGGCCTTTACAGACTTCATTTTATGACACATTAACTTTAAAATAATTTGGTGCCCGAATTGTCTGTATATTCGATATCTGGCCCACTAAATAGGACAAACTGGGCAATACTTAACAAGTGGAATAAGTCTGTTAATAAATATATAACCATTTACTTACATATCTCTGATATAATACAATTAGTACTATACGCCTTTATTTGAAATAAACATGACAGGGATCATATAAGAAAAAGATGGTGGGGGTTCCTCATGTTATGATGGTATGCCTTGACACTGACTTACGCATGTTTATACAATTGCTACATAGGCTCCATCACCCTTCCCCCTGGCCTGTATTACCTGGAAGTCGGCCAGAACCATCTCCCTGTCCGTGTTGGAGGCCATGACAGCCCCAGTAGAACCGCAAAGCGGATATAAGGAAAGGAACTCAGCTATCAGAACATGAAATCAGGTTAGAACCCCGGGCACGGGGCCTGCGCTTGTGCTGCCGGGCCTCTGCGTTAGATGACTGAAAATGTTCTTTCCAGAAGTCTGTCTATGTGTCTTTCCTTAGCTCAGACTTCGAGCTCTACCCAAGGATCAGGGTACGGGGCCGGCCTTCAATGTGGGATTTACTGCTCGTCCTTGTAGCAATGAATCCGGCTCAGTGTCTCCGCTGCCAGGAGCTGTCTTGGCTTCTTCCACTGCACGGCGCTGTCGCACATTTTGCTCGTCATCACAGTCGCAACGAGAGGTGACTTGCGTCCGCCTGCATCATGTGACATCCCGACGCCACAACTGTTGTCACCATGGTAACCAGTGGCGGAAGAACGCATACATGACAAAGGACTTTGACGCTAGACTGGTGGATTTATGCGGCTGGAGTGTCAGATAATTGCCCAGTACAAGACAATAACTGATATATACACACTTGCTATTTCTCCATTAGTAATCCAATTTTGTTAGAAGTGTAATAATGATAGCTAAACACGAACAAGTGACATATGTATGAGAACTGGGTGCTGGGGCCCTAAAGTTAAATTGGAATCCTACAGAAAGATCCAGGACCGGCATCAGAAATCGCAGGGCCCCATACGTCAAAATATCCTAGGCCCCCTGGGCTGCGCCCACCGCAAGCCCCGCCTACAGGTCCGCCCTCTCCATCCCACAGGTCCGCCCCCCACCACACAGTAAGAAAACAAAAAAAATATTGGTGGCTAGGTTTCCCACATGTTAATAAAAAATAAAAAGATATTGGTGTTCAGGGCCCCCCATAAAAAACATTTGTGGCCAGGGCCCCCCCCCCATTAAAAAATATTGGTGGCTAGGACCCCACATGAGCAAAAAAATTGGTGGCCAAAATTGGTGGCCAGGGCCCCCCACACACACATTATAAGAAAATTGTTGGCCAGGGCCCCTTAAACGTCCATGCCTTCCCGAAGTCAGCAGCTCTCAGAAAGATGGGGGGCCTGGCTAATCAAGTAAGTGTGGCGTGGCTGGGCTCCCCTTACCCTCGGGCCCCCTACAACTCTCCCCCCTGTCCCCCCTGATGGCTGCCTTGTAAAGATGCCACTAAAACTTGGTGACCATATCATAATGAAGAATAGTTTATCTAGAAACTCTAAAACCCCTGCATGACCACATAGCTAAACATACTGGCTCTGCAAGTAGGGCTTACACCTTTTTCTGGAAAAAAATACTGGATTCTGTATATTTTGATATTACTTTCCTAATGGAAGCAAGCATTTCTAGCCACTGGGCCTGTCAAATACTAGCCAGTTGGCAACTCTATCTGCCAGTTACCCCATCATGTGGTGGTACCATTCTCCTGCAGCTGCATAAGTACATTATACCACGTCCCATACTGAGCAGACTGAATAATAGAAGGACAGTACAGATGCAAAGCCCACCGTGTTTCAAACATACACACATTAGCACAATACAGAAACCATCCTGCCCCACAGTCAGGTCTGAATTTGTAGAAAAGCCACCTAGGCCCAGGCTTAGGGTGGTAGAATTTTAGGGGGGCGGCATGCTGCCCAACCACACCCAAAAACACTGGGGATGTACTGGAGATACAATCATTTTTTAAATTTCCCATGTGCCAATCCCCATTGCTCTGGTCCAGATGATGAAAATTTGCACAAATAAATGGGTGGGGACAGGGGTGACTAATGGCAGTGGGCCTAGCAGTGCCCACTATTTAAATCCGGCCCTGCCCACAGTGACAGAAGCAAATCCCATGGTGTTCTGGCAGTATAACAGTCTGCTAACATTCGAAGCCCTTCACTCCTCTCTGCTCCGTACATTTATTCACTTGTCTCACTGTATGTTTCTGGTCGTCTCCTCCGCTTCTCTCAGAGCTACCTTGTTTTACAAAATCCACTGCCACATCTCATCTTTAACCTTTCTATCTTTCTACCTTTTGGAGCACTAGAACATTAGTCTGGACACTGCCTTTTTGATTTACCTTGTGCAGGGACGGACTGGGAGTAAAAAGCAGCCAGGGCAAAAAAATTGAAGCAGCCCACAGACTGATTTTCAGCCCCATGTGACATTAGCCGATAGGGGACTAAAAAGAAGTTTTTGTTTGAAAATTGCTTGCATCCTCCAAGTAATATGTAGTAGCACATGTCTAACGGCAAGGCCAGACGTGGCGTTTTTGCATTGCATTTTTAAAGAAGAACAGCCAGGCGTAAATACGCCACTGAAACCACATGCGACCGTCAACATGCGTTTTTCAGCATGTAGGATTCTTTTCCCAACATGCACTTCTCATTGTTCTCATTGTTCTAATTGAATTTGGACGCCATATTTGAAATACGCTGCATATTTACATAAAGTGTGGTTTCAAACGTACAGATCCCATAGAGTCTATTGATTTGGTAGTTTCTTGACGTATTGGTGTTTCTGCTAAAAAACGCCAATACTGGCGTCCTGTGGCGGATTTCAGCTTGCAAGCGCCCTGTGTGAATTGACATAGTGCTTTTTCCATTAGTTTAAGTGGTAGTGCAGTTAATGCGTATTTACGCCTGGCTGTTCTTTTTTAAAAACGCAACTAAAAAACGCTGCAAAAACACCACGTCTGGCCTTGCCCTAAAAACAATGTAACTGATTTTAGCTCTGATCTGTAGACAACATTAAAAAGATTTGCAATGGGACATAATACAACTGTTGGAGGAGAATGATGCATACTGTGTTTTCATCAGAGTATATCAAATACATGCGTTAGATGCATGAAAACAAGAAATCCTATAACAGGCTCAGATTTTACATTACAGTAGGATTAGATTTTGTTGGATATTTAAGTCTTTAATACCTACACATCAGGAGCAGCTTTTCAGTGAGTGAATAAAGGGAGAGGGGGGGCTAGGCAGTAACTCTTCTGTCTGCAAACCCTGAGTTCTTGTCCCGACTCCTCACCTGGCAGCACAGCACAGCTGTCACTGCTCGGTATTTCTTCTCCCCCCCCACCTGCTTGTTGCTGTGGCCCACTGTGACCCCGCCCCCCTTGCTGTGTAGTGAAATTCATTAGGAGGGGGGAGAGGGAAGGGCAAAGAGCAGGCAGTTCCGGCTTTAACGCTGGCTGTATGTATAGAGGCTATCATTCAGCAGCTCACTTTGCGCTCCCCGTGTCTCACAAGCCCGGCTGCTGCTGCTCCGTCCTGTTCCTCCCTGCTGCACCTGTTTAGAAGCCATGTTGATCCGATCATCTCCATGGCAACAGGGCGCGCGAGAGAGAGGAACTCGGACCTGAACTTGTGCTTTACTGAAGAGAGCGGCCCGTTTTAACTGTGTGTTGAACGGCCCATCGGGCAATTGCCCGAACACACAGAGTGTCAGTCCAGGCCTGACCTTGTGCACTTTTCCACTCCAACTTTTGTCTTTATGTCATCCACCCACTAATATTGTAAGCTCTACAGGGCAGTGATCTCCTTCCTGCTGTCTCTCTTATCACACTTGGCACTTGAGCTCTGTGTCCTTATATTGGCTCTGTGTACTTTGTGTATATTTATTGTATTTATTATGTCACTTGTTCTCCCTGTGTGTATTTGTATACATACTAAATTTTTTGGAGAATCTAGTGGAGGGGTGCACTTTATTAGAGTAAGGTTGTCAGATTCCTAGTCCCTGCTACAGCAACATCATTGGCAAAGTTAACTTATAATCAATAACTTTAATTCGACAATCAGATTGCTGATAGACATCATCCTTGGTTACTACATGGTTTTCTGCACTCTCAAAACAGAATGGCTGATCTAAAAGTGCAAATAGTTCAGTGTTTATGGGGTGTTTTGGTATGTGTTTGGTAATGGCCCTGGCCAAGCCACACCCCAATGCAAAACAAAAGAATGCCAATACCTTAAATGCTGCAACAGGGGTGATCCCAAATTTATTCCATAGCACTTTCAGCGCTATGGAATAAATTTGGGATCACCCCTGTTGCAGCATTTAAGGTATTGGCATTCTTTCATTTTGTTTTGATCCAAAAGTGCACTGTCATGGGCATGTAATTAAATTCAGATGCAGTCCAATGTGTCCAAGATGTAAAGAACACAAATGTCACACAGGCTCATTTACACTGGGCAAATTTGCATCTGGGCAGTAAAGGTGGCCATAGACACACAGATCCTATCGTACGAATCCAGGATTCGTACGATTTTCGGATTGTGTGTGGCGTGTGCCGACTTCTTTCGTCCGGCGGAGATCGGTTGTTTGGTCGATCGGTCAGGTTTGATTTTGACCCGACCGATCCCGCTGGAGCCTACGGCACATTGTAATCGGATCAGATTACCCCCGATATAGCCATGTTTGTTAATGGCATATCTGGGAAAGATCCGCTCGTTTGGCGATGTGGCCAAACGAGCGGATCTTTGCATCTATGGCCATCTTAACCCGTATCAGTGCTTTATTGCTATCCCCCACACTAGAGCAAATGTAGTGCTAATGCAGTTCAAAGGATTACCTGCAGTGTCCCAGAAATACCAGTGACAAACCTATAATGTACAACCCATGTTCGTGCTAAATGAATAAAGGTTACTAGTTTACTTTCATTATTTCATGATTTTTTCTATAGCTCTGGGGCTCTTAGGTAGAGCTGTGCTACACAGTCCAAAGCTTATGTATATTTAATGCCCGTACATTCCCATCCTGCCTTAACCTTGTATTGTTTTCTTATTTACAGTAAAAGGTTCTTTTTTTGCTGGTAAGTCCCTCAGGCACAGTGCTTTTTTCATACAGATGTGAGCTCATTCATTTCCTTTTTCATCTTTTAGGGTCTTTTGCTTCCTGCACAACTAATCCTAAAAATCCTATATAGTTGCAAAAAGATTCACATCTACAAATGGTCAAAAAATAACAGCATTACTATGGAAGTGCCAAGGTAATGCTATTTGTCTCAGGAAGACAAATACAAAACATTTATTGTCTTAAAAATGATAACCATTCAGGAGTTGTCTTTGTTATCTTTGTAATGACAAACTACAGCTACCAGCATCCAATACCGGCATATTGCTCTGTGAGCTAGGTAAATGGTGTAGCGTTAATGAGAGACTGGCCTACCTTGTTCAGTAGAATGGCAGTTACTTTATATAGTGAATTAAGTACCCCCTATTGTAAAATTTAAGGAGGAGTTCCATGACAATATAAAAGCATGAGGCCAAAGGGGTAATTTATTTATTATAATACACAAGTTTTAGTTAGTCAAATGACAAAAATTACATCACTAAGCTGTTTATAACTGATGACATCACTAAGAGCCATTTATAAAGGTTAATTTGCAGAATGGCTTTTGTGTAATATATATATATATATATATATATATATATTATATTATATTTGTTTCCCTCTGAGGAGCACCCCGGGATTCGATCAACTGAGGGTGAGTGCCGGAGAATCATATGACTTGTATATATATATATATATATATATATATATATATATAAAATAGTAAAAGGACCCGCACTCCAAGTTTTATGTGAAAAAAGTGCTGAATTTTATTCACACATGCATATCCAACGTTTCGGTCCACACTGGGACCTTTCTCAACCTTGAGAAAGGTCCCAGTGTGGACCGAAACGTTGGATATGCATGTGTGAATAAAATTCAGCACTTTTTTCACATAAAACTTGGAGTGCGGGTCCTTTTACTATTTTGTACAAGAACACTTTGACCAACGCACCCACCTCATTAGAAATCCGGTAAGAGTGCGCTCACTCAACAGATTGTGTATATATATATATATATATATATATATATATATATATATACAAATGCAAAAGCGGCAGCACTCCAAGGATTTTTGACAAAAGTATAGTAGTGAAAACAAAAAAGGTCTATTAAATGCAGCATTTCAGTTCCTAGCAGGAACTTTCATCGGGGAAGATTTTCCACTATATAAAGTAACTAGCAAGGATTTTTAACTGCCATTCTACTGAACAAGGTAGGCCACACACTCATTGCTGCTTTTCCATTTATATTCTATTTTTGATTGGATTAGCACCCAGGTTATCATGCTGCCTTAAGGTTGTGCGTTCCGTATGTACTGTATATATATATATATATATATATATATATATAGTATAATAGAATTATACAATTAGAAGATCATGTTGTCTATCATATTGTAGCTCCCTTTTGGAGCACTAGAATATTATCTGGTGTATTTTAACTTAAGGATAAATGCTGAAACCTATGTGCACTTTTGAACACCGTATTGGGCCCTGTATACTATCCACCCTCTTTGCAAAAGAAAATGTTAGTTCAAAAAGACTAGAAAAGCAGCACCCTCACAGAGTAGGGTTTCCTGCTATGTGTCTTACAAAATAACGCTCAATCTCTGCATATTTATAATCCTTTATTATAATGTTTGTCCACCTTCTGTGTATTCTTTTGTAAATAACGCTATACTTTTATACATATTACACACTTGAATAGCCACACAATTTTCCTTGGAGGTCCAAAATTGTAAGTGATGTCTTTATTCAGGACTTTATTTCACATATTTATCTAGCCCCTTTCTTACCTCCCATTCTTGAAAATGATAAAGTATATAGATGAGAACAGCTCAAGGTTTTCTTTCATAGCAAACTAGACAAAAATATCAATATTGCTGAAAAAGCTTTTTTTTCTTTCCACTGGGAAAGTTCAAACAAAGCTATATGATGAATATGACAGAAATGTAGAATACCTCAAGTCTGCCAAAAGTATCAGTACTCAACATTCATATTGGACTATGTGAAAATAGGCATGATGTTCAAAATCCACTCCAACTTCTAGCATGGCTAAAAAAAATTTTTTAGGAATGTGTTGAGGGTACAGTATCTGCAGTTAGGACTTCCCTCTAATATACTTTTAAGTAATTTAAAGGTATATTGTCATACATGTTAAAACTCTACTTATTGGTATTTATTGTGGGGCTGTTTTCAAAAACTATTCATGCACCCCAACTCAGTTTTCCTGTTAGACTCTTCTAGGTTTGTTGAAACCATGTCATATTTTAATGGTTGCTCCAAAATTGCAGTATGCTATGACTTTATCCAGTCTCTCTGATCAAATGGCTTGAAGAAATAAATCAGTGTAAATTATTGTTATAGAATGGCCAACCTTTGGAGTAGATACATGACAAAATAGGGACACCACAGCAAAGAAACTTAAATAACCACCATAGCCACCATGATTAATGGGATGTAGGATGCTTCTGTCATAAGTTACACCAGATAAAATATTGGCTGGTGGCCCCGTGTCCTGGTGAACCCTAGTTGATGCACAGGTGGCCACAATAAAAGGGATAAGAGCCCTGTTTGAGTGAATCTTGGTGTATGTGGGATTCCTCAATCATGTTGTGTTACTTTGGATGCATGCCATTCGACTAGGGTGGTTTGCTGCACTTGCCATTCGACTAGCGTGACATGTAGACTTGCAGGAATGTGTAAGAGAGAAGTGACATTTTTACAATTTCCTAGAAAAGCAAAAGCCTCAGCTGTAAACATAGACCTGGCTGAACATACAGGCCAATAGGCATAAATTACATGAAAGTTAATGGAGGAAGATGCAGAAGAACTTCTAGAAGTGAAAAACAGGGTGACAGGAGAAAGGACAAAAGAAACTCTTACATAAGGAAAGGGTCATTCGTTTTTTTTGTAACTATAGTTGTTAAATGAGCTGGTGTGCGTATATATTGTGTCTCTAATTTATTTGTACAATGTGAAACAATGTCATTGGGCAGGGTCTGCATTTTATAACCATATGGCCCATACTTGGAAAGAGCATTTTCTTGTTACCTAATTTATGCCTTATACAAAAAGACAAAATACTGACTTGTGTATACAAGCAAACCTAATCCTGAACAAACATTACACGTGCAGG
The DNA here is from genome assembly GCA_038501925.1 of Xenopus petersii. Classification (NCBI taxonomy): domain Eukaryota; kingdom Metazoa; phylum Chordata; class Amphibia; order Anura; family Pipidae; genus Xenopus; species Xenopus petersii. The sequence continues at coordinate 79,004,204 of CM076679.1, forward strand.
ACAACACTGTATTATAATTGATGGCATAATTAGGCAATAACAAATCAAAATACATTTTTAATGTTTTGGCCAATATATATATTGATTCACTGTTGCTTCACAATAGAGATGCAGTGCTGCACACAGTACAGAAGGGGGCTTACATGCTACTACAAGCATTTTTCAACTAGATTTTTCTAGGACATCAGTTTGTAAAGTAAATAGAGATGTGTCTGGACTGGGATTCAAAATTAGGCCCTGACATGTCAAGTACACAGAGGCCCAAACAGCCTGCAGGCCCAATAAATAGTGACTACATTTTGCAGCCCCTCTGGCATTTGCCACAATTCACAGATTGCCAGTCTGGCCTGGATGCTCTGAATCCATATTTAGGTTTACCAGAAAGATTCCTTCCCCAGAGATTTGATACCAACAAATCTGGACCCTAATTTGTACATCCAAAATAGAAATAAAAATATTATCTGAAAACAAATGTATCAACTTCAGCTGCCCAGTGCTTTAAATGAGAAAAGCATACATGCGGACATAAAGCAACATAATATACAGGGGATGTAAACCATAAATAAAATTCGACCTAATGAAAGAAATGTAATTCTAAGTAACTTTCCTAAATACATTTATTGCAACATTTCAGTGGTATAATTTTATTTTATTGCAACATTTTTTTATTTTATTGCAACATTTCAGTGGTTTTATTTTTTTTATTTTATTGCAACATTTTTTTTTTTTATTGCAACATTTCAGTGGTTTTAATGTAAAGTGGTTAATGTAAGAGCTAATGTAACAGCTGTTGAAAGCAGTGTCTGTCTGCACCGTTTTGCTCCCTGCCTGCTTGGTTCTTTTGAAACAACCTTAGAAGAAACCAGCTGACCTGTTAAAAAGTATACACGGCTACATTGTTTCAAAGTATAGAACCATCTGTGCAGAAAGGTACAGAAACATACTATTCATACCTACAATAACTTTAAAGGGATACTTTCATGGGAAAATGAAATCAGTAAATAGTGCTGCTCCAGCAGAATTCTGCACTGAAATCCATTTTTCAAAAGAGCAAACAGATTTTTTTATATTCAATTTTGAAATCTGACATGGAGCTAGACATATTGTCAATTTCCCAGCTGCCCCCAGTCATGTGACTTGTGCTCTGATAAACTTCAATCACTCTTTACTGCAAGTTGGAGTGATATCAACCACCTCCCTTTCCCCCCCAGCAGCCAAACAAAAGAACAAAGGGAAGGTAACCAGACAACGGCTCCCTAACACAAGATAACAGCTCCCTGGTAGATCTAAGAACAACACTCAATAGTAAAAACCCATGTCTCACTGACAGTTAGGGCTAGTCCACACGGGGAGATAGCGACGCGTTTGCGGTCGCGGCAACAAAGCGCCGCGACAGTCGCCGCGACCGGCGCAGGCGACAGTTTTGTATGGGCGCCTATGTAAAAACGCCTGTGCTAACCAAATGAGGCGATGCGCTTTTCAACAGTCGCCTGAAAAAGCCTGGCGAGGCATTTTCAGGCGACTGTTGAAAAGCGCATCGCCTCGTGTGGTTAGCACAGGCGTTTTTACATAGGCGCCCATACAAAACTGTCGCCTGCGCCGGTCGCGGCAAACGCGTCGCTATCTCCCCGTGTGGAATAGCCCTTAAGGTGCCCATACACTGAGAGATCCACTCGTTTGGCAATGTCGCCAAACGAGCGGATCTCCCTCCGATATGCCCACCTTGAGGTGTGCAATATCGGGCTGATCCGATCGTGGGCCCTAGGGCCCAACGATCAGATCCTAACGATGCCTTAACGGGTGGTCGGTTCGCGGGACCGAATCAACGAATAGATGCGGCCGCGATCCGACAGGATTTTCTGTCCCATCCGATGGCCAGATCTCGATCGCTGAAGCCCGTTGAGGGGCCCCATACACGGGCCAATAAGCTGCCGACGTGGTATGTCGGCAGCTTTTATCAGCCCGTGTATGGCCACCTTTACATTGAGAAGGAAAAACAGCAGCCGGCCAGAAAGCATTTCTCTCCTAAAGTGCAGGCACAAGTCACATGGCATGGGGCAGCTGGGAAATTGACAAAATGTGTAGCCCCATGTCAGATTTCAAAATTGAATATAAAAAAATATGTTTGCTCTTATGAGAAATGGATTTCAGTGCAGAATTCTGCTGGAGTAGCACTATTAACTGATACATTTTTGGAAAAAACATGTTTTCAGATGACAGGATCCCTTTAATAAATATGGTAAACTGTTTTTGCATTATCACAGGTAGTTTTTCCACTGAGAGGCCATTTACCCCAAAGCAAAGCCTTTTCTCTAAAGATGATAAAAGTCACATACACTGTGCCACTATGGGACTGGGGTAGCCCAAAGGTATGACAGCCAGTGTATATCTAAACTGACTTTCCCATGAAACGAGATTTCCTGCCAGTAATTCCTGCTCAAAGGCTGAGTGCGATTTGTTACCACTTATTAGTGGCATGAGACCATCCGTCCCAGGCGGTATTTGCGCAGCACCGCGCTTGCCATAAATCCACAGAGACCATTAGCATCACGTGCGCCAGTTTCGAGCAATTGTTCCGCTCAGATCAAATCAACAGCACAGCTCCCGGGTTAATGACGGTCCTCCTTAAATTTCTGCCGTTGAAAAAGGGGGAGTGGCAATGGTAGAAATGGGCCGGTGAGGGGCGGGACCAGAAGAGAGCGCCCTTTTTTTTTTCTTTTCAAATAAAGCCGAAGAGGGAAAAAAAAAAAAAAACCGGCAGCGCCTGAGAAGTAAGGGGCGGGAGAATGACCGCAGACTCATACAGAAAGAAGACTGACTGACTCTGGATTGGGAGACAAGAAGGGCAAAGCTGGAGACAGTGTGGTCAAGGTGACAGTTTAAGTGGGAGGTTAGGGGAGCTTTGTGACGCTTCACATTCGATTTCCGGCAGCTTCTCCCAGCCGCTAGAATGGGAGTCCGAATGGGATTGTGGGAGCTCAGCTACAGGTAGAACAGAAAACATGAGGGCAGGTGGGAAGAAGTGAGTGAGGGCGAGGAGAGATTGTCAGCGGCGTGTGCCAGGGACTGCACAGTCAGTCCATAGGAGAGGGCAGTAAGTAGGGGCAGAGCAGTAAGTGCAGGGCCGGTATAGGTTCATCATGGGCAGTGACGGGGTAAATCTGGGCATATGGCTGATACAGGGAGCGAGCGAGGGTAGACAAATGAGCCTCTGGGCTATCGCATGAATACGGCAATTATAAAGGCTCATGACAGGGAACAGCATTTTTGGGGGGTGGGCGAGTGACAGCTGAAATCCCTGGGGTGGAGCAGAGTCCACTGCATTGGAGGGTGTGATGGCATTTATAGTCATTCTAGAGGTATGTGTGATTGGGGGGCATGGCAAGTGTAATGTGGGGGTAGAGCCCGAACTGCACCGAAGAAAGGAGGCAAAGGACACGGGGCTTTAGGGTGAAGGGCGGGCGTAGAAGATTGCATTGTAAAGAGAGGAGGCGCTGGACGAGGGCAGAGTAGGGATATAATAGAAAGATGGAGGAGGCACAGGGAATAGACAATTACTGAAGGGAGGGGGCATGGATTATGGAGATTACAGGAGAAGGCACATGATACACATCGAAAATGAGAAAGAAGAAAGGAGATACTGAGAGCGACGGAAGAGGGACATGTTAAAGGAAGAAAGTAACAAAAAGGCAGCAGGCAAACCTTATTTGGCACATGAGATCGAGGAGCATCTCTAGTCCGTGAGACCTGGCCACTGATTTGCACAATATTTCTCAGTTTAGCTGTTAGTCATATTCTCATCCTGTGGGGCTGGATCGCTGCCAGTCATCTGGAATCACATTCACTGCTCTGAGACTGAAGCTTCTCCAGCACTGTCAGGCGCATCTGGAGATAATTGCCTGTGACTGAGCCGATCTTTCACCTTGGAGTTGCACTTTGTACTTTTTCGATGGCTGGACTGGGTGTATTTCAACAAAGGATCCCAAGCTTGTCTCTGGCACAACTTTAGGTCGCTATGCGCTGCATTCCCGAGCACTTGTGCCCTAGTGAGCAGTCACTTATCCGCTGCATTTCTTCTGCAAGTTCTTGGTATACCACTTGCCATGATCCTCACTTGGATTCTTCCCTATATTCACTGAAATGGGGCTGGAACTCTTCAGGTTGTTTTCCCAACTCCAGCGGACATTGGGCGGCTGTGCGACAAGGGCCTGCGCTGAAAAAAGAGCAGCAACGGGGGGGGCTGATAGGTAGGTGCACGCCTGTAGCCTCCAGCTGGGAGATAAGAGGCTGAAAGGAGATAGGGGAGCTGGGGATTGTATGACTGGAGCTGATTGACAGTGGGTGCAGGGATTGGGGTAAGTAGAGGGCAGGATGCTTGGGATGCAGTGGAGGAGCGAGTTTGGCTGTTGGGGGGCAAGAGTAGATGTGGGAGAATGAAGACATGAGACAGAAGGAGAGAATAGGGAACTAGGAGATGCTACACTACACAAGTCTGTAAGGAAGAGAGGAGGACATTTTTAGTAATTTGGAAAGGGTGTCGGTGAGAGAATTGTTGTGGCTTGCAGGGAGAGAGTAGTGGGGTCGGTAGACAGAGGGGTCAGGTGATGGGTAGTTGGGAAAGACTGGACGGAAAATAATACTGAGGTCAGGAGAGAGAATAGGCAAGCATTAATAGGAATATAGGAAGATAGAGTTGGGAAGCGGTTGGTAATGGTTGATGGGAGAGAGTAGAGGTAAGTCATTAGTAGTGGCTAGGGAGAGAGTAGTGATGCAGGAAGATAGAGGAGGGAAGCGCCGAGTAGTGGGAAAAGGCTGGGAGAGCGGAGGGAGGCAAGGGAGTGAGGCTGGCCTTGGAGAGAGAGAGAGAACAGAGAGACTGCAGCAGAGGTGGAAGTTGCAGGAGTATCTGCTCATCACGTGTGCTTGGGGCGGAGACCTGGCACTGACTTTTTTACTAGTATTTACTACGAGCTATCACCCTATTAGCTCAGATCCCCGGCTGTCAGCCTGTCCATGCCTTGCCCCAGTCACCCACTGCCCAGCCCCGTATCCCTATCCTGGACCCCAGTTGAGAATGGAAGATCCAATGGCGGACCTAATAAGTACGGCTGCTGCCCGGGGGGAATTGGAGAGATTAGAAGACCTGCTGAAGGGGGCGCGAAATGTGGATGCACCCAACAGATTTGGGAGGACCGCCTTGCAGGTGAGTGTGGGGTTGATTATGAGAAGTCAGGGCTCAATCTCTACATTAATCAACCTCTAAATCACCCATTGCTCCAATCGAGTTTGTATTACAGGCCCCGATACAAGGGGTTAATTCCAGATCCCAACCTTCAGCCTTGAAAAGCAGCTTTCATAGGTAACACGGCCTATTAGCCAGCAGCCAATGTGTGTGCACCCCACTTCCTCTGAATGAACTTTTCAAAGCAACCTGGTTGTGTGCAATCTGAGGGATGCTCCAGCCCAGTGCTGCAGTTCGCCTACATTTTGTATAAAGTGTCTGAAACACTCCAAGATAAGCTGTCTAATGTGGCCATGCCATGGAATAATAAGTATGATGACCCCCAAATCATAGCGTGCTTTAGGGCACGTGGGTTGTATGGGCTTACAGTGCTTCCTATATTCTTTAACACTTCCAGCCAGCACGTCTGTATGACATGCACTTATTATTAACCCCTATGGCTGATGCTGGGTGCTAAAGAGTTGATGGCTGCGCGTGAGATATTGGAGTAGGTGCTATACCTGAGCTTATCTCTCAGAGAAAATATAAACTTATACAATGATTAACCAAAAGCGCCTCTTTACTGTGTTATACCAACACAGATAAAAAAAAATCACTTATCTCCGTTCTAATGTTCCTAATGGAACGATAGTGAGACAAATCCGTAAGCATTTTATTCATACCAGCCCACTCTTTCTACTTACTGCCCAAAGTCTGGCTGGGCACGAACTGGGTACAGAACACTCAAATCTCACACATTCCTTCGGACCGACCCGCTAAGGAAGGAGAAGCGTTTCATTTCACTCTGTGTAGGAGAATTCGATGCATTTTCACCAGCATTATATATCTATATATAGCATCCATCTCTTATATGCCAGCTGACAATCAGTCATTTCCTAATGATCTATTCCTTTTCACATTTTTATTTGAGTAAAAACATTGCACTTTGCGTAAAAATATCACCAACCTACCCAAGGTACTAGTAATGTTATCTGCCTTTCAAAAAAAGCAGTGAAGGGAGACAGGTAAAGAGAGTTGTTTTTTTCCTGAAATTTAGGACACATGGTTGATGCCTATACTGAATCCCCTCACCCGAGTCCTTGCCGATTTTAATTAGAGAAAGATGTCCGTGCAGTATGTGGCACTGGCCCGTCTAATAAACACAGAGCCCCTATATGTGTGTGTCAGGCCCAGCGCACGAACAGTGCAAGAAGTTGAGAATGCTGCAGCTTTATATTCGACCCCTTCCCCAGGCTGTCTGTGTGCTCTCTATTGCGATCTAACCCAATCTAACCACACATGGATGTGACAGTCCCTTTCTGAGCAATCGACCTGTCTGCAGACCCCAGATCAAAGATGTGTGTGATCACAAGTACACTTCATCTTACACAAAACGAAAATCATTCTTCATTTCTTAACTAGAGAATGTGTCATGTTTATTTAAGTGTTTTATTTTGAACTCGATCGCCTGGAACGTTTAGCCAACATAGGCATAATGTGTCCTTCAGAAAATTCTTATCATCCGCTTTTCTTTCCTCACTTTGGCTTAAATATACTTGTATTAAAAAATCCAGTTTACAGTATATGCACAGTTCAGCCTGATGTCAATACCCTCGTGCCCTTACTAAGATTGAATATTAAAGCTGACAGTTAAAAGCTAAATGAGAATTTACTGCAGCTTGTGGTGCAGATTACAATAATTTACAGTGTTCAGTCATTTTGAACAAATTGTACCAACAGTGGCATTTGTTTTTTTTTTTTGTTTTTTTGCAAATATTTTCACATATGTATCTATAGCTATATGTATCTATATAAAATAAGATTAGAAATCTCGTTTTGCACTACAATGAATTGCAGCTCTGTTTAGAAAACGATTGTGCGAAGTCTGATACAAAGTCATATTTGAAGAGCAACAGTGTTTCTATTTTCAGGTTTGAATATTCCCAACACTCGTTATATTACATTTTAAACATGACATTTCCCTACTAGTGCTGACGTTCTGCAAAGAGAACACATTTCTACTGGGCTGCAAGTGGCCTGTTTGATCGACAACCTTGCCATGGTTTAATACGATTGTAAGAAGATTGCATTGTACAATGTAAAGTGCCTGCTGTCTTTTTGTATCATTAATAATCCTCTGTAATCCCCTGTACATTCAGCCTGGGTACAAATGTACAGTAAGCACCACAATACAGGTCACTCTAGGGTTAATGGCACTTGCATACATTTACTTTGATGAGAGTCAATTTGTTTTTGTGTGATTGCCAGTAGTCTTGTCCTTTATGTTTATGACAGTGTTTTATTAAACTGCACTATGAAAATTATGAAAGGTGTGTGTGTGTGTTTTTTATATATATATATATATATATATATATATATATATATATATATATATATATATTTGCACTATCTATCTATCTATCTATCTATCTATCTATCTATATATATATATATATATATATATATATATATATATTTGCACTATATATATATAAAATACACTCCAAGCATTTTTTTACAAGATGATGAAGATAAAGCAAAAAGGTTTATTAGCATCCATAAACCTTTTAATTTATTTTTTTAATAAGCCTTTTTGCTTTATCTTCATCTTGTTTAAACCCTTGCAGTGCTGTGGTTGCTTCATTTTATATATATATATATATAGTTTTTATAATAATACTTTGAAATTTGCATCTCTCTATATATTTATATCGTATAGGAGTACGTGTGTGTAGCTATCATCTAGCTATATACCTATATATAAATTTTATCTGTTTATCTCTTTTTTTATTATCTGTATCTATGTATGTAGATATCTAGATGGAAATAGATAATAGATAGAAATTCGCTCATAAACCTAATGGTATTCTTTTTGTGACCCCCCCAAAAAAAATATGTACACACACATCCCAAAGTCAAAGTGCCCTGATGCAAACAGATTATTATTATTTCTAAAAACATGAATACATAAAATAGAACAATCACTGGGGCCCAGTGAGGGCCAAGACTTTAATTTGTTGAATAAAAGTATCTCCTATGTTTGTCCCTTTTGGTGCAACATATTTTTTCTATTATATAACTAATCAACCTACCAATATCTATTAGTTATAACTATAAATATAACTGCAGTTGGGAGCAATATGTGTCTTTCTCTGCAGTCACTTCTGGTTCTGACTTTTGAAACAGTGTATGTTTGTGAGTGTGTATCTTTTAAAAGAAAAGTATTAGTATTTTTTTACCTAAAAAATGCATAATGAGAGAAAATGTAACTTATCAATTATACAAATATATATGAGTTGTTATTGTAAATATAACTGCAGTTGGAAGCAATATTTGTGTCTTTCTCTGCAGTCACTCTTGGTTCTGACTTTTGAAACAGTGTATGTTTGTGAGTGTGTATCTTTTAAAAGAAAAGTATTAGTATTTTTTACCTAAAAAAATAAATTGCATTATGAGAGAAAATGTAACTAATCAATTATACCAATATATATGAGTTGTTTTTGTAAATATAACTGCAGTTGGAAGCAATATTTGTGTCTTTCTCTGAACTCGCTTCTGGTTCTGACTTTTGAAACCGTGTAGCAGAAGTCAACTCTCCATTTCTGTTTATGAGCCGACTTCTGCTATATTGTGTCAGCAGTCAAGCACCAATGAAGAGCATATAAACAACCATCCAGATACAGCGTTCAATAGCAGTTACCTTTTAAAATAACGTGAACATTATTGAAATGTTTTAATGTATTTTTGGAAAGTTAAATTTTCTTTCATTTTGAAAAAAAAAACAGTGTTTGAGTGGACAGCCCCTGTAAGGCCTAAGAGGTTCTACGGCTGGGTATTAACTAAATATAGAGATGTGCATCAATAATAATGTTCATATGTTTAGATAGTCGTAAGTGTATTTGTAAAATATGTATTCTAGCAAATCTACTGTTACACAATTTTTTTTAGAGGGCCAGTCTCTACCCGATGAGGTAGGTGCCCAGTATACAAAGTAGCATTGTGACTTAAGTCTTTCTCTTTGCAGGTGATGAGGCTGGGGAATCCGGCTATAGCCAGGCTGCTTCTGAGCCAAGGTGCTGACCCCAACCTGCGAGACAGGACTGGCTATTCTGTTCTGCACGATGCTGCCAGGGCTGGCTTCCAGGACACGCTGGAGACCCTCTTTGATTTCCAGGCAGATGCCAATATACAAGATAACGAAGGCAACCTGCCCTTGCACCTGGCTGCCAAAGAAGGTCACCTCCAGGTTGTGAAATTCCTCGTCCTTCACACAGACAGCCAACTGGGCCACCAGAACCGGTACGGGGACACCCCATGTGACCTGGCCAAGGTGTATAAACGACAAGATGTGATTCAGTGGCTACACTGCTATGCCAATGGGCAGGAGAAAGGTGGCAAGTGACTGCTTTTTAATCTGTGCCCTGGTAGAGACAATTCGGCAGATCAACAATTCAGCATCATCTTAAATCCCAGCAGGCACAAGGAGGGTTAAACTTACACTAACTTAGTAACTAAGCCGCCCACCTGCCTGATAGCAAGATTTCCTGGCGAACTGTTCTAGCTAAGCATATGCTACATGTTTCTGTCGTAACTAAATAACTGTGATTAATGGACTGGTTACAAGCACTAGGGATGGGAAGGGATCTGGGCAGAAAAATCTTTTTTTTTTTTTTTTTTTTTTTTGCCATGTAAATAATTCCTCACCCCCTTCTGCTAAATGTATCTAACCCCTACTAAATAAGTATTCTATGTGCATGTCTCTGCCTTGTACGTCTTTCCCACAGGAGCCTCGAATTCTGCATGGGTATATAACCTGTGGCACTTAACCCTTGGCTAAGACACCCACCCTGTAGGCTCTAGCCATCCTATTCCTATGTGTTTATCACCATCTGTAAAGTTTATTCTGCTTTTAATTGCTGATAAAGAAATATTCTCAAATGCCTTTTTTTAAAAAAAAAACTTTACCAAAAACCCAACGGTTCTGAGACCATGAGATTGTAAATCTTCAAGGTACAAATAAAAACATATTTTCTGCTCAGCTGACCCTGTCTTCATTTCAGTGCACCTACAATGAGTCCAATTTCTATTCGATTATGGTAAAATGGTCATCACTCCCCATGTTACTGATTTATAATTTAAATTATGTTAAATTCATTTTTGTTTGTTTTTTTTTAAAAATATTTTAATGCATGATATTCATATGCAACTGATAAAATAGTGCTGATAGACAGATTGATTAGAAGGCACAGTACTCGCATGACTTGCTGAAGCAATTATAATTTATTTGTAAAAATACAAAAAACATACTATAAGTGTGTGTGTGTGTGTGTGTGTGTGTGTGTGTGTGTGTCAGGTCCGGACTGCGAATTAAAATAGGCCCTGGCATTTTAGATACGCAGAGGCCCAATCAGCCCACATAGAGGCCAAAAACAGCCCCCCACCAGCCCACTAAATACTGACTTTCTATGGGACCTTATAGCAGCCCCTCTGGCATTTGCCAGAACCCATAGATTGCCAGTCCGGGCCTGGTGTGTGTGTGTGTATATATATATATATATATATATATATATATATATATATATATATATATATACACATACAATTTTAACAGAATTAACGGTTATTTATTAACTCGTTTCTCCCCATTTGACATGTTTTAAAAAGCGAATATTCCCCCATTAAAATCAGATGCATTTTATAGTAAATGGCTCGTCAACTGCACATTTGAACGGGGCTTTTTTCAATAAATATTTAATTTCCACTTCCTGTTTGTTTCCACCATCCCTGCATTACTACAAGCAGTTGCACATTTTATCTGTATCTAGCACTGTATTTCCATTTCCTAATGAGGCCGATGTACTCTTTCTTATTTATGTATTTGGCCAGTAAGATATATATAATTGTTTCCATTTTTTGCAGCTACATAGTTTCTGATTTTCCTTTCCGGTAGAAAACTATCAACATTATATCAAAAATGATGATTGCTAATTTGTTTTGTTTTGGATATCACATTCTTGCATTTAACACCTCTTTAACACCTCTCCCACCTAAAGTGTAATCAACTAGTATCGCACAATTGTGAGTAGCAACAAGAGCAAGAGGAATTGTACAGGCCTGGCTTCTGGAATTATCTAAGATTACAAAAACCACCTAAGTGCACATCAATACTCAAGTATACAGTTCAGCAGAAAAAAGAATATTATGGGTGTATTTGTTTTGAAACTCTTTCTAGAGATTTAGCTCTGCAAATGACTGCTATATGAAACAGCAGATATGATTTGTATAGTAAAATTACTCAAAATATTTAGATAGCAAGCAAGTCGTATTTGATATAGTACATTACAAATGAATTACTAGATTTTTTTATCAACATATTGCATGTATTATATTGAATTTTTATTATCTAAATTTGTAAATCGCACGTTTCCTAGTTAGTAGTTAATTATCTTAGAATAACACTGATATTTAAGACTAGGATTATGTGATTTAGGATGGCAAATAATTATACCATAACCATAAATATGTATTTATAGCAATATATATATATATATATATATATATATATATATATATATATATATATATATATATATATATATATCAGTGTAGTAGCATTTAATTCCTATAGGTATTTTACAATACTGCTCTATAAACGGTATGCAGCATTTACATTAATGGTACAGAGATAAGTGCGGTAATTAATAAAGATGGTGCACTTCAGAAACTAAAAGGTGTGCGCAATGCGAGGTTTGAAACAAAACTCTAGCCATTTAATAAGACATTTCCGATACATTATTATGTATAGAGGAATTAGAACACATAAATACTTCCCATGGAGAGCGTTACATGGGATTTACTGAAAGGAAGGATCTTAGTACAATGGGTCTTCCACTGCAAAAATAATCAGTGAAGTATGTGTATGGCAATAATACAGTAGTTTTAGTGTCTATTGGGCACGATCCTTCAGTATCCCGAATACTTTCCTCTATAAAGTCAAAAAGAAGATGAAGGTTTAGTAGAAGGAGCAGAGAAGCGTTGATCCGGATCTGTAGCAATGCTGTGTGTACTAATAATAGCAACTTCTTCTTCTTCCCCACCCCACTCCCACTGCTTAGGCTTTTTTCCACAAGGGCTGCTGGACTGGCACCGAATGGGTTAACTGATCCCCCCCCCCAAACAGCACCACCCCCTCCAAAACGTACTGTAATGAATTCTCTTTCAGGACTAATGAAATAACGAGGACTTGGGTGGCTGCATTTCAAAATGGGAGGCAAAAGGGAAATAATTAACGCTTTTTCTTCCCAAATTGGCCAGAAAAAGTAAGATCGGCCAGGGGAGCATGTAGTGTTGCAAAGTACACACACACACATTCGAACTGCACGCCCTGGTCGTGCGATTTGTACTTAAACGTCACAACGTCACAGATCGAATGTTACGTCATGCTTTACAATTTGTTTATCTGTATTGCAGCTCTGACCAACCCTACACCCAGCTACAGAGGAGGCCTACCTACACACACACAGCTATAGGGGACTTTACTCTGTGACTCTCCAGTTGTCAATTGTTACAGAAGAGCCACATCTCTTCCACCTATTCAGCATTTACGCTCCACTTGTGAATTTCTAATAGCGGAAAGTCACCCCAGTCTACAAACTGTATATATATATATATATATATATATATATATATATATATATATATATATATATATATATATATATATATATAATTAGAACCCCCATTTTACATTCACTGATTTTAAATTTCCCCTCATTTTACATTGTTGTTTTGTGGTCCCACCTATATATTGTGCATAATACATTTCCCTCATTTTACATTTTCCTGGATTTTACATCATTTTTTATTGTCCCCTGAAAAACGTAAAATTGGGGTTCTACTATATATATATATATATATATATATATATATATATATATATATATATATATATATATATATATATACACACACACCCATATGTAGTTTTCCTTTAACAGTGGACACTTTGGAAAACATATACTTTAATGTAGGGTGACAAGTGATGATGTAATTTAAGTCACAGGATTCAATGACTAGTCTGCGCTATAATAAACAATGAATCCCCTTCTAAAATACAAGGATAATATCAGTCTCCTCCTGGTTCTGTTCGTTATATAAAAGCACGTGGTCTTTGACCTCCTCTCCTGCCTTATACCTTCGTGGAGCTCATGTGGTTTATAATGTTATTCTATATTTACCGAAAGGGGGTACATTAGGGGGTGCCTTAGTTTTAGCCGGTATACATAGTCCTTAGAATATACTATACAAATTATACATTTGCGTTAATCACAGAGGGCTCCCATATATATATATATATATATATATATATATATACACATATATATATATATATATGTATATATATATATATATATATATATATATATAACACTGACAGTACATATTCTATTGGTCAGATGCAGACTATAGTCTATATGTGAGGGACACGCAGCCCAGTACACTTGACTTATTCCTTCATATACACGTGTTACACTGTCATTGTATAGACACTCAAACACTCTCCCATACACTTCCAAAAGCACCTGCACATTCTATATACTCACACCCTGCTTCAAGAGCACTAACTTGCCCCATTGATGCCCCATTGTAGCCATGACAACGCCAGGTACCACAACAGCCCCACAAGTAACCGTATCCATCCTTCCATCGTAAATATTCCCATTAGCTGGGCCGGCTCTTGCCCTCATGAGTCATTGCCCCAGGGCAGGTGTCAGTCTCTCGGCAGTAGCAGTCCAAGAACCGTTAGCTTTTTATTTTCCAGTCTCTTCCTGTCCAAATATATTTCAAATTTCCGCGCCCTGTGAGACTGCCCCGCCCCGTGTCGGGTGTAACTCGGCTTTATGTTTGCCGATGGGTCTCTGTGGAGTCCGAGGAGACAAATGAGGGATGCCCCGGCTCTCCTGCCTCTTTCTCTCCCCACTCGCAGCCATTCTCTGTCTCTTTCCATATCTCTGGCCTCTCTCCATCAGTCGCATCACTTCCTGCCGCAGCCGCACGGTATTCTCCGTCTCTAAATCTGTCGCTGCCGTTCTCGGATCGCCTTGCCTGCAGTTTCGTCCACTGGGCAGCAGAGCTGACACTCGTTAACATGGGGCAGCCAATTATGGAGGGAAAGTGTCAGCGTTCTAGAGGCTGCAGCCCCTTCAATTTAGTGAAACAGCAGCAGGTCTGTAATATTCAATAAAAACAGAAATAGGCTGAATACAAACTCCTCTGTGAGTTCTCATTTATATCACAGCGCAACTGAAATGTCCCTGTGCTGTTTTCTGTCTTTTAACCCTTTCCTTTAGGACCCTGCAATGATTTAGTTGCCCCCACGGTGGTGTAAAACGAAAGGAAGCAAAAAACCCCTTATATATTGTGTTTCATTCCCCAGACAGAACTAGTACTTGTGAACACCAGCAACAAGCCCAATTCTGCTGATATGGTGTGTCCCTCCTAGGCTGCCATATTTCACTTGCACACTTACATCATACTAAGTAAAATGTCTACAGGTTTCACTGACATATGGGCAGATAAGACACTATTGTTTCAGCTTTCAGAGAAAAGAACACTTTTATTATTTATATCCAAATTCAAGGACTTTTAAGTGTGTAGTGGAGTAAATATTCAATGAGTGGAGGCTTCACAGGCCTAAAGTACAACAGCAGTGCAGCCTTTCCTGGAAGCTTGAAGACACAGCTACAGTGGAACCAGGTAATGCATTTAACCATGCCAGCCAAAATCATGTTTCCAGAACATAGGTAGTCCCATTTGTTTCCAACGCACTACTCTGTTTTACTATAAATTTCATATTATTTTTAAGTATATTTTCTATTTTTATAATAGTAAGTAAACTGCTGCCCTCCAGCTGTAGCTGGTGTACATAACTTAATAACAAACAGCAGCCAAAGTGTCACACACAAACCCACATTTCTGGCTGCTCGTGCTGCATCTTTTTAGGCCTTTGAGGGCCACATTTTTATTTGAACAAGCCTCATTCTACAACATCACAAACTACACAATGTGCATGCATTTATTTCTGTGTTCAGCCTACCATTTTATCTTGACCACATTCATTAATGCAGATCTCAATGCTCTTTACAGGTTTGCATGTTCCCTAGCTCATATCTGCATGACACTGACCTATAGTACGTGTACCAAAGAGGATGGCCTAGATTCACTGAACAGCATTTAAAATCACCACTTGTTTGCCACAAAAAAATATGTATCTCTGGAATAACTGAATTCACTGAAGATTTTCATATAATTTTGAATAGAAAATAACTGCAATAAGAAATAATGAAAGTCACTCTAGCAGCTTTCCAGTATACATTCATTAAATATTTTCTGTTGTTTTAAAGTTCTACTTGCTATAAAAAGCTGTATTTGTGACTGTTTAAATAGTGTAGCAAACGCCAGCTGATAAAAAGACATGGAAGTGAACTGACAAATACTGCTTAGTTAGATTTACAAATTTAAAACCAGTAAAACTTTTTGTGAATGTACCTTTCTGTTTATTATGTGAAAAATTATTTTTTTTTCAATCAATCAATCAATACATACATACAGTAGAGCCCCCATTTTACATTTTTCAGGGGACCAAAATAAAATGGTGTAAAATTCAGGAAAATGTAAAATCAGGCAAATGTATTATGCATAATATATAGGTCGGACCAAGAAACTGCAGTGTAAAATAAGGAAAAACTTAAAATCAGGGGATGTAAAATTGAAGTATCTTTATAAAAGCTGGGTGACATTATTAGATTTTTTTTTTTTTTTTATAAAATAATTTTCCTTTCCCCCATAATGCATAATATATTTCTGTCACTGCTAATATTGATTATAATATACAGTGTAGTACATTGCTAGCAAAGGAAATATGGGCTGATAGAACGCCCTATTTTCCTTGATAAATTTGTGAATATCTCCTAATTTTTATCAAACATTACAATAATACTAATAATCTCCTAAAAATGATTACGAAATATCAACCCTCATATTTTTCTTCCTCTCTTAATGATATCTCTGTTTTCAAGTCTTCTTGGGATTTCAGGCCTAAATACACCCACTTCTCCTGACCTTTCAAATATCTAGTATGCACATTTTACAGCCATCACCCAGAGAGAATCAGGTGCCTTCTGGTGGAAGGGATCTCTGGCTGTGAAATTATATACTTGCTACTAATTGCACCTGCCAAATAATGCAAGATTTTATAGTGTGTGAGTCACATATCATGTGCCTGTTTGCTAAATACTGCAGAGCTTGAACGGCCTTTCAAGCAAGATGATATTCCTTAATCTACAGTTTGTTTGTATGTATCTATATTTAAAGTAAGATTACTCAACCTTCGTTCAGCCTAAAATGTTGGTTTACATTCCATTTTTCTGTTGTTTTTTCCAACATGCTTTTGTATTTGTGACACAATCTATTGAGCAATATACTGGCCTTTAGATATTGCAGCAGTTTAACTGGTGGATGGAAGGTTGGCTATACCCAACATGTATCTAATAATAATATTTTCCATTTGCTTCAGTAAAATGTGCCAGTCTGCACCAAAAACTATTTTTTATTAAATAAAAAAAAGACCACACACCTTAAAGGGGTGCTTCACCTAAGTTAACTTTTAGTATTCTATAAAATGGCCAAGTCTAACTAACTTTTCAATTGGTCTTTATTATTTATTTATTTTTATAGTTTTGGAACTATCAAATGGGGGTCTGCGCAACAAAAACAAATGCTCTGTAAGGCTACATATTTATTGTTATTACTTATTATTATTATTCATCTTTCTATTCAGGCCTTCTCCTCTTCATATTCCAGTCTCTTATTCAAGTCTGTGCATGGTTGCTAGGGTAATTGGACCCTAGCAACCAGACTGCTGAAATTGCAAACTGCAGAGCTGTAGAATAAAAAGTTAAATAACTCAAAAATCACAAATAATAAAAAATGAAAACCATTTGCAAATTGTCTCAGAATATCATTCTCTAGCTTGTATATAAAGTTAATTTAAAGGTGAACAACCCCTTTAAAAGATAGGGGGGGGGAAACATGTCACTCATCACTACAATTGGTTTCCCTAAGTTGGCGTAATATTGGTTAGCCACACTGGTCCTGCACTTAGGTCTTTATTTGATAGCATGTTCTTAAGTGCTTTGAAATTAAAACTATACCTTTATATCTCACATTCATTTTAGTTTAATTAGCAATGGATGGTTTGATGAAACATTGCTTGCTTAATCTGAAACATTATAAACACTAATGAAGGCCAGACATGGAGTTTTTATGTTGCGTTTTTAAAAAGCTCCGTCAGGCATAAATATGCCACTGAAACCATACGCGATTGCCAACATGCGTTTTTCAGCACGTAGGTTTCTTTTTCCAACATACACTTCTCATTGTTCTCGTACCCCATAATTCTGCTGGCTGGAAATAGAAAATGGAAAAGCGGCTTAGTGATAGAAAAACTATTTACATGCAAAATGGAGCAGGAATGATCGTCAATACGCAACGGAATTATGTCACTGGCCGTAAAAACCTAAATGCATCATTTATTTTGTGAGCATTTGGACGCCATATTTAAAATACGCTGCGTATTTATGTAATGATTTGGTAGTTTCTTGACGCATTGGCATTTCTGCTAAAAAAACGCCAATACTGGCATCCCGTGGTGGATTTCAGCTTGCAAGTGCCCTGTGAGAATTGCCATAGTGCTTTTCCATTCGTTTCAGTGGTAGTGCAGTTTATGCGTATTTACGCCCGACTGAGCTTTTTTAATTACGTAACGTTAAAAACGCCATGTCTGACCTTGCCCTAAAGGGAACTTTCCCCCACCAGAGGTGCAGGCCAGTACAACCTGCACTCCACTAGAGACAGACAATTGTTTTTTTTTTCACCAGCACTAAGCCACCAACATCAGGAGGGAGCTAATGATGCAGATGGGCATTTTAGGGCAGTACCAGAAAAATAACCCATCTACACTCTCATAAAAAAAGTCTGGTGCTAAGTATGAAGGATCAACATCTTCTAAAGCTCACCATAGATGTTAAGATTTTTCTCTCCTTAACGACTGATTTATGCAATCCGACAAATCTGTCAAATTACCATGAGGTTACAAGGGCCGCCCCCATGGGATCCTACAATTCATGGTGCACACCAACAATTGGTCACATGAGCCAATTAAAGGACAATGTTCTGTCTTTTGCTTCCTCACTTCCTGTTACAGTTTGAGCTGCAGCATTTCTGTTCAGGTGATCAAGATCAAGATTTTTAACAAATAAGTGTAGAATTTAATTTTGGAGTTGATGAATAGACCTCCCCATATCATGTTAAAATCTATAAATAATAATGAAGCAGACCCCATAATAAAACAAGAGTCCATAAAATTGTTATATAGGTCCTTCAATAGCATTGCAGCACATGACACCTAGGGGCACATTTACTTGTACTCGAGTGACAGAATTTTTTTGGCTACTTCGACCATCGAATTGGCTTGTTGGACCTTCGACTTTGAATCAAACGATTCGAACTAAAAATCGCTATTCGATAGTCGAAGTACTGTCTCTTTAAAAAAAACTTTGACCACCTACTTCGCCACCTAAAGCCTACCGAGCATCAATGTTAGCCTATAGGGAAGGTCCCCATAGGCTTTCTAACAAATTTCTGATCGAAGGAAAATCTTTGATGGATGGATTAAAATCCTTCGACTCGTTCGATTCAAAGGATTTAATCATTCGATCGAATGATTTTTCCTACGATCGTTCGCACGAACGAATAGCGGTAAGTCCTTCTACTTCGATATTCGAAGTCGAAGGATTTTACTTCGACGGTCGAATATCGAGGGTTAGTTAACCCTCGATATTCGACCCTAAGTACATGTGCCCCCTAAAGTTAATTTGCGCTGGGACTGTTTTATTAAGGATATAATACTGCAGGAATTAGTTGCGAAAAATTTAAGTTTTGCCCAGGAAGTAACGAGTGAAGTGGAGCATAAAGGCAACGCTTTTCGGAACCTGAATCGCAAACCACTAAAGACACTTACAACAACCTGGACTAAAGCAGGGAGAGATGTTATGCCTGTTTTAATCACATAAATGTGAGTGCAACCAATTGTTTTTTTAGTGCTATAGAATAAAGACGTTTTTACACTATTTGCACTTTTTAAACTTCCTCTAGCAACAGAGAATAACCTAAGGCTTCATACTATACAAATTTTGACATGCACAAATTAATCTGAACGTCTGTAAGTACCCACCTAAACTAATTGCACGAGTTGAAGTGTAAAAGGTTACATAGTTACATAGTTAAATTGGGTTGAAAAAAGACAAAGTCCATCTCCAAGTTCAACCCCTCCAAATGAAAACCCAGCATCCATACACACACCCCTCTCTACTTTTAATTAAATTCTATATACCCGTACCTATACTAACTATAGAGCTTTGTATCACAATAGCCTTTGATATTATGTCTGTCCAAAAAACCATCCAAGCCATTCTTGAAGGCATTAACTGAATCAGCCATCACAACATCACCCGGCAGTGCATTCCACAACCTCACTGTCCTGACTGTGAAGAACCCCCTACTTTGCTTCAAATGAAAGTTCTTTTCTTCTAGTCTAAAGAGGTGGCCTCTGGTACGGTGACCCACTTTATGGGTAAAAAGGTCCCCTGCTATTTGTCTATAATGTCCTCTAATGTACTTGTAAAGTGTAATCATGTCCCCTCGCAAGTGCCTTTTTTCCAGAGAAAACAACAGCAACCTTGACAGTCTACCCTCATAATTTAAGTCTTCCATCTCTCTAACCAATTTAGTTGCACGTCTCTGCACTCTCTCCAGCTCATTTATATCCCTCTTAAGGACTGGAGTCCAAAACTGCACTGCATACTCCAGATGAGGCCTTACCAGGGACCTATAAAGAGGCATAATTATGTTTTCATCCCTTGAGTTAATGCCCTTTTTTATGCAAGACAGAACTTTATTTGCTTTAGTAGCCACAGAATGACACTACCCAGAATTAGACAACTTGTTATCTACAAAGACCCCTAGATCCTTCTCATTTAAGGAAACCCCCAACACACTGCCATTTAGTGTATAACTTGCATTTATATTATTTTTGCCAAAGTGCATAACCTTGCATTTATCAACATTGAACCTCAATGTTTGCTGCCCAGTTTTCCAATTTAGACAAATCACTCTGCAAAGTGGCAGCATCCTGCATGGAACCTATAGTTCTGCACAATTTTGTATCATCTGCAAAAATAGAAACAGTACTTTCAATGCCCACCTCCAGGTCATTAATAAACAAGTTGAAAAGCAAGGGACCTAGTACAGAGCCCTGCAGTACTCCACTAACAACACTGGTCCAATTAGAAAATGTTCCATTTACCACCAATCTTTGTAGTCTATCTTTTAGTCAGTTCTCTATCCAAGTACAAATACTATGTTCCAGGCCAACATTCCTTAATTTAACCAGTAACCTTTTGTGTGGCACTGTATCAAATGCTTTAGTAAAGTCTAAGTAAATCACATCCACTGCCATCCCAGAATCGAGGTCTCTACTTACCTTCTCATAAAAATAAATTAAGTTAGTCTGGCAAGATCTATTACGCACAAACTTATAGTATTATGATTTGCTATGAGGTCCAGTATCTTATCCTTTATTAACCCTTCAAAAAGCTTTCCTACCACTGACGTCAGACTAACTGGCCTATAGTTTTGAGGCTGAGAATGGGATCCACATTAGCAATTCGCCAGTCTCTCAGCACTATGCCAGATCTCAATGAATCCTGAAAAATGAAGTAAAGAGGTTTGACAATCACAGAGCTAAGCTCGCTAATTACCCTGGGATGAATACCATCTGGCCCCGGACCTTTTAGTTCTCCCTTATAGAATTGCTTCTGCAACAGAATCTCAAAGGAGACCATGTTACGATCACTATTCCCTAAATGCTCATCCACACAAATGTTAGAAATGAGTTCATTATTATTAGTTATTACAAGGTCCAAAAGAGAGTTATTGTAACAAACATACCTGGTGGTCTGGGGGGGGACAACAGGGTCGCCTGTCGCTCCCTCGACGGGGACGCCCGCCTCGACGAGCGGCTTCCTGTAGGCCGCAGGCGCCGGCGTCTTAGGGTGCGTGCGGCACGCTCTGGTTTTTCTTAAAGGCGCAGGCGCGCTGACGTAGTGACGTCAGCGCGCAAGGGCACACAATTCAAACACTATTTAAAGCCCATTAGGGCTGTGGGACTTTGCCCGTGATAGGATTTTGTTCCTGGTGCTTTTGAGCTTTTGCTATATTCTGAACCTGTTTGATCCCTGGTTTTGACCCCTGCCTGGCTATTTGACTATTCTGATTTCTGGATTCTGACCCTTGCCTGATTACTGACTACCGCTTTTGATTAACCCTCTGATTGACTCCCTGGTTTGACCTTTGCCTGTCTGATAAACGTTTACTCTCTGCCTGCCTCGACCCGGCCTGATCTGACTACTCCTTTGCCTAAACACTTTGTCTTGCGATCTTCTGTCCAAAGACTTTGCCTTACTGTCGTGCCCCTCTGCCTATCCAGAACCCTCATCTTGCACCTCTCGTTTAAGTCCAGGTGGCATCCAAGTAAGCCGAGGGCTCCTCCCGAGGCCCAAAGGCGGTCACACTACTGGTGAAGCACGAGCCGTGACCAGGGTGCCTGGTGTTTGTTCTGGTGTTGGGTGCCGACCGTGACAGTTATTCCTAGTAGGTTCTTGAATGAGCTGGAATAAAAAGTTGTCATTCAGCATATTTACAAACCTACTACTTTTTCTGTCTTGGCAACCCCATTACCCCAGTCAATGTCTAGATAATTGAAGTCACCCATAGCAACAACTTGACCCAGCTGTGAAGCCGCTTGTATCTGCAAGTGTAGCTGGGCTTTATACTCAACACTTATACGAGGTGGTTTATAGCATACACCAATGATAATTCTTTTTGTTACCCTTTGCCCAGACAAAATCTCTACCCAGAGTGATTCTACACCCTCACCAGTGCCAGCTATTGTTATTTCTTTAGTGCATGGCTTTAATTCAGGCTTTACATACAAACACACTCCTCCACCCTTTTTAATCCCTCTGTCCCTCCTAAAAAGGGTGTAACCATTTAAATTCACAATCCTACCAGGTCTCAGTGATACCAATTATATCATAATTTTTAGATCAAGCAATTAATTCTAGGTCTCCCATTTTACCTGACACACTCCCTGCATTTGCCAGCATACAGCGGAGGTTACTACTTTTACTTTTGAAATTTGCATTACTTAGTGAAGAATTATATGTTAAGTTAGTATTATTCTGTTTTCCTTGTAACAGAGGGACCTCCTTAGCTGGTAAAATGTATGCCCCCCTCACTCCTCCCCCATGACCCCTTACTAACCCCACTGCCCCGTCTACCCTAGCTTCCCCATAATTCTTTATCTCACCCACCCCCTTGCCTAGTTTAAAAACTCCTCCAACCTCTTAGCCATTCTTTCCCCTAGCACAGTGGACCCCCTTCCATTGAGGTGCAAACCGTCAGGACTGTATAGGTTGTACCCCCAAGGAAAAATCAGCCCAGTGCTCTAGGAACCCAAACCCTTCCTTCCTACACCAAGACTTGAGCCACTCATTTAGCTCCCTAAACTCCCGCTGTTTTCCTAAACTTGCACGTGGCACGGGCAAAATTTCAGAAAAGATGACATTGGACGACCTTTCCTTGATCTTAGAGCCTAGATCCCTGAAATCACTCTTTAAGGACTTCCATCTACCATTTATTTTGTCATTAGTACTGATATGCACTAAGACAGCTGGGTCATGCCCAGCCCCACCCAATAATTTGTCTATCCGATAAACCACATGCCGAACCCTGGCACCAGGTAGACAGCAAACTGTTCAGTTCTAGCGATCCGGACGACAAATTACCCTATCCACTTTCCTAATAATTGAGTCCCCTACAGCCACAATCTGCTTAGGCCTGACTCTACTCTCCTCCCCACCAGTACTAGAGAAACTGGTCTCCCGGCTGTTAGAGAGATCAGCCCCATCTAGAATTGCCAATCCAGAGTTCATACTCCCGTCATCTTCACACAATCTGGCAAATTTGTTGCGATGTATAAACTCCGGATCAGCCTCCATTTTCCTTTTGCCCACCTTAGATTTTCTAACTGTCACCCAGCTAGCTGCCTCAACATCCTGCTGCTGTTCTGTTCCCCCCAAACTATCTGCCCCCGCTAAGGTTAATTGCACTAAAGGTCGTCTGAGACCATATGAGGTTGTGGAACTACAACGCTGTCACTATATTATCTATTTTCCCTTTTTTCATTTTATTTCTTCCCCCGAGCTTTCATTAGCGCTGACCTATTTGAATTTTGGATTCCTGCTTTTTTTACTCATGGAGAAACAAGGACTATTGGGTCGGAAAACAAGGGAAAATTTTAGAAACTTTGGTCACACAAAGAATTTTGTATTTTTTGTTTTTGCAGTAGTATTGCAGCACAGTCAGTTCTTGAAGACATACAAGCATCCAGGGTAACTACAGAGCAAGCAGATCTTTTGACCGCTGGGGGGGGGCTGACTAATAATCTGTTTCCATAATCATCATGATATTTTTTTACAACTTTCTCTGCACCCATGATCTGCTGGACCCTTTACAGTCTGGCTTTTGTCCTGCACACTCTATTGACACAGCCGTTTGTAAGTAACAAAGAATCTCCAGATTGCCAAGGGCGTAGGACACTACTCTATTGTCATTCTCCTGCCCTTATCCTCTGCTTTTGATGCTGTTGCTGAGGTTGCTGCATGTAGCCTAATGAAATGAACATAATGTAATATGTACATGATTATTATCTGGATTCCTAGCACTGTACACTGTAGCTTTACATGAATTTATAGTTCTTGGACATATAAACCAGGTAGAATTTGAAGCCAGGATTCCAAAAATTAGTTATTAGACTAGAATAGCACATACTTCAGAGTTGCAAAATTAATTGGCAAACCAGTGACATTTTTACAACTGGCATTTTTAATAAAGGACCTTAAGCAATCAATGCAATATATTATATATATATATATAATACACAAAAGCCACAAATATCTTGTAAATTATATCCTTATAACCGGTGACTAGTGATGTCATCGGTTATAAACGGTGAGCAGTGATGTCATTTCTGTCACATGACTCACTAATATTTGTGTATTATAATAAATAAAGTACCCCCTGTTGCAAAATATGAGGATATTAGAAGTTACCTCGGAGTTCCATGACCTGTATGGTCATGAAACTCCTCGGTAACTTATAATTTCCTTGTAATTTACAAGAGGGGTACTTTATATATATATATATATATATATATATATATAGTCAACTACAAGAGGTCCTCTGCACTCAACCCATTATCAATAAATTTAAGACAGAGACATTTTGTTCATACTGCTACTAAAAAATGCCTTACCCTTTAAACAACACAGGTATTGTTTGTCCATATATTGCAATATATTTAAGCTGGCCAACTACGTCAAAGTCATCCCATATCTGGCCAGTCCTACGCTTAATTTTCATCTGATTCATTAAGAATTCAATTGCTTAATTATACATTTTACAAAGGGACTAAGTTTTACCTGCAACTTACTAGCTGCTTTCAAAGTAAATGGGATGACTTTAAGAGGACCTCTTGTAGTTGACTATATGTATTTTGTAGTCACACCCTCATTGCAACCCCGCCTAATGGTTTTAAAAAATAGCGGTGAGCACAACTTTCCCTTGTTTGTTATATATATATATATATATATATATATATATATATATATATATATATATATATGCAATTGATGTAAAAAATTGCCAGAAATATACATATTTTTCCACTATTCTTTGGGTATGTTCTTCCTCAGTAATAGTAAGCTTTGCATAATTTTGCTATTTTATTGAAAACAAAATATATTTTCACTTAGTTATTCAAAAGCAAAAGCATCTTTCCAAATTCTTCACTACTGCCAGCCAAAACACAACTTTTTTCCTCCTATAGTCACATAGAGGTAGGCAAATCTACTATTTGGATTTTTAGACCACACACATGCCTGTACTCTTACTATGCAGAAGTAAAAATTCAAGAGCTTTTTTTTTCTAAGCTTTTTTTCTACTTGAAAGTAATCAAATGTATTCTGACCACCCATGGCAGTAATGCAGCATTCATTCTCCACTTTGGACAGAATGGGACAGCCCCCCCCTTTCCAAACAGTAAATAAATCTTCCTTGCTCCCAAGGTTAGCCCTTTTGTTTTGTGTACTTATTCATTTTTGACTGTATCTACCTGTTTCTTGGAAAAAAAAAATATATTTAGCTCTTCTGACCATATAGCAGAAGGTCAATAGAATCCAATATTGCGCGCACTTTCACGGATCAACAGACATTGGTGGTTTTAAAAGGCTTATTTCCCCAACAGATCACCTAACGTGTTTTGTGTGTCATTGCACTATGAGTATGTGTGATGACACACAAAACGTGTTAGGTGATCTGTTGGGGAAATAAAGCCTTTTAAAACCACAGCTGTCTGCAATTATCTGTCTGTATGGTTTACATACAGTAGAAGTTGGACCAGAGGACAAGTTTTACAGATATATCGATTCACCTGGAATTTTCCAGAGCCACACAGATTTTAGCCCTTCCCTGACCTAGTCACCCAGATTTAGATTTGGTCAAATTGGGAGCAGAGGCAATGATGGCTAGAGGTAAACTTGGTATTGCCATTGTTGACAATCATGGAAAACAATATGGTAACCTAGGGTGAAAGTGAAGTCTGGAGCCCCAAAAAAATGCACTGTGATGCATAAATGGTACCAACATTTTTAGGCACTTTGCCATACCCTTTAGCAATAATAACCCAAATATGCAAGTATGATCATTGCAGAAAATCATTTATGAGCACATTAACCCTAGACATATCAACAGGCTCACTGTAGAAATGTACAATGAGTTTATTAATCCCAAATATGCCAGTAAAATCATTGCTGTAAATATATTATGAACACATTAGCTCTAGACATACCAGCAAAATCAATACAGAAATGTACAAATAGCATATTAAAGAGAAAAATAACCTTTTTTTTTACATCTACCATAAATTTGACTTTGCATGCTTCTTATAATATTGCAATAAAGTATTTGCCCAATGCTTTTACATTACCTATTTGACTCCATGTGATCGCCTATGAGGGGGCTGCCATATTTGTGCAGCAGGAGTCCGTAAGCATTAGGAACTTTAACTGACAGGCTTAGATGGGACTGTCAGGTTTGTAAAACAGTCAGGTTTAGGAACTTACACTGACAATTACTTACAAAAACAAACCTCTTAGTATAAAACAATCAGCATGACCTATAGGTATCTTTTAATGTACATTCATATTTTAAAAGTAGTTTTTTAGTGTCAGTATCACTTTAATCCCAGACATGTCAGTAACATGCAGAAAATGGATTATGATTACACTAACCCCACATACAGTATCCTAGTAGAATTATTGCAGAAAATGGATTATGAGCACATTGGCCCATGACATAGGTGTCCCCAACTCCTGTCCCCAACTGGAGCACATTAAGGACCAGGTACTCTTGTTTCTCTGATAAAACAAGTTACTGGCAAATTATGTGTTTCTGTATGGGAAACACACACACACAAACAGAAACAAGACAATTACATTGCATGGCTTGTTTTTTATCCCTTTAATTTTTGATGAAACTTGATTTGATAAGAATATTATTTTTGCTTTTCTACTTTGACTTTACTATTGGTTGCTTGTCCTTCTGCTTGGTACATTATATTTGTCTTTTATCCTTTCACACTATTCCAGACTGTTGTCTACTGGTGATCTTCTAAACTACAGACAATAGGGATCATTACCTATAGGGCAGGGTGCAAAGTTCTAAACGTGCGTGCAATCTGTCTGCTTATAAGAACAGACCCACCTTGCTATTGCCAATGTGCACTGTGATGGAATTGGTACTGTCTGAGCAGAAGAGACAGCTGCTCAGAGCATCACAAGAGCTGTCTACAAAATGGAAGCAAGAACATAAAGTAAAGTAAAGTAAAATTAGGCAAGGAGGTAAAAGGTGGAAGAAAACAAGAAAAATGGCATCTACATGAGAAGTTTGTGCTTTTACAAAGAACTCAATGATATTTCATGAAAAAAGAGAAAGCTAATCCTTTTTTCAACAATATTTAAGGACATCATTTCTTCTGGGTGCAAAGCTGCCTTTTGCCTAAAGACATAAAGGCATCAACAGTTAATCCAACAATCAGGGAACAATGAGCTCTAAAATATAGATGAAATTATCAATAGATAATAATAAATTGGATATGGGAAGAATATTCCTTAAAACATCGACTCTTTGAAACACTACTTATAAAACGCTTTACAAAGGGGGGAAGAGGTATACCTTTTTCCAAAGAGATTATAATCAGTAATTTCAGTACTTAAGCAATGCACACCTTATAATAGACAAGTCAAAAGGCCATGTTATATGTTTGCACTGAAATGTGGAATTAATATGTAGGTACCCTGAGATTTGGGTATGTTTTACTCAGGCAGTTTCCCTGATATTTGGCCATCTAAAGTGGTCCTGCTGTTTCTTTCATAAACCCAGGCAGCTATGTCCCTTTTCCTGGATCCATATTATTTCAAGGTTTGCCCACTAGGTGACAGCATGTAAAAGTATAAAGGGGTCTAGACCCATGTGCTCATGGTCTTTCCTAGGACCTAACCTCTTTGGGAGGTTGTTACAGACCCAGAGCTGGTGATGTTTATATTAGCTAGTGATAGTTAGTTTTGTTATAGTTGCTCTAGGAGCAAGAGGAAGGCTCAGGGAAGACAGTGAGCAGCTTCCGCTTCAATGAGGAGCAATAGTGGGGTTAGGACCCCGTGGTGAGTCAACCACTAGTGTTATTTTGCTGCAGGAAAATCTCTCTGTGACAAGGGTTGGACTGGGGGACCCGGGCCTCCAGATCTGATCTATATATGTTCTGTTATATTATCTATATTTTATTTCTATTTTTTTTTTAAAGAACCTTTCCCAGGCTTATTCTGATGATGTCACAACAACACTTCCTGTTTAATGGTGGTCTTCAGGTTGCAGATCAGGTTGCTGATAAGGCAGTTGCGGGATGGGTCAGGTAGCGGATCCATGAGGTTAAATATACCGGTTGTGGTCTGGGTTGCGATCTGTGGGTTGCGGGCGCAGGACTGTAGCTCAATGCCTTGGTATTTGAAGGAAGGATTAGCATCATTGTACTCAGCATTCAATGTAAGGGCTCATTTACATCTGCAGTGCAGTGAGGAAAGTGCAATTTTGAACTCAATTGTCATGTATTTTTTCCATAATGAAGCATTTTTTTCCAGATCTCCAGCATTGTTGAGGTCACAAGTGAGAGCTGTTCCTGACACAATTGCGGGCAATGAGACAAAATTAACCCAATTGTACTACCACTTTGCCATAAATTGGACACAATTATGCTAACAGTGCTCCCCGTTTATTGATATACTGTAATGAGGGAACCCTGGAGCAACTGTCTGGTCAGGAGGTCTATAGGTACATCAATAAGTCACTAGCTGCACTCCATTCAGAACAGGTGATGTGAGTAGTGTCGTGCGCAACTATACAGAAGTGCAAAGAGAAAATTTTAATGCAAATACCAGGATATATGTGGGATAGAAATAAGTTAACAATGTAGGGGTTTCTTAATAAAATTAATGAGAAAAACATTTATGGATTCATAAAGTGAGACAGACATTAATTGAATTAGCAATGACAGGCCCTCAATCCATCATCTAAGGGTGAAATAGTGCATATCTCTGATTGTGTAACAGGTTTTATAAAAGGGCTACTTGAACACCCAAATCCAGAAAGAGTCACCATATGGGGAAGATGCACGTAGTTTGAATCCCCTGTTCTGGTTTAGCTCAGGCTCCGCACCAGTCTCAAGTTCCTGAGTTTATCTGGAAGCTTCTAGAGCTGGAGCTCCAGCTCTAGAAGCTTCCAGATAAACTCAGGAGCTTGAGACTGGTGCGGAGCCTGAGCTAAACCAGAACAGGGGATTCAAACTACGTGCAGTTTCATACCCTTGGTTTGTGAGTAGGAATTGCTGCTATTTGGTGGAGGTCCACTAAGGTTTATGTGATATAAATTTTACCACAAAGGAACACTAGAGCAGTGTGTGTAGTACTGTAAAAGGGAGAGAGTAAAAGTAATAGGCACCTCTAGAGTTAATTGTAACCAAACACTGGGTGTCATCCCTTCTAACAGAAATACTGCACCATATTGGTTTCTAAACTTCTGTTGCCACAGGCGCTGGTCATGCTTTTGCATATTTTGGATTCTTCTTGGACAGTGGAGAGGCTGTGAAAAGACCGGCAAGAAGGAAAACCTAAAAGACTAACTTTTCCAAAAAATCTTTGTTTTATATGGGGAAGATGCAGGGAGTCCATTCAGGGGTCCTCTAGCTGAGGGGTGGTCACCAAGAGATGCAATGGTTGGTTTGTGGACTGCAAATAGATGGAGCTTATGAGATAGGTGGAGCTTAGATTATTTGTGGGTGGAGTTTGTTAGGTGTGGCAGATTTCAGGCATGAAACTTAGTACTGATTGGACAAGGTGGTTATGCCTAAAACATGCTGCAATACAGGAATAAATCTATGCATTTAGCAGTATAAATTCTGATTGCTTCTACTGAGTTATCATGGCCCACCACCAGGGGGCTCTGGAGGGCAGTATGATAATCCACCCCATCCCCCAGCACAGAGGGCCTTCTAATTTAGTACAATACCCCTTGATTTCTGATGGCAGCTCTGCCTGACAAAGTGCTGGTCCAGCTTTGCCCATGGAAATGCATGTATGTGTGCTGAATGCAGATAAACCCACATTCAGAAATACAGTTTCCAGAGTGCACAGACAGGTATGGAAACACACACACAATTTCTTTTCTATCCCATCAACAGCAAGGCATAACTGATATATATAACAGGGCACACACAGCTCATAGCCTAATGTACTTGACAAGGCATAAAAACCAAAAAAGCAGTTGAACACGCTGTACTGTGAGCAGTCATTTAAGCCAGATCAAACAGAAATTACAAGATTTTACTGATAACCAGCTCTAATTTGCAACCCAAAGTGAAATGCAGAAGGAGTTCTGGACTGTTGTAGCTGAATAAATGAACACTTTTAAAACTCATTTGGGGGAGATGTAAAAATACTGCACAGACTTTTCATGCTCATTGGAGGCGGGGCTTGATGATGTCAGTGATGTCTGTGTGATGTCAGTTGCGCTTAATCTACACAAACTCTAGGCAAACCAGCAGCATAATGTGAGATTACTGCACAAACAGGTTCTCACTAAACAGACGGCAGTTAATTAGTGCAAATCACCAGTTCTCTTTAAACAGTTTGCTGACCTCTATTAAAAAACTGTAACTGATCCAGCTGGTATATTAAATAAAAAAAGATTTGTTTTGATAATAACATGATGCATGCAATTTTTTTCCTAATCCATTAATTAACCCGATACATTTTCTACATTTGCAATTATTAAAGCAAAGGTATGACTGGTTGCTCTCAGATAATTGTTTCAAATATGCACCATAATACTATACATTCTCTTAATTATTAAAGTGATACTGACACTAAAAAATTAATTTTAGCTTATGAATGTACATTAAATGTTACCTATAGGTCATGTTGATCATTTTTTGCTGAGAGGTTTGTTTATGTATATAATTTTTAGTTGAAGTTCCTAAGCCTGACTCTCTGACACTCTGACTTTGCCAACCTGACTGTCCCATCTCAGCCTGTTAGTTACAGTTTCTAATGCTAACGGACTCCTGCTGCACAAATATGGCAGCCCCCTCATACAGGAACATGGGGGATCAGACAGGTAATGTAAAAGCATCACGCAAATACTTTATGGCAAAGTTAGAAGTAGCTTGCAAAGCCAATATTATAATAGATGTAAAGAAAAGTTTAATTTCAGGTGTCAGTATCTCTTTAAGTAGTATGTCCTTTAGTGAGATAAGACATATCAATCTATGTGAGAATGTAAGAACCAGTGCAAAGTTTGCTTTTAGGTCTAGCAGATTGGTCATTATAGGTTGGTATAACTATTATTCCATTTTCCATAATGTGTACTTAAAAGGGTAACTGAGTCCCCAATGCATGCAGTTTTTCTTTACCAACATTTTAGTTATGCTTTCCCACTACCACAATCTGTCCTTAAAGGGATTCCGTCATGATTTTTATAATGTATTTTTTATTTCTAAATTACACTGTTTACACTGCAAATAATTCACTCTACAATATAAAATTTAATTCCTGAACTTTTTAAGTTGTAATATTGGTGTGTAGGCAGCTATCTCAGGTCATTTTGCCTGGTCATGTGCTTTGAGAAAGAGCCAGCAACTGTTTTCCGGCAGGAAGTATTTCAGAGCACAAGTCACATGACTGGGGGCAGCTGGGAAACTGACAATATATCTAGCTCCATGTCCAATTTCAAAATTAAATATAAAAAAATCTGTTTGTTCTTTTGAGAAACAGATTTCAGTGCAGAATTCTACTGGAGCAGCACTATTAACTGATGCGTTTTGAAGAAAACTTTTTTTCCCATGACAGTATCCCATTAAATGTAACTCCTTAATTTGACAGCCTAGTGCATTCAACCCCATAATGATATAACCTTAACTTGCTTCATATTTATCAAAGAGATAGTGGAGGTCACCATAGTTTATCAGAGGAACTCCCCAGCTCTCTGTTTTGTTGTACAGGATTTGATCATATTTATCAAAAAGTGACATTTATCCTGTGCAGTATAGGATGTAAATAGCAAAAAAACATGCATCATCCACCATGCACTGCCCAGGAGCACAAAGATCTATGTTCACCACAATGAATACAGAACACCTACATTCTGCATTGCTGTAGTCATGAGGGACACCTTGGTGTAACTATAGAGGAGGTGGACCCAGGACCGCAGGTTCTGCCTCTTATAGTCTTAGAAATTCTCCCTCCCCGCTGCCGGAAGTTGGGATGCAAGCCAGCAGGTGGAGGAAAGGCCCAGAATAGAGGCTACTGTGCACTAGGCCTCTCCAAACATTTTTTACAGGTGGAGGGGTGCAGAGCTGCATTGTAACGCCACTGGAGTGGGAGGTGGTGGGAGGCACATAGGCATCTACCCCATGTGTTCCTAACTTGCAAAAAAAAATTAAAAAATTATTTTTATTTATTATTGCATGAATGCTACATCATATGCACTTGTACATTGTTAAATCTTTACAATATTAAAGTTATTTAACTTTTAATCAAATAAAGCAAAATTAATTTCCATAAATTTCCAATGACTTTCCTACATAGGTTTTAACCTTTCATATTTATTTCTTATTTACTGGATTCATTCGGATTAAGGTGGATGGAAGGATTGACCCCTCAGGGTGGGTTAACATCTGGTTCCTTCTCCACCCATATATCCCACACTTTATTACATTTCTCTGGGCACCCCCTTCTCATATAGGTGAGTTCATACAAAGGTATGGATTTTTCAATTAATTGTTCCCATTCATTAAGTGTCGGGCCACTCTGAGATTTCCACTTCATTGCTATAGCTTTTTTGGCATACATACATAATACTGATATCAGTGTCCTTTGAGCTCGTATACGGACCTTTTCCTCCATCTGGTTTAGCAGTAACACCTTAGGATCCCTTGATAGGGGAATATCAGTTAACTTGCACATTATTTAGATATGTAGCTTACGTGGGCAATGCCGCAGCAGAGCCCTGTACTTCACACTGTGGCAGGAGATATGAAAAGGACTGCCTTGTGCGTGATGGTGCTGCTCTCTGCACTTCACAGCAAATTTTTATCTGGTGCAAGTTGCGTGGTACATCCAGAATCAGAGAGCAGTAAACCATACTTCCCAACAGTTTGGAAGTAGAAAGAGGAACAAAAAGATTTGCTGCATGGAGCACGGCAATTTTTTTGGACCACAGCCATTTTCGTGGCCACAAACCATAATTACCATGTTCATTTTACAGAATTTGGCAGGTTATGAAAGTTTGAACACATTTCTGTATTTTTTATGTATTATTACAGTTGTTCTTATGAAGGGGAATAGCCCTTTAAGCTGCAAGTCACAGTTTGCCCTAGAGACCTGCTTATCTTAAACAGTTTGCTTCTTTGCTTATTTTAAATTGTTACAAAAGTATCTTGGGGCACCTGCCACATATTCTGGGCTCCCTGCCAAAAGCCAATTATGTTAGAAACTTTGTATCTTTTTCTGCATGTTCACTGCAGGAGATCAAAGAGAAAGTTGGGACATTTGAGTAACAAACTGGGACTGCGGGTTGAGCTGTCAAAATGGAAAGCTTTATTTTCGTCTTTGTAAAAATTATTGGACAAGATAGCCAACAGCACATGGCAGGTAAGGTGGAACCTGGGATATATTGAGTTCTAGCTCTTCTGGTCTAATACTAAAAGATTAAGACAGTATGTGCCTGGGGATTTTATTTTATATCTAAAATAATAAAGTAGAGAATAACATTTTTTGTAGTGGATATGTAAGTGGATAATAATTTGTGAGTATATGTGAGCTCTTAATTTCCCACCCTACAACAATACATTTTTGTTGTATATAATCAACAAACTATCACTGTTAAATTTAGACTCATGAATGATCATAATAAACACATCTGAAGCATATTTATCAGTGGGTGAACAGACAGTTTGCCAAAGCACAACAGAAGTAAGCTCAGCAATATTATTCAGTTTCAAAGGATTTTTAAAAAAGTGATGAACTGTAGTTTTACCCACTTTGGTCTGTGCTCTTAAAACATTAAAAAAAAAATCACATTTTTATTTTTTGATATTCCCTGTTTCCTTCCAGGTCTGGTTGGCATATTGCATCTCTTGTGTCCCTGGTGATCTGTGAAGGGTGCTGCTGCATTGTGCTCCTGTAGCTGGAATAGAATTGTACTCAGAATACATACACAGGGCAGAAATGCTTATACTGTATTTATTGTTAGTGAATGTCGTTTTTTTCTACTTTATTTGTTTCCCCCTGCATGACATGCTTTTATTTCATGTGGGCAGCATTAGTAGCATAAGACCTTTGCATGGACTGTTAATATACCATATCTTTTGATACATGAAATCATTTATGTTATGGTTGTTATGAAAGGTGGCTTGCTGTATCTTGAGGCACTATGGAGTTAAATTGCAGAAGCCGCAGTTCCTACTGAAATAGTCTTATTGTGTTTACTCCAAATATCATACTTGTATGCAGATCCCTCATTTAAGCTTGCCCACACTGCATTCTCTTGCATCTCATTGGATCAGAAGTAACCACCAGTTCTTTTTGGCCATCACCCCTTCAAATCAGACCGAGGCAAATGTGACTCTCTCAAGCAAGCAGCATGTAATTAAAGTGCATTACAAAGCTCTGTGCTTCATGTCAGCACACAGGAGGAACAGCAGGGCAGCCTTCTTGGGCTTATAGCTAAATCTGAGCTCACTCCGAATTTTTTTTAAATTCTGCCTATTAAAGAAATTCTGTATATATATATATATATATATATATATCAAAAAATCTTGTGACCAGCACTCCCTTTTAAAAGTTCAATTATTTTATTATCATTTTGTAATGTCCGACGTTTCGGTCCTCATTAGGACCTCAAGTGAAAAAGGTCCCCAAGTGGGACAGAAACGTCGGATCTAATGTTGTGTATTCAATAAAACAACACTTCATTCACTAAACTAATGGGAGAGTGCTGATCCTTCACACCATTTTATATATATATATATGTATATATATATATATATATATATATATATATATATATATATATATATTCTTGTGTTTTTATTGGCCCAGGCATATTTCAGAATGGAGGTGCCTGTTTTGATATTAAAACCCTCAATTTCTAATTACTGTTAAGAAATATCTTTCCATAGCTGTCTGTGTATAAATAGCATCTGATAGCAAATTCATGCATAAGTGCAAAACCCTTCTTGTGTCCCTAACCAAGGGGTGCCCTTTTTGCTATTAAAGACTATTAAAGGGGTGGTTCACCTTTACATTCAATTTTAGTATGTTAGAGAATGGCTAATTCTAAGCAACTTTTCAACTGGCATCCATTTTTTCTTTTTTTTTATAAATTTTTTGAATTATTTGGCTTCTTCCAATCTTTCAGATGGAAGGGGCACTGACCCCATCTTATAAACAAATGCTCTGTAAGGCTACACATTTAGGAGTTATTTACTAAAATAAGAAATATGAAAAAAAATTATTCTCCCCTTTAAAATTCCAACCAGATAAAAATGAACTATAATAAATAACCCCCTAAGTGAGCCCAACACACTTTTTTGTAATACAGGACTTATGCCTCCATCATTTAAAGGAGCATAAAAATTGGTTATGTAGACACTGGGGGGTTATTTATCAAAAGTCGAATTTCAAAGTTATGTGATTTTTTTTTTTTCAACTCAAATAAATTTGAATGTACTGGAATGGGAAGTTATTTATAAAAAACTTGAATGTCTGAGATTCGAACGAATAGGAATGACCCGAAAATTCAAATTGAATTTGAATCAAATTTGAAGCAAGTTTTCCTCCGAAAAAAAACTCGGACCTCTGCCATTGACTTCTACATGAACTCGTCAGGTTTTTACGTGGCAAATTATCGAATTACAACTGTTTTGAGGGTTGAGGTGTCATAATCTCACATTCAAATTCAGAATCGAGTTGGTGGTTTTAAATTGTGCGTTTTGACCAAAAAAAAAAATAGAACATTTGAATTTACCATTTGAACCTTACTTAGTAAATCTGCCCCTGATATTCTGGGACAGTCAATGTTTTATCTTTCTGTTCAGCCTGTCTGCAACACAAAATATAAATTCTTTCAGGTTGCTGGTGTCAAGTCATTCCCAACAACCAGAAAAAAAGATACATTCTAAGGTTTTGATTTTATTATTATTTATTCGTTATTTATATGTTATCAAGCTCTCCTATTGCTACTACAGTCTGGCCCTTAGGGTAAATGGATAACAACCTGATAACATTAAACTCCAAACTGTAGAGCTGTAATGGGAATTCTATTTGCTATTAAGATGCACCTACAGTTTGTGACTGTTAAATAGATGTCATACCCACATAGGTTTAATTATATTTTTGTATGATTAATTTTTTTTAATTTAATTAGCGAAGGCCAATATTTTTTTTTCTGTTGTTTGTCAGTAATGTATTGCAAATTTCTGACTCCTGATGGACCAGGGTAATCAGTCTGTAACTGACGTCATCAGTGAGTTGACTGCACTGTTTGATTGTAGAACTAACAAATATGACATTAAGGGCTTTATTTATAAAGTGCCAGTAGTTATTTTACACTTTCACAGCACATCAGTGGTTTCCATTGACCTTGTTATTTCCTATTAACAAATATTGAGAATGTTTTTGTTTAAGTCAGAGAGAAGTGAAACAGCTACTAGTTACTAATATCAATAGTTATAGATGCCAGTGTAAATGTAAGTGCTAATTGGTAAAATGCCTACAATCCCAACAAATACCACTGCCTACATCATACTAAAAGTAAGTAAGAGTTTTCTATTCAGTCTACTTTCAAATGTAAACACATTGGCTTCTGAGTAGCAAAATGACTACTACCTTTAAATGATATAGTGACTGACAGGTTCTCCTGTTAGAGACTTGGTTCATGTAAGGATAATGATACAATGGTTGATTGCACCTCTTATAGTGGGGACACTCTCCACCACTGTCTCCTAAGCTGTGTGTACATCACACAGAGTCCAGTGCACACAACAAATTGTGCTGCAAAGAAATTTGTGTCGCAATGCATCATTTTGTACTTAAGATGATCCTGCCACTGTTCTGCACACATCCAAAAAAGGCATTATTGAGAAGCATTAAACCATTTGGAAAACACTTGAAATTGCATCCTTGTTCCCTATATTGTGAATACATTGAATGAGTATTAACAATACTGTTATATATTAATACATTCTGATTCATACATGCACCATATGGTAACCTACAGATAAATATTTACAAAAAAATATAATTAAATAATTACAGTGAAAGGTAAGTGTATGGGATCTGTTATTCAGAAACACATTCTCCAGAAAGCTCAGAATTATGGAAAGACCATTTTACCATAGACTCCATTATAAAAATGATCCATTTTTTTTAAATGATTTCCTTTTTTCTCTGTAATAATAAAACAATACCTTGTACTTGATCCCAACTACGATATAATTAATCCCTATTGAAAGCAAAATCAGCCTATTGGTTGTATTTAATGTTTACATCATTGTCTAGTAGACTTAAGGTATGAAGGTCCAAATTACAGAAAGATCCATTATGTGGAAAACCACAGGTCCGGAGCATTCGATAATAATTACCATACCTGTATACTGAACAAAGTTGGTCGATGTCTATTTACCCTCAGATGTTTGCCTTCAAACAGCTTACTACAAAGAGCTACTGTACCTGCTGACTGATTGGTATAGGTTTATGGACAAATAACAAAACCCAATTGACTAAGCTCCATTTGTCCATTATTTAATTATGATAAGGTTAGTTTATCCTTGTGAAACAATGGGGTTTCAGACTGTACTAACTAGTAGCTATGTATTGATACAAGTTTGTGTTTGGCTTATGCACACTGCAAGAATAGTGCTGTTAAATAGATGTCACACTCTTTTTCTTCTTATAGTCTGTTTTGTGTTGGACCTTGGCTGTAACTTTTGGATCCTAAATCCTTGCAGTTGCAGGTTGTAAGCTTCGGTCTCACTCCTAACACTGGAAATGATACCAATGAGATTTCAGGTGCAGCCCCTCCTGGTCATTGCACTGATGCTGGAAATGGGAAAACATGCAGTTTAATGGATTTAAAAGCATGATAATTGTGTCTAAAATTGCAATTTGCACACTGCAATGTGGTATAGCAATCTCTCCATCATTGACAGAAAGTTTATTTCCAGATGTTTGCAATGAAGTGCTCTACAGCAGTAAAAACTCGGGGTACTGCAGCCCCCAGACTCCTGCTACGGCCAATGAATTCCTTTAAAATTCCATTGTCTTCTTGCCTAAATTGTAGGAAATATAGCACTGAAAGTTAAACCCATCCTTGCTCAAAAATGTGGTACGTGTCTAGTGAATTTGTGGGGATAAACATTCTATTTATAACATTGACATGTGGTACAGACAATTTAGGATTATGCAAAAATCCTGCCACCTGTTGGATATTATAGAAATGTTTGTGCACAGTATTATATATTTATAGAACACCATACATACAATGTAAGAATTTACCATTCTCAAGCGAACCAGTGTCTCATGTTACAATCATCCATCAATTATTTAAATTTTACGATATTCTATCCATGGAAATGCCCTTGCTAATAGGTATCACCGTTTTGTTGTTGAAAGGCTGAGATTATACATCCACAACATGATATCAGTCAATTTGGAGCTGTGGTATTTGCAGCCTTCCTGACATTCAAGTTTTTTTCAGAGAACAAACTTGAATCGAGTTTTTTAAATTCAAATCAAATTCGATTTGAGTTTTCAGGTCGATTTAATCCATCCATGTTTTTATAAAATCAATTTTATTAATAAATTTAGATTGGTTGAATTTCGAATTTATGGGAATTTTGAATAACTCACTTGAATTTGAAATTCGACCTTTGTCTCGATTTTGTTGTAGCTCAGGTATTTTGTCCATAAAAGAAGACACGCGATAATGTATTTGTAGAGTAGTCATGTCCTCCTTATAGGAGAAGGAAAGGTAAAAAACAAATAAATTTCTATATATTGGCCACAAAAAGGAAAACTACGGTACAATAATCGTGGCTCTGTATGTCTTCCCCATTAGCTACATTCAGAGATCGATGTAAAACATTTTGCTAGGTGCATGGAATAGAGAAGACACCCCCCCCCCCCCGCTAATAAAACCGGCACTTTCAGGGCTCACACATGCGCAGAAGAAATTCTGCAAGCCCTGCGCATGTGCACATTATTGCCTTACTTCCCCATGCGATCGATGCTAAGCAGGTCAGGTGGTGTGTGGGTGACGTTGCACGCATGACGCAAGGAGGAATCAATTTCGCGCATGCGCACGGTTAACGAGGAGACGAAGGATGTGACGCATACATGGCCAACATGGCGGCCACAAACTCAGTAATGGGGAAAAACTTCGCTGGCACAGTGTAAGTGCAGGAAAACAAATTGGCTGGTGACCCTGTAGCGGTAGAGGAGGGGTGTGATCAGGCAACAGTTAAAGATAGGTAATATACATACTCTTTGGATGTTGCCAACTTTATGAGGCTGTAATTTAATCCTTTTC
The DNA here is from genome assembly GCA_038501925.1 of Xenopus petersii. Classification (NCBI taxonomy): domain Eukaryota; kingdom Metazoa; phylum Chordata; class Amphibia; order Anura; family Pipidae; genus Xenopus; species Xenopus petersii. The sequence goes on from CM076679.1 coordinate 79,043,859, forward strand.
AGCTCTTAGCTTTATACTACATATTGTCATGTAAACAACATGCGGCAAACATCATCGAGCAGAATGGAAATGTGGAATCTCTGCTGCCAGCACAATGGTGTTTTCATGCAGGCACCATACATGATTATTATTATTATTATTGTTGTTGTTATTAGAGTAAGCAGCAGTACAATGCAATATAGTCAGGAAAAATGGAAAACACTTTATAGGAAATCATGAATCATGTAAGCTATTATAAGTCACAGATGAATTCAACGATTGTCATAAAAAATATAAGACCATATTCAACTGAATTTCGCCTCAATTGCAATATGTGATATCAAAAGGGCAGCCAAGTTTGGGAGTCTTACTTTGAAAGCAGCTAGTAAGTTGCAGGTAAAACTTAGTCCCTTTTTTAAAATGTATAATGAAGCAATAGAATTCTTAATGAATCAGATGAAAATTGAGCGTAGGACTGGCCAGATATGGGATGACTTTGACGTAGTTGGCCAGCTTAAATATATTGCAATATATGGACAAACAATCCCTGTTTTGTTTAAAGGGTAAGGCATTTTTTAGTAGCAGTATGCACAAAATGTCTCTGTCTTAAATATATTGATAATGGGTTGAGTGCAGAGGATTCTTGTATTTGACTATATGTATTTTGTGGTCACAGCCTCATTGTACCCCCGCCTAATGGTTTTAAAAATTAGTGGTGAGCACAACTTTCCCTTGTTTGTTAAAGATGTGATATCAGTCATAACACGATTCTTCAGTAATATCCCATTTTGAAAATGTTCTTATCTGTTATTTTCATTTTCATTTGTTACTGCTGCATCATTTACAATCAGGTGTTTCTTCCTTGGAACACTCCATGTTTTTGACCATTTATTTCTATTTGTAATAGCAGAGCTTATTTATATGTTTTTTTTGCTGTGTATTTTAGCTTCCCGTGTAACATTTTGCAGGCTGTTACACCATTGGCTTCTTTCTTTAAAAGGATTCTGTCATGATTTTTTATGATGTCATTTTTATTTCTAAATTACACTGTTTATACTGCAAATAATTCACTCTACAATATAAAATTTAATTCCTGAACCAGCAAGTGTATTTTTTTCAGTTGTAATATTGGTGTGTAGGCAGCCATTTCAGGTGATTTTGCCTGGTCATGTGCTTTAGGATGGAACTTCTTTTTGGCAGGCTGTTGTTTCGCCTACTCACTGTAACTGAATGTGTCTTAAGGTGGCCATACACAGGAAGATCCGCTTGTTTGGCGATGTCGCCAAATGAGCAGATCTCTCCCCAATATGCCCACATTGAGGTGGGGATATAGGGTTTTTTTACCCTGCCTGATCGGCATCTGGCCGACTTTCGGCCAGATATTGATCGGGGACGCCCGTTGGATGGCCCCACACACGGTCTCGATCTGTTGGCAGCTTTTATCAGCCCGTTTATGGAGAACTTTAGTGGGACCTGGATTTTACTATTGAGTCCTGTTCTTAGATCTACCAGGCAGCTGTTCTCCTGTGTTACGGAGCTGCTATCTGGTTACATTCCCATTGCTCTGTTGTTAGGCTGCTGGGGGGAAAGGAAGGGGGGTGATATTACTTGAATTACTTGATATTACTTGCAGCACAGTAGCAAAGCATGACTGAAGTTTATCAGAGCACAAGTCACATGACTGGGGGCAGCTGGGAAACTGACAATATGTCTAGCCCCATGTCAGATTTCAAAATTAAATATAAAAAAATCTGTTTGCTCTTTTGAGAAATTTCAGTGCAGAATTCTGCTGAAGCAGCACTATTAACTGATGCATTTTGAAAAAATACTCTAGGAGGAGGTTTAAATAGGAGATTTAATGGCAAATTACTGAGGCACGCAGACATGTAGGTATTAGAAAGAAAACAAAGCTGAAACCCTGCACTGACCTCTGCCTCATTTCACAGGTTTTTATGAGTGAGAGATCAGAGGGTGAGTCAGAGTTTCATTTGTGTGTGGGTAGAAACCATCTGTCAGAGGCTTTATAACAGCCAAATTAACAATACTTTGCAGGCTGCCTGTTCATATAGTATGTTGATCTCATCACACTGAACAATCATCTTAAATTCTATCTACAGTAGCATTACTCAACCCACAAAAACGAAATCATGGTTTGAACAGATCGTCTAATAGGAATCTTCTTCATAAACACATACTCCTAAAAACTCAACTAAACAAATGTATTTAGTGGTTTCCAAATGGCAAGAACATATTTTGCTGTTCTTTGGAAATCTGCAGTGGTGTGAAAAACTATTTGCCCCCTTACAGATTTCTTATTCTTTTGCATGTTTGTCACACTTAAATGTTTCTGATCATCAAACACATATAACTATTAGTCAAAGATAACACAAGTAAACACAAAATGCAGTTTTTAAATGAGGGTTTTTATTATTTAGGGAGAAAAGAAATCCAAACCTGTGTGAAAAAGTAATTGCCCCCTGAACCGAATAACTGTTTGGGCCACCCTTAGCAGCAATAACTGCAATCAAGCGTTTGCGATAACTTGCAACGAGTCTTTTACAGCGCTCTGGAGGAATTTTGGCCCACTCATCTTTGCAGAATTGTTGTAATTCAGCTTTATTTGAGGGTTTTCTAGCATGAACCACCTTTTTAAGGTCATGCCACATCTCAATAGGATTCAGGTCAGGACTTTGACTAGGCCACTCCAAAGTCTTCATTTTGTTTTTCTTCAGCCATTCAGAGGTGGATTTGCTGGTGTGTTTTGGGTCATTGTCCTGCTGCAGCACCCAAGATCGCTTCAGCTTAAGTTGACGAACAGATGGCCGGACATTCTCCTTCAGGATTTTTTGGTAGACAGTAGAATTCATGGTTCCATCTATCACAGCAAGTCTTCCAGGTCCTGAAGCAGCAAAACAACCCAGACCATCACCACCACCATATTTTACTGTTGGTATGATGTTCTTTTTCTGAAATGCTGTGTTACTTTTACGCCAGATGTAACGGGACGCGCACCTTCCAAAAAGTTCAACTTTTGTCTTGTCTGTCCACAAGGTATTTTCCCAAAAGTCTTGGCAATCATTGAGATGTTTTTTAGCAAAATTGAGACGAGCCTTAATGTTCTTTTTGCTTAAAAGTGGTTTGCGCCTTGGAAATCTGCCATGCAGGCCGTTTTTGCTAAGTCTCTTTCTTATGGTGGAGTCGTGAACACTGACCTTAATTGAGGCAAGTGAGGCCTGCAGTTCTTTAGATGTTGTCTTTTGTGGCCTCTCGGATGAGTTGTCTCTGCGCTCTTGGGGTAATTTTGGTCGGCCGGCCACTCCTGGGAAGGTTCACCACTGTTCCATGTTTTTGCCATTTGTGGATAATGGCTCTCACTGTGGTTCGCTGGAGTCCCAAAGCTTTAGAAATGGCTTTATAACCTTAACCAGACTGATAGATCTCAATTACTTTTGTTCTCATTTGTTCCTGAATTTCTTTGGATCTTGGCATGATGTCTAGCTTTTGAGGTGCTTTTGGTCTACTTCTCTGTGTCAGGTAGCTCCTATTTAAGTGATTTCTTGATTGAAACAGGTGTGGCAGTAATCAGGCCTGGGGGTGAGTACAGAAATTGAACTCAGGTGTGATAAACCACAGTTAAGTTATTTTTTAACAAGGGGGGCAATCACTTTTTCACACAGGCCCATGTAGATTTGGAGTTTTTTTTCTCCCTTAATAATGTAAACCTTCATTTAAAAACTGCATTTTGTGTTCAATTATGTTATCTTTGACTAATAGTTAACGGTTTTTGATGAGCAGAAACATTTAAGTGTGACAAACATGCAAAAGAATAAGAAATCAGGAAGGGGGCAAATAGTTTTTCACACCACTGCTGTATACCTCAAGGGGCAGAGCTGCACATTCACCAAAAGCATTCTCATTGGTTAGTAGATGGAGCAAGAACAATTAGACCAAGAATACCAGTACCATTTTCCCCATGTTCCTAACAATGGGGAAATTCCTAAACATAGCTCACTATCAATCTAATAATATAATAAGTAAGAGATAGACACAGATGTCTACTTCCACAATAGATGGTGGCAAGTCACTAAAGTACGTTGGTATATTGCTCTGCACAGGTGTGAGTCTGTGAAACTCATCTGGATAGAAAACGCCTATAAACACTATTATTTCAACAATGGAACCACTACTTTTCATAATATTCTAGGCAAAAACATCAACAAAAGCAAGTGCTTCTGGTCTACAAACACTCAAAACATGAACATATAATGCACTGTATCATATGACAATAAAGAATTGCTTATAGAAACCACTGCTCAACTGTGCAGTATCTTCAATTCCTCTGCCACAAGCTCTGTATTCTGAGGTCTCAAGGGCAAAGTTTTGAAGCCTTTCTGGTCTAAACAAGATTAGTATCCATAAATTAGATCTCATGAGACACACACACAACATTAAACTTACAACAGCACACACAAAGCAGCCTTTATTCTTAACTACATATATTTACACCATTTTAATAAAAGGACATTGTGGTGGATCTTGCTAGAGGACATATTATGATTAATCTGGAACATCTAATAATTATGTGATTGTTTGCCAAAGCAAGAGAGGGATAAATCACACATAGAATGGTATGTGAAACAAACTAGTTGTTTTTCATGAGTGTAAACTATCCCAACAAGATAAATCATATCACATTATATTATTAGAATATAAATAAATAAATATATTTATATATATATAATATATATATATATCTCAAATAATTTCATGTTCACTGCAGGGGGTAATTTACTTTAAAGACTGCAGTCTCAATCTGATATTTTATTTTGCATTTTGCACATTTTGCCCTGCACAGAGACCTACTGCTTTTTTCACCAATACATTGCTAACTGCATTTGTCATAGCTGTATTTGTGAGAAGGTGAAAGCAAGAGGCATGTAGGTGTACCCCCACCCACGCTCATCCAGACGCACAAATTAAGCAGAGGCAGAGGCCACAGGCTTCAACAAGGCTCTATATTTACCAGCAGGGGCGTAACTACAGAGGAAGCAGACTCTGTGGCTGCAGGGGGCCCAGGAGGTATAGGGGCCTTATGAGGCCCTAATTAATGAGCAATTTCAATATGTACTGGTAAAACAGGACAACCTCTAGATATGTTGGGGGCCCTAAAATAAATTTGCTGTTGGGCCCAGTAACATCTTGTTAAACCACTGTTTACCAGCTGCCCTATGGGGGGTGGTAAGAACAAGCAGTGCAATTCCTAGCGCTGCTGAGCCTGGCTGCTGCCTCACTCTCCCACTCCACACAAACGTCAGAGCAAGTGAAAGAGGAGACTACGTCACTAGTGCAGAGATTGCGGGGTTTTTTTTGTTGTTTTTTTAAAATGGAAATTCTGCTCTTGAAATTACCAGAGGTGGCTTTTTGCTTCCCTAGGTATCTGGCTGCCCGCTGTTGCCTTAGGCAGGTTCTCACCTTGGCTCATAGCAGAAGCAGCTCTGAGGACAGGCCTGGTCTGCTCCTCTTAATCCAGTGCTTGATGAAAACTGTAGCATTCCCCTGGGTACAGTTGCTTGTTAAGTAATTGCTTAGGGGCACCCCATAACATTGTAGTACTTCAGGGCATCTGTACACATCACAAAAAGAGACATACCGTATATAAAATATAATGTTACAGTTGTCCCACTGTATGTAGTTTTATCATCAGAGGTGTCCAGCCAGAACCCTGCTTTCATTACAAACCCTTGATTTCTAACTGGGCTAATAAATGGCATTTGGTAGTATTGATCTGCTATGACTTTACACTACAGTATGGTTTATTTCAACTGGTAAACAGCTAAGGGAAAAGCAAGGTCTGTAAATAGCTTTAAAGTGCTAAATAAAAGTCATCATATGTGTCATTGAGACAAAACAGCAGCCATTTCTTTTGCAGGTTATATTATTTCTGGCAGTCAACTGATCCCGGTGGTGATCAGCATCTGGTCTAATAATCCACAATAGCTAGTATATTGCTATGGGTTACTTAACATGCAAACTTTGGATCTTATTAAATAAAACTCTTCTGCTATGTATTACAACATTTTGAAATTTTGTGTGGAGTTCTTTTATCATATAAAAGCATATAGCTGCAGGATGATTTTGAAACAGCCACTGACCTCTGGATACCTTCTCCTGCACCTTAACTTTTATGCATATATTCCTAAAACAGCACCCCACTTCTTCACTCATGTTTCAGCCCTTATGTTGCTGTCACTTATGCCCAGGACATACTTCAAGCTCCTTCACTATTAAAAAAAACTTCAGTTTTAGGCTCAAGCTCCAGCAACAGTCCCAATCCTTCTTCCACAGAAGTTTCACTGTTCCCCCTCAGTAATTCCAACAAGCTCCCCCAGCAGTGTCAAGATCAGCAAGATCAGTGCCAACAGGAACCAGAAAGCACAATTTATCACTTATAGACACATACAGCCAGGCACTGACAAGCACAAACCAATATGCTGTCAGAATAGTGTCGACAGCAGAGCTGAGTCACAAACATCATTGTACTATTCACATATTATAATATAACATTGATAAATACTCTTTAAAAATCCCATAGAAATGAATGGAGAGTGGCGAAATTTCACACTAGTGGACTTTGATGATGATGAGTGCAATCAGACCAGTCACTGAATAAAAGTAGTGTACAATACAGGCATGTATCATGCATGCTGAAATCTAAGCACTTGTTTTAAATGTTTTAAAGTGCTGTGAAGAGTGGGGTATTCAAGGAACAGTAACATCAATTTTTTTTTAAAAAAAAAAATCCGTTGTATATCCGGGTATACTCCGCTTCCAGCAGCGTCCAGTCCAATGCCAAGTCATGACGGAAAAACTTGTTCCCAGTTTTCTGTGAAGGTGAATACAGAGTTAGTAGGTCTCTGAGGCAACAATCCTTTAGCTGAGCTCGTCTGTGCCCGTTACGGAAGTAGCTACCAGGGGTTCTACATCTTCTTGCCCTGCCTTCCTCTACAATGCCAAGGTGTCCCGCAAGCAGCAGCAGCAGCACTGGCAGTAGGGAGCGTGTAAGGGGGAGCACAACGTACGGACTGTTTCTCAGTGGGGGTATTATTCACAGGGCAGGAAGGCATGCAAGTGCCCCCCACCAGGCAGCTGATGTGATGGCACCCTGGAGTGAACGGAGGCTGCTGTTGCTGCAGGTGCACAAGGAACACCAAACGCCGGAATCCGCAGTCACTCGCCAACTCCGCCTCCTCTCAATGCCATTCACTGCCCAACATGGTCACATCTACAGGGGAGCAGCCCCAGCATCGTGACCAGGAGCTCCGGACTCGTCCAAGTTATTCTGCCTTCACTTCTGCCACTTGCTTCACAAGCTGTCCATAGCCAGGGAGGAGCAATCCAGCGCCGCAAAATGGATGGTCGCCATGTCGCCTTTACTGAAGAAGAGCGGAAGTGGAGTTTTGGTAAGTTATTTCTTAATAAAGACTGCAATTTTAAAGTTTAATGTGTCTTGGTGGTTTTTTTTGATGTATACTAACACATTTAAAAAAAAATGTTTTGATGTTACTGTTCCTTTAACAAATTATGGAAGTTGTTTCACAAGTGTAGCTCCCATGTCCACTACTGTTAGAATTTAAAATACTGTGCTACATAGACCAGAGGGTGTGTTGGACTGCCAGGATATGTAATACATAATAAAAAAAAACAGTAGCACCAAAACCCTTTGGAACTTAAGTTTTCACTTAAAAATAAAATACCAATAGTTTTCATTGTTCTGTTTACCTGAAACTGAAGGACATTTCAAGAGAACTGTTCATTGTTAAAATAATGTGCCTAGCTAGTCAAAAATATAATGTATTTAGGCTGAAGTGAATTGATTTCTAATGTTATAGCCAGAACTCAACTTCCTCCTTCTCTCTAACCTGTTATTAGTCAGCGACTTGAAGAAGGGACCACATGTATCTCCCTTTCTAGTCCCTAGTTGGGTTCTGGCTATTATGTTAGAAATCTGCTCACTCCAGCCTTTATAGATGACATTTTTGGCTGACTAACTACAGTATATTATAATATATTATATTATATATTTTTTTGTTGTTTTTTTTGCACAGCCTATCCATTAACCCAATTTCTTTTTATGGTGTCCTGTTCCTTTAAAGCAGCGCTGTCCAACGTCTGTGGAGCAGGAATGCACATGATTAAACAGCTTGGACCCTAACAACTATTTTGAAATGCTAACAAACCCCCAGAACAAATACCAGGCATGTTCTACAGGCAGAGCAGGGCACACACAGGCAGAGTCTGGCACACCCAAGGACAATGGGTCAGACAGAGTATGGCACACCCAAGGAGGATAGGGCAGGCAGAGTATGGCACACACATGGAGCATATGAAAGGCAGAACAGAGCAGGAGACAGGGAAACCTATCAGGACCAAGATGTGCTACATACCGAGACACAGTGCTGGTGCCCCATTAGAATTTTGTATGAGTGTGAACAGGTGAACAATGTGGGCAGTTTCAGTCTTGGTCTCAGGTGTGAACAGTACAGGGCTTTAAGGATGTGAACAATGCAGGGGGGATTACATGTGTGAACAATACAGGGGATTACAGTCTGAATTTGAGGTTTAAACAATGCAGGGGCCAGTTAATCTCTGTATTGATACCTTTTACAGTTTACACATGGTAAACAGACAAAGTAGGCATGTGGGGCCCACACAAAGGGGGTTGTGGGCCGGCCAGTTGGACAAGTCTGCTTCAAAACATGATTTAGTACCAGATGTACTATTCTGTATTGAGCATCACACTACATGATGCTACCTTCTTTCAAAATAAGGGCCCAGCTTGAGAAAGAGCCCAGTGGGGTCCGAAACATTGCCTTGTATGTATCTACTTTTGTTTTGGGGCCAATAAAGCAACTTTGATGCACTAATATTCAAGTCTGTGGTGTGCTTTAGTGTACCTGGTTTTCTACATATATCTTGGATCACAGGCGGATTGTCCTTAAGTGCACTACCTATCAAAAAGGGTTCCTTACAGGTAGAAGCTCTTCATAATTGAGTGGAATCATCACACACAGGAGTCACATGAGAACTGCCAGGGTCAAGATTTTTTTACAGATGCTAATAAGCTGCACCTCCTTCCCCAAGCACAAGTAAGCACATCGCTTAGTAGAAGTCTTCATTAGAAAAAAAAAAATCGGGAAGGATTTTTTTTTTGATGAACAGATCTTTAAAGAAAATCCGCCCATGCTCCTCTTCTGGATGCCTATTGCTTCTCCAGTCACTGAAAACCCTCTTTCTGTAGCAACTCCTTGAGCTCCAGCATTGGCTAATAAACCTGTATTCTGCACCTCTGACCTACAGGGAGGATCCTCAGACCTGTAGAGAGTTGTGAACCAATATTCCATACCATTTGAATTACACCCCACACACACACCACACTTCTGAATGAGCCAAGGTAGGATATGTTATCTCCATATTGGAAGGTAAAGCACTGGAATGGGCATCTCCTTTCTGGAAAAAGAACTCTTCCCTTTATCCATGTTGCCAAAGCTTTTCTCCAGACTTTCTATACTGTTTTCAGTGCTCCTGGCCATGTCACTGCTTTCTCCTCTGCAGATCTACTATGAGGCTTATGTGGCTGACTTTTATGAAGGCTGTCTAATAAACTTAAGGATGATCTTTATCCAGAGATCTCTCTGAACAACTGGAGGATCTGATTGTTCTCGATATCAAGGTTGATACCAGAGCATCAAGAGAGCATCAAGATGATAAAGAGTGAGGCAAGAGATAACAACCTCTTTTGGCACGTTTCTAAAGACCTTCCTCTTGAGAGCCCTCCTCCACAGTTTTCTTCCACCTCCTCCAAGGAACCCATGCAGATTGGAATAGCACATGTTTCTGAACAGGAGAAATTCCGTAGACACTCTGCTGGTTTGTGCCTGTATTGCGGTGTCAAGGCTCAGCCAATAACTGTCCTCCAGCCCCTAGGTAAGAGGTATATATACATATATATATATAGTCAAATACAAGAGTCCTCTGCACTCAACCCATTATCAATATATTTAAGACAGAGACAGCTTAAATATATTGCAATATATGGACAAACAATCCCTGTTTTGTTTAAAGGGTAAGGCATTTTTCAGTAGCAATATGCACAAAATGTCTCTGTCTTAAATATATTGATAATGGGTTGAGTGCAGAGGACTTTTGTATTTGACTATATGTATTTTGTGGTCACACCCTCATTGCACCCCTGCCTAATGGTTTTAAAAAATAGTGGTGAGCACAACTTTCCCTTGTTTGTTATATATATATATATATATATATATATATATATATATATATATATATATATATATATGTGTGTGTGTGGGAGTAACACAACAGAGGAAATCAGATAAACCAGACTAAAAAACAGTGTGGCGTACAAACAAATTGATCATGAACAATTTTAGCCTGGGCTTTAGCATATACTATAAGACAAATCATTCTTGATTTTAGGATTTTGTAAAAGGGCTCATTTATAAGTGAAATGTGCAAATTTGTGCATACTATTATTTGCGTCTATGCTTGCTGCCCTACATGATGCCAAAATATTGCTTGCCCCTGCTTTGCTGTATAAGGTACACACGGGTGCCAGATGCCCTCGAATTATCACCAGCCTTAAGGCATGCCAGCAACATTTTTGGTGTCACAAGCATTATAATGTCAGAAAGGAGGTAATTCTCACCCACACTAACACCAATGCAAGTTGTGGATGTAATGCTGCATTGTGTGTAAAACACAAGGTGCCTGCATCCAGTTTTAATTTTTCACATTTTATTTGCATCAGGTAACTTGCTGTAGAGTGTATTTCCTGATAGCAGGCCTACAGATCTCAGTTACAGTACACTACAGTTCTCAAACTTTGTTTTAGCTCATTTTTAATGAGTTCCTGTTCAATTTTGACTTGTGTTTGACTACCCATTTGCATGATACCATTGACATCTATTGAATGTCCTAATGCTCTGTAGTTTGCTAGGGTATCTACCACTACTTTAGTGGGAGCAGATCTACTGCTACCTCCATTGTACAATAAAACACAGGGAAAATGCTTCATCATGGGTTAAAACATAATACTTTTTGCCCTACGTCTGCAAAACGGCCTTCAGGACTATGTAGGGGAGATATTGGATTGCTAATGATGTCCCACTATTGGGAGAGAATTAATGGCATGGCAGATTCCTCCATGGAAAACTGATACTTCCAGTAAAAATCTTTCACCAGTGTGCAAGAAATTATTAAACTTGTCCTGCTGAATTTGTACATAGTTTGAATAAGTAATGTTCAGTACTAAAGAAATCAGTACTAGAGGGAAGTGAGCTTAGGGGAGTGCAGTTTCTTTAAGAATACAAATTTATATTTTATATAAGGCCTTATCAAATGTTTCTTTTATTTGTTTTTTCATAATTTGGGGTGGGGAGGATAATGAGGAAGAATAAGAAATGCATATAAGCTGAAAGGTTGTATGGCACCAAAGAAGCCCTGAAGCAGTGCTAGTTTTAGATCTTCAGTTTATATCAGCATAATCTGCATCAGTAGACAGCTTGCAGGTCAAATTATTACATTCCATATACAGGGAAAGGTGGTGCAGTTTTTCTCTCCTCCTGTCAGCTGATGACCCAAAAAGCTCTAATAGCAGGGCTTATTTATGGCACTGGTGGGCTTAGGGCAAAGGTTCCATTTTACTGACACACATTTATAGCAATAATAAGCCAGTGGGCCTAGCTCTATAAAATCTTCCTGTTAATATACTTAAATCCATGTGGCACCTGTGAGCCTGAAAGGATAGGCTGCACTCTATGGCTAAGACAGGAACTGCACTACACTTGTACAGAGAAAAGCTGACAAAGATTTGAATGTAACATAATTCTTCAGAGAAAACAACCCATCGAGGTCTTAACAAGCAGAACTTTAAGTTGGTTTGTCCAACACAATAAAAAGTCTCCACTAAAGACATCCGGTAACATACATTAGGATTTTTTTTCCAATGTAAATTTTCAGATTAAGGGTTGTGGCACACGCTGCTACTTGGGGCGATTAGTCGCCCAGTGACAAATCGCCTCTTCTTTGGGCGACTAATCTCCCTGAAATGCCTTCCCACCAGCTCGAAGGTAAATCGCCGGCGGGATGGCACTCGGATTGCTTTGTTTTTCCAAAGTTGCCCGAAAGTTGCCACACGAGGAAACATTGGGCAACTTTTTAAAGCCGAAGTAATCCAAGTGCCATCTCGCCATCGATTCACATTCTAGCCGGCAGGAAGGCATTTTGGGGAGATTAGTTGCCCAAAGAAGAAGTGGTTTGTCCCTGGGCGATTAATCTCCCCAAGTAGCACTGTGTGCCACCACCCCATAAAAGGAAATTCTAAAATGCTCATGTTGTATTGGTCTTACTGCTGATCAAAATGAGAAGTTTGCTGTTTATGGGAGAGGCTTCATTAAAACATTATTGCATATGTTAGGGCTGTGAGTAGGGCCTGCTAATGCTATTGGATTTTTTTTTTTTTGTAAACCCCTCTTTGACCATTTTTTGTAAGATCCTTGTCTGTTATAAATTAATTCAAAGCTTAATTTACTGGTGCTATATAAATAAATGATGATGGTAGGCCCTATAAGCCTTGAGCAAATGTTCCTTTTGCTGTATATTAACACAACACTGTCTGATATCATAGGACTATCATTCTGGAGCCAGGGCCAGTTAAGATCCCCTAGACCAGCGATCACATACCCAGCCTGCCGCCCCTCTCCCCTGTCAGATGAACACACACATCCACAAGATCTTGCACTAAAAAGAGCCGATAGGAGACTGCGCCTACCCCACAAGTCACTCTACGTGAAGAAACTGGAGCCACCTCAGGACAGGAGCTTTTAAATCAAGTGCGTTCCTGGTGCAGCTCTTTATTACTCCGGACAGTGGACAGCATGATGGCCGTAAAACGTTGCTGTCCTAGGCCCAGGCCTTTGTGGCCTTCCGACAAATCCAGGCCTGTCTGGAGCAACTTTGATGCTATATTTTCTCCAGTATCATAAGAGCCAACCACAGGTACCCCAAACAGTAGCAACTTGTTTTAGGCATAATAGCTATTCAAGGCCCCAGTAGCCCCCATACACTGACCTATAACCAGAAACAATTCTTGTTTAAACATATCCAATTTTTTCCTTCAGAGATGCAGGAACAAAGGGTTTTTGGTTTGCACCATTTACTTTATATACAGCTGATTTGCTGACCATCAGTCATACAAAAGACAATGTGATTAAAACATTTAAAGGGGGAATGTAATTAAAAAGTGTTATTTAAAATGGCATTCTTGTGAATGTATAGCACTGCTTGCAATGTAAAATCATTTGCCTTCTCTGGAGTTTAGGTAAATGTTTACTTGCAGCATGTCATTGTGAAAATGTATTACATACACTGGAAAAGCCATTTTGTTGCGAACTTTGTTAAGAAGACGTTAAGGTCTGTAATTGGTCAAAGAGGATGCAAACGGTCGCTAATATCCATGACCTGACACTAATAATTACATTATTCTTTCATTAAAATGCTACTTAAAAGTAGTTGTTTTCAGATATTTCACCAGACTTTCCTAATTACTTTCTATTTTCTATGTGTAACCGTTTTTCTAATATTGAAGTGTAAAGTGTCAATTTTCTAAAGCAGCCCTGGGACGGGGGGTCGCCGACCCTGTAAACTGTTCTAAATTGATATATTTAATTGATACATTTCTTATCTTTGTCCCTGCTGAGCAGAATCTCTGGGTTTCATTACAGGCAGCTGTTAGAATTGATACAATAGTTGCTAATACTAATCTGAAAACAACTGAACTGAAAAAAGTGTTCGGAAAGTGAACAACCCTTTAAGATTGTTCATACAACAAATCTTCTGTTAGGTAGAAGCTTGCACTTTACTTTGCACCTGACAGCAGTGAATGCCTTCAGTAAATGAGCCCTGTGGTTTCTAAAAATAAATGATTTGCTTAACCGTTACTGCACACGAGCTAAATGATCAGTAGCGTTCCTCGAGGGGGCGGGCCCTGGTGCGTGACGCGCAACCGGACCCTGCCCCCCCCTCCGTATAGCCCACATTTTCAGTGGCGCGCGGGCTGCTGGGGGGCCCTGAGGGGGTGCGGGCCCTGGCCCGCTTGCACCCCCTGCTCCCTCGGTAGTTCCGCCACTGTAAATGACGTGCAATGTGTGGTAACGTGGTTAATCCATTAGCAATACAGAATGTAAAAGGTACAGAATATAAAAGGTAAGAGTTTTACACAATGACAAATGGATCAGAAATCCATCACTAGGTGATCCAGCATAGAGCCTCATACACTTTTTCTCTTTTTTTACTGTTTTCATTGAACGGAGACTTCCCAGATTTGATCTTCTGTAGGAGTCCCCATTTACAGTATGTACAGTACATTCTAGGAACATTATCCTTACACTGATGTTTCAAAGAGTAGCATAATAAATTTAGCTGCACTTTTATTTTTTGTAACATTGTAATATCTGTAAAGTAATAAAACATTTATTTCCTTTATGATGTATTTTTGTCACATTTGCTAACCACCAAAAACAGTTTCATTTTGAGTCAAGGTTTTTGTATGGGAATTTCCAGTAATATTTTGTGGGTACCTGCAATCAGATGTTAGTGTGTCTTTCGGTATCAACAGTACATAATATATGAGCTGTGTAATTTATCATTGGGGCATTATGCTGGTTCATGTGGAACCCTAGATGTAGTGATAATTCCAGAGTGCACACAGGTTGCATCAATAGGCAGGAGACTAGTGTCAAAATAATCGCACTGCAAGTGACGAAAAATGTTAGTTGCAGCTTGCTACCAAATACACCTGCAATTACATTCACTTTGCGGTATGTGCCAAATCTCCCCAAATGGCTGCAATCACACTAGAATTATGGGAAAAACACTGCATTGTGGGTAAAATATTTGATTTGCGTCCAAAATTGCACTTTGTACACTGCACTTGCCAGTGGCGGAACTACCGGGGGAGCAGGGGGTGCGAGCGGGCCAGGGCCCTCAGTACGGAGGGGGGCGTGGCCCGGCTGCGTGTCACGCACCAGGGTCCGCCCCCCTCTAGTTATGCTACTGGCACTTGCATAATAATATAAGCCATGCTATAACTGTACCTGTCTGTTAGAGGAGAAATCATGATTGCCATTTTAATCTGTTTTTTTTTTTTTTTCAAGAGTGGAAAAAAATAAAAATAAAACTGGCAGGGTTTCCATTACCAAACTACCCTACAGAGAGAGCATTTTACCGATAGCGTTTAATTAAAATTTGTGTTTGAGGAGGCTACCAATAAGTAGCTTTCCATGAAAGCATATGCAATGTGCAAAGTGCAATTGTGGGCATAAGTCATAATTTTTTCCACATAATGCAGTATTTAAACACAGATATATTTGGATTGTGGACACGTTGTAGCAAAGTTATCGTGGCTGATGTGGTAAAACATGGCTCAATTGGGTGTGCACTTTGACAGGAATGAGATGCAATTGCATTAGATGTATACCGTGGCGGAACTACTGCGGGAGCAGGGGGTGCGAGCGGGCCTGCACCCCCCCAGGGCCCCCCGGCAGCCTGCGTGCCACTGAGAATGCGGGCGGTACGGAGGGGGGCGGGGCCCGGCTGCGCGTCATGCACCAGGGCCCGCCCCCCTCTAGTTACGCTACTGCATGTATACCCAGCATTTGGCATCAAAATCATATCTGTGCCCAATTTTTTAGGTGCAAATTGGTAATTTAAAAAGGCAGTGACACAGCTGCATATTTGCCTTTTGTGGGCCAGTTACTACACCTGCTCTCAGCCTAAGTACTGACCGGGGCCGGAACTAGGGGTAGGCAGAAGAGGCACATGCCTAGGGTGCAACAGTAAAAGGGCGCCAAGCACCTCTTGCCCCCCTCCTGTTGTGTGTTATTTGAAGAGATAGAGTGAGGGCTAGCACGTGGCGACGAGCATGCACACCCTGACGCGGGTTTAAACGAGCACTGGGGGAGGGAGGCTTGGTGACAGTACTCTGCTTGGGGAGGACAAATGACTTGGTCCAGCACTGGTACTGACTTAGTGCACATAGGACTCTATACCAAAATACAATAAGCAAGATAGATCTTTGAAACAGCCGAGGTATTTAATGTAGTATGACCCTCCCTGTGACAGTTAGCAGCATAGCTGATGATTGTTACTCACCTGCACTCTGCCCCTGCTCCCCCCCACAACCCAGCACCCCTAGCATGCCATCTAGAATCATGGAAAATGAGGCATTATTTTAAAAATAAAAATTCAACCTAACCCCAACCATGATTTGGCTTAATTTACTAAAAAAATCCAAACAAAAATTGTACATGTGGGAAAAGTAGTGATAAATTTGCACGACAATTCGAATTGTGCAGCATTTTCAAATTGTCGCTTAAAAAACCTAAATTTTTTGGATTTTAATGAAAACCAGCATCAAAGAGCCCAAAACCCTTGAAAATCACTAAGACATCTTCCATTTGTTATAGGGGCATCTACCATTGGTTTTTACATTACTTTAACAGGTTTTATCTGAAAATTTTAATGTTTAAAAAATAGGCCCCTTAGTGGTCCTCCAATAAACAAGCCCCTTTATGACTTAAAATATCATTATTAAATGGTTTACAAATCATATGCATTTCGTTTTTTAAACATTTGTGATGGAAGAATTCCCAAAGGCATATATTAATAATAAGGGGAGGATTATTGTTATTGCAAGCATTTTTTTCTAAAGCCTCCATAAAACACAATATCTAGACCAGTCTTCTATGTCAGTAGAATTTGGCAAAATATTTGCAGAATAAAGTGTTACATGATTTTTTATGATTTATAAACATGTTGCATGATGGCGGTATGAAAGCGACTTTGAAGCAACTTTGAGTTCTATGTAAGATTTTGCAATGATGAGTGGAGGTGTCTCAGACATTGAGAAATTTACTGTCCGGATATCTGGCTTCTTAGCTGACCTTAAAAGCCTTATTAAAGGTTTGTTTAAGGCCAGTCAAACTACATAAGTAATAAGGAAATTCACAGTCTTTAAGGCCCATGACACATTCAGACTTTTTACATAATAAGTCATTAATAACCAGAGTGACATTACTTGTCTCCCTGTTGTAAAATACACAGCATATTAGAAGTGAGACAAGAGTTCCATGACCTGAATTAAAGCAAATGGCCAACATCCTTGTCATGGAACTCGGAGGTGACCGCTAATATCATTATACTCGTTTGGCAATAGAGGGTACATTAATACAATTTGGTAATTTGCCTATGTCTGAACTTATAAAATATATCCCAAATGGAGAGAATAAGGGGCACATTTACTAAATTCGAGTGAAGGATTAGAATAAAAAATACTTTGAATTTCGAAGTTTTTTTTTGCTACTTCGACCATTGAATTGGCTACTTTGACTACGACTTTGACTTCGAATCGAACGATTCAAACTAAAAATCGTTCGACTAGTCGACCATTCGATAGTCGAAGTACTGTCTCTTTAAAAAAAACTTCGACCACCTACTTCGCCACCTAAAACCTACCGAGCACCAATGTTAGCCGATGGGGAAGGTCCCCATAGGCTTTATAGGCAATTTGAGATCGAAGAAAAATCGTTCAATCGATGGATTTTTCCTGTGATTTTTCCTACGATCGTTCGAACGAACTAATTGCGGTAAGTCCTTCGACTTCGATATTCGAAGTATTTTACTTCAACGCCCGAATATCGAGGGTTAATTAACCCTCGATATTCGACCAATAGTAAATGTGCCCCTAAATGTCTACAGGTGCGGTTTATAACTGAGATACACAGGCCACTCTAAATGTGTCTCCCCTGGAAATCCCCAAGCGTCTTTAGCATCTCCGCATTCTCGCTCCCCCCAACTGTCATGCCTTCTAATATCCTTACAATTTACAGTAGAGGGCACATTAATCACTATTTATTTCCTGTTATATAAGGTCCTTTATTTTTTTATTTTTAAGTCACTAATTAATTAATGTCATTAATATACAGATGATATTGAATCATCCTTCCGAGTCCTACCCGAAGGCATGGGCTCCGTTGCCCAAGCTGTTCCCAGCTACCGCCAGCGAACAGCTCGAACGGGTGGGTCCCCCTTCGCCGAAGCTAGGGAGGGCCCACCACCCCGCCCCCCCGAAGGGGTTTGGGGATGTTTGGACTCCCCTTCGCCGAAGCTAGGGGGAGTCCCGTCTACCCTGGGTTCTGCCGAAGCTTCCCCCAGGGCGTGTCATGGCCTGCGAGTCCAGCCAAAAGACCGTGACCCCATCCAGGGTGCTCAAACCAGACACAAAAAAGGTGCTGGAGTGGGCGGTGCAAGGCCATTGGTTGCCTTTTGCAAGGCTCTGGTTGGCAGCCAGAAAAAGAAAAGACTTCCCGCCCGCCTAATGGCAGGGGCAAAGGAAGTGAAGCTTGGTTAAGCATGGGTGCATGTGCATCTCCCCCGACTCAAAAGGCAAGTCAGGGGCCACCCTCATGGGAGCACAGCGGCCCAGCTTTCATCAAGCTTCCGCTTGCCAGCCTAGTCCAGAGGACCAATGGTTTCTCCGTTCTTCAGATAGGATCATTAGAACAGATACTCCTCATTGGTCTTGCCAGCCAGAGGACCAAGTGGTTCCAAAGGTACTACACTTGATCTTAGCCAAAAGGCCGAGATACAGATAATACAATGCAAATTATAAAAAATAAAATTTAGCTGCCAATGAATTCTAGATGTTTGTTAAACTTAATGGCATGTTGTGTTTCCAAGAAATTCTGCAAAACCTTAGGGCGTCGGTGTTTGCTGTGCATGCTGGGAGTGCTGAATGCAAGTGCAAATAACTGCTGTGTGTTCGAGTGTGATCTGACTACGGTAACTTTTTTGTTTTTTCTTAGTGTGGGGGAATCTTTATTTTGGCATATGGGTTTTAAGGGGCACATTTTTTAAAGTTAACAAGAGGTTGTTGTTTTCTTACTGCTACTAGCAACAGCATTTTTACCTCGTTCCTTCTGCCTGCTAATTAAGGGGGAGGAGTTAATCAGGTAAATCTTGACCAGGCTTAGTGTTCTTTGATTTGATACCCCAATAAGTTTGTGACTGCACAGCGAGTGTGGTAGCTGCTAAACAAATGTGATCTAAGTGTTACATGTAAATTAAGTTTAGCAGCGTTAAAAACCTTAAGGTGTTTTTTAGGAATTGCACTTGCGAGACTGTAAGTACCAGTGTAAATATGAGTGAAAGTGGATTTGCTGGAATCACTTAGTGTGTGTCTTGTCACATGTATGTGGTGTTGGAGCAGCAGTTCCATGCAGTATTTACATGTGAGAGATGCCGGTGGGTTTTCATCATCAGTGTAGTGGGCGCAAGGGAGATAGCTTTGTGACAGTCAACAGGGGAAGTAAGGGAAGGATGGTTAGGGGCTGTCCCCAATTTGTCCAAAGCAACAGATTCACCATTGTGGCTGAAGATCCTGGGGAGGAAAGCTCTGAACTGGTGTGTATGGAGCAGGCTGAATGTATGGTGAAGTCCTCAAAAAACTAGGTGTACAGTTGAGGGCAAGGACTTTCAAGGTAATTTTCTCAGATATTACCTGTGCCACGAGCAACGTTAAGGAGACAGCGGGAGCTTAGAGACATTAATGCATGGCTGAGAGATTGGTGTAGGGAGAAGGGTTTTGGGTTTTTGGAGAACTAGGCTGATTTCTCAATCAACTATATGTCCTTTGCCAGGGATGGGCTGCATCTCAATGATAATGGTGCAGCTGCTTTGGGGGAGAAGATGGCTAAGGGGTGGAGGAGATTTTAAACTAGGCGTGGGGGGAAGGGTTCAGTAAAGGATTATGTGGAACACAGGATAAACGGCTCTAATGTGGAGATCGTCAAAAGCACCAAATTCCTTGGTGTCCACCTGGCGGAGAACCTCACCTGGTCCCACAACACCAGCTACTTAGCCAAGAAATCAGCGCCTCTACTTCCTGCACAAGCTGAGGAAATCCCATCTCCCACCATCCATACTCAAAACCTTCTACAGAGGGACTATCGAGAGCATCCTGAGCAGCTGTATCACTGTCTGGGCTGGGAACTGCGCTGTCTTGGAGGGCAAGACACTACAGGGGATACTGAAGACAGCAGAGAAGATCATAGGTGTCTCTCTTCCTTCCATCACAGACATTTGCTGCATCTGTAAAGCCACCAGCATTGTGGCTGATCCAACACACCCGTCACACTCACTGTTCACACTCCTGCCATCTGGAAAAAGGTACCGAAGCATTAGGGCCCTCAGTACCAGACTGTGTAACAGTTTCTTCCCCCAAGCCATAAGGCTCCTGAATACTCAGGGACCGGACAGATCTCTCTCACACACACACACTCCATCTGACCTTACTATATGCCACAACGTTACACAGCCACTGTACGCCATTGTATAAATAAATAGCCATTGGATACAATTGTTCTCTATGAGCACATCTGCACTTTATCATGTTCTTTATCATGTTCTTACTACTATCATATCACAATATTAAAATCTAATATAAAGGAGGAGGTGATTTTAGAAAATGAGGGAGCTGGAGTCTTATGGGTGTAACTTTTCACTAATTGTAAAGAGTCCAGCAAATTAATTGCAGGCGTATGCTATAGACCCCTAAGGAGGAGGCAAAGCTCCTCATGCAAATAGAAAAGGCTGCTAGTTTGGGGAAAGTAATGTAAATGGTTGATTGTAATTACCCAGATATTGACTGGAGAAACAGTACAGCCAGTGGGAACACGTTTATAGACTTGTCACATGACAATTTTAGTGCACAAGTTGTTGAGGAGCCAACCAGAAAAAATGCTATTTTGGATCTAGTGATCTCAAATGACCCAGAACTTATAGCAAATGTGCAAGTAATTGAACCCCTGAGCAATAGTGACCATAATGACCATTAATGTTTGGTGCAAAAAACAAATATATACTGGGGCAACAATTTCAGAAAACCTAATTTTAGTGCCTTGAGGGCTGCCTTTCAGAGCATTGACTGGGGCATTATGTTCTCAGCTAAAAACACAGAACAGAAGTGCTTGTCATTTAAAATTATATTAAATCGTTACTGTCAATTTACTCGCTTAAGAAGTAAGCACCAAGAATCACCCCATGTGGCTTAATATATGAGTAAAGAAGTTTATAGGAAAGAGGAGAAAGGCATTTAAAAACCTACAAGTCTGTGGGGACAGTAGTTGCATTTAAAGAATATGAACACTATAATAAATGTTGTAAATACCACAATTCCGAAGGAAGATAGCAAATGAAGAGCAGATTATGGCAGAGGCTAAGACTAACCCCAAAACATTTTTTAAGTAATTTAATAATAAAAATATGTGGGTTCAGATTGTTGCTGTTGCTGTATGGTACCAGTGTCTTTGTACCAGATACAGAAAAGGCAAATCTGCTGAATCAGTTATTTTCTTCAGTGTATACAATAGAGGAGTCAGAGTTCCTAGGGCCACCTCATAGCTGCACTGTTGGCTGAGCTCAATCTAGTCAGTGGCCAGTGGCGGAACTACCGGGGGAGCAGGGGGTGCAATTGGGCCAGGGCCTGCACCCCCTCAGGGCCCCCCAGCAGGTCGCGCACTGCTGATTTCCGGCTGATTTCGGGGGGGGGGAAATCTGGTAGAGAGGGGGGCGGGACCCGGCTGCATGTCCCGCACCAGGGCCCCCCCTCCAGTTACGTTACTGTCAGTGGCTGACTCAGGTTATGATTCATAAGGCTTTATTGAAAATTAATGTAAACAAGGTGCACGGGCCGGATGGCATACGCCCCTGGGTTCTAAAACAGCTTAGTTCAGTTTTAGACTAGCCTCTATTTATGATTTTCTCAGATTCTCTTTCATCTAGTATGGTAACTATGGATTGGAGGAAAGCTGATGTTATTCCAATATTTAAAAAGGGGTTAAGATCTCAGCCTGGCAATTATAGGCCTGTAAATTAGAAATCTATGGTGGGCAAATTATTTGAAGGCTTGTTAAGGGATCACATTCAAAATGTTGTCCTAGTGAATTATAAGCAGCAATCAGCATGGCTTTATGAAGGATAGGTCATGTCAGAAAAATTTGATTGCTCTTTATGATGAGGTAAGTAAGATGCTGGACAGTGGGGGGGCAGTAGATGTGATCTATTTGGATTTTGCCAAAGCGTTTGATACTGTGCCTCACAAACAAACTAAGGTCTGTTGGGCTTAATGAAGTCGTTTGCACATGGATAGGGAACTGGCTACAGGATCGTGTACAGAGGGTGGTTGTTAATGGGACATTCTCTACTTGGAGTAAGGTTCTTAGTGGAGTTCCTCATGGCTCGGTATTGGGTCCTCTTTTATTTAGCTTGTTCATTAATGACTTATGGGAGGGTATTGTAATTTATCAGTGTTTGCAGATGACACAAAATTATTTATTTATTTATTATGTATAAATCTATAAGGAGATCATATACTAATCTCTCAAATGCTTTATTTACCAGTAGGTCTTTCCAGCTGACACAAAGTCACCCATTCGGAATCTATTCGGAATCGGAAGGGATTTTTTTTTACAGTGAGAGCTGTTGTACAGGCTGATACATTAGATAGCATTAAGAAGGGGTTGGCTTGGATGGTTAATATATTAAGTGCTGCCCTTTAAAACGTAATGTACTGTATCATGCATACAAAAACATCTTGTATCAGAGTTCTTTGCTTGCTAGTTTCCTGCTTGGGGCTTTCCAGAGCGTTTGTTCTTGGTTTGATTTTTTAATTTAGCATTCTCTTTGGCTATAGCAACTATTTCATCAACTGCAATGTCAGCGATTGCTATTATGTCACAGGGTGGATTTCCGGAGAATGCTCATCTATGGGGAGAATAGTAATGCCTATTATATTTCTAACCTCCTATAGTGATAAATTCCAAAGTGGAAGATGGCCATTTTGGCATCAGAATGATATGGGATTAAAACGTTTAATTAAGGAAACCTATACCCCCAAAATAATTACTTAAAGGAAAACTATACCCCCAAAATGAATATTTAAGCAACAGATAGTTTATATCAAATTGTATGACATATTAAAGAATCTTACCAAACTGGAATATATATTTACATAAATATTGCCCTTTTACATCTCTTGCCTTGAACCACCATTTCATGACTCTATCTGTGCTGTCTCAGAGATCACCTGACCAGACATACTACAACACTAACTGTAACAGGAAGAAGTGAGGAAGCAAAAGGCAGAACTCTGTCTGTTAATTGGCTCATGTGACCTTACATGTGGTTTGTATGTGTACACAGTGAATCTTACGATCCCAGGGGGCGGCCCTTATTTTTTAAAATGGCAATTTTCTATTTATGATTACCCAATGGCACATACTACTAAAAAAGTATATTATTATGATAATGGTTCATTTACATGAAGCAGGGTTTTACACATGAGCTGTTTTACTCAGTATCTTTTAATAGAGACCTACATTGTTTGGGGGGTATAGTTTTCCTTTAAGTAACAGCCTATTGAAGAATCTTACCAAACTGGAGCATATATTTAAGTAAATATTGCCCTTCTACATCTTTTGCTCATAGCCCCTATTTTATGATATTCTGCTTCAGAGATCACCTGACCAGAAATACTGCAGCTCTAACTGTAACAGGAAGAAGTGTGGGAGTAAAAGACAGAATTTTGTCCATTAATTGGCTCATGAACTAACATGTATGATTTGTTTGCTTAGTTTGTGCACCATGAATTGTAGGATCCAAGGGCCCTTATTTTAAAATGGCAATTTTCTATTTATGATTACCTAATGGTACATGCTACTAAAAAAACATTATTATGAAAATGGTTTAATTAAATGAAAGAGGGTTTTACATGAGCTGTTTTATGCAATATATGTGTACAATTTGGATTATCTGAAAATGATCCTATCACAATCACACATATTCATTTTTAATACATGATTGTTTCAATCTGCATTTTATCAGGCCAAATAATAGCTGCCTGTGTATTGGACTGTATAAGGCTAATGACACATGCAACAGTTTCCCTGCCATTGTCTTTTAGCTGTCACAAAAACTGCAGCCATTCTTCTGCCCCATGTGTGAAAATAAAATTTTTATATACAAATTAAAATAAATTATAAATTTTGTACAGTTTCTAAAATAATTAATTTTCTCTTCACTCTCCCCCTCTCAGCACCTGTCTCTCTTTATTGTCCCTTCCTGCAGGAATCCCCTGTCTGGTTTTGATTGACATCCTAGTAGATGTATTAGAGCCAATAAATTATACAAACAAATTATACAAATGTTGCAAAATAACTGACTTTGGCACAAATCCTGCATGTAGAGTAGAGTTGCCACCTTTTCTGTTATTAAAATCTGGACAAAGGGACGGGTTGGTTTTGTCAGAAGGTGGGATGGGGACATTGGGGTCATTGCAATGACATTGGGGCATGTCTGGTGATGTTGGAGTGTGTCTCTGATGTTGCTCAAGCTCCACTCATACAATTCTGAATTTTAAAAACGTTAAAAAAAACTGAGCAGGATGTTTTGAACCAGACAGCCCCCTAAAAAAAGGGTCTGTCTGGTACAAAACTGGACAGGTGGCAACCCTATTATAGAAAGACAGGATTTCTGGTGATTTTAAAAGAATGACATCTAATACATCTTCTATGTAAAAGAAGCACCTCCAAGACTATAATAGATCTGTCATTCAAAATCACACTCCTGACTCCTGCATGAAGAGGGAATGACGAAAAACAGATATTTGATTATCTGTTGATTATTCCAGAAACGGTAAAGAACTTTTAATTGTTAAAATTAAATTATTATGACAGTTTATGTATATGTAATAAAGTTCCCCTTTAAGTATATAGCACATTTGCCCTTCTGATTATTGCTTACTTCTTTTATTCATATTTCATATTGATAGGGACAAAAATATTCCTTAAATAAAAAGAAAATAACATGCCCCACATTGGGCATCATTTTATAAAGGAATCAAGCATTACATTAGGATGAGTGCAGCTTATGGCTTCAGACATGCATGGGAGATGGAAGGAGAAAGAAATGTATTGCAGCACTTGTAAAAGCCAAAATCAGCATCACTTTCTCACTCCGGCTGACCCAGATGGTGTCAAATCCAAGAAAGTCGCAGTGGGAGTTTTGGCGGAGTGGTTTTATGGAAATAGTGAGAAATTTACTGTAATAAATAACCCCCTGCATGTTAAGGAGGGTCTGACGTGTTTCATTCATTAGTTAATCACTGACATAGTATTAAAAACAACACATATTTATAGGGGAAATCCAACTGTATGGTCACACTCATGGGGACACCCCCTTCTTCAATCCGTCACTAAATATCTGGATTGACCCCGTTGGCTTGCAGTTTAAAAATATGCTATAATATACATATAGTCAGGAAATGTGGCCAGCAACTGGTTCCATGACTGAAGTAGCTTTAAATTGATGGTTTCTGCTACTTTTCCTTGTAATGTTACTGGAAGTAATTATGGGAAAGATTTAAACACTCTATTACTCAAATAAAATCCCGCAGACCGTCATTAAAGGAACTAGCAGCCATTAATTTGTATTACTGTCACTAAAGTGAACATCCACACAAACTTGTCATCCCTATGGATACAATTAATCACATCAAGTTGGGTTGAATCACTGAAATGTAACAGCCGAGTTTCCGTAACAGGATTTAAATACAGTTAGAAAAATGAAAAATCCTCAGTGGAGAGCTGTGTATAAGAAAGCAGTAAAGTTCAATCTCGTCATGAATTTTTTAACTTTTAAACATCTGGTGGGTTATTTATCAAAGGTTGCATTTTAGAATAATGTGAATTTTTTTAAACTGTAATAAATCCGATTTTATTCACAATTCGAATGGTATGTTATTCTGAAAAAATGTGAACATGTAAAATTCGATTGAATAGTCCCAACTAGTGATGGGCAAATTTATTTTCCAGGCCCAAAGTCATGGTGAATTTCCACATTCGCCGCCAGCGAATAAATTCGCGAAACCGCCGCAAAAATTCACCGGCAACAATTCAGATGCTGGCAACAGTTTAATGCACTCCCATTGACTTTAAACGAGACAAATTCACCAATCACTAGTCAAATCAAATTTGAATCGAGTCTTCCTCAGAAAAAAAATTGCTGCTGTGTGTCAAAAGTTTTTTGATGCGTGACATTTTTTTCCTCCCCTTTGAGTCTATGAGTAATTTTCGAAGCAAATCTTGCCAAAAATTTCTCTCATCACTACTAACATATTCAAATAGTTTAAGGGACCTCTGCCATTGACTTCTACATGAACTCAGCAGGTTTTAGGTGAAGAATAGTCGAATTAGAACTATTTACAGTCACTTAGGGGCCGATTCACTGAATTCGAGTGAAGGGTTCGAATTTAAAAAAATTCGAATTTCGAAGTTTTTTTGGGCTACTTCGACCATCGAATGGGCTACTTCTACCTTCGACTACGAAAATCGAACGATTCGAACTAAAAAACGTTCAACTATTCGACCATTCGATAGTCGAAGTACTGTCTCTTTAAGAAAAACTTCGACCCCCTACTTCGGCAGCTAAAAGCTACCGAAGTCAATGTTAGCCTATGGGGAAGGTCCCCATAGGCTTGCCTGGGATTTTTTTGATCGAAGGATTTTCCTTCGATCGTTGGATTTAAATCCTTCGAATCATTCGATTCGAAGGATTTAATCGTTCGATTGAATGAAAAATCCTTCGATCGATCGATCGCAGGATTTGTGCAAAATCGTTCGACTTCGATATTCGAAGTCGAGCGATTTTAGTTCCTAGTCGAATATCGAGGGTTAATTAACCCTCGATATTAGACCCTTCGTGAATCGGCCCCTTAGTGTTTTTAAATGTTTCTGAAATTCTAATTGTTTAACTATAACACCAAATGAAGGTTTTTGTTCCCCTAGTTGCCAGAAGACTTTAAATATGTTGCAACCACAGCATGTGAAATTGTTTCATTGTTTCACACTCATTCATTGTTAAAAAAAAGGAGCAGTAGTCTGCTCAGTGTACAGAAACAGGAAACAAGGAACCAACCAAATTTTTACATGAAATCACAAGAGAGGCAGCAGTTGTTAAAACCATATTGTATAGGTCTTGCTTTTGTTTTGCAGAGCACTGGAGTCCTACAAGCCTGTCATTAAAAGTACATTTGAACTTTTGAAGCTAGGAAAGGAAGCCCCCTCTATAAGATATATTGGATCTAACTCTCAATAAATAACTGACACCCAACTGCTGCATGAAGACAGAATGAAGAGAAACAGATGCTGAAAGAGGGATAGTAAAGATAAACTTGGTTATTTCAGAAATTATGCCGAATATTTAATTGTTTGTATTTACAAAGTTTCTTATTTCAGTATGAGCTTATATTAAAAGAAGCTTATATTGAATTTTAATTTTCACGATAGTTCCCCTTTAATATTGTTAATCTACTTGGCACTTATAGGCCATATGTTCTATACATTGTGTAAATCAGTGATCCCCAACCAGTGGCTCGTCTTGTTGCTCACCAACCCTTTGTTGCTCCCAGTGGCCTCAAAGCAGGTGCTTATTTTTGCATTCCTGGCTTGGAGGTAAGCTTTGGTTGCATAAAAACCGGGTGAACCAATAGCCCATCACAGCATTATTTGCACACCCCAGATTTTCATGGGTAAAAAGGGTTGGGCATCCCTGGAGTAAATGATAAGGAATTATTATTCCTCCTCCTCTATTTTCTGGTGTATTCCTGTTTATAAAAACCCCAAAATAAAAATGTGCAACCCTCCAATTTATTTACATGTATATACATTTATTAAAAATTTTCTCTGCTTTTAAAGTTATCTGTAAAATCAATTGCTATTGAAAGCAGCATTTGCTTAAAGGAAAACTATACCCCCCAAACAATGTAGGTCTCCATTAAAAGATACTGAGTAAAACAGCTCATGTGTAAAACCCTGCTTCATGTAAATGAACCATTATCATAATAATATACTTTTTTAGTAGTATGTGCCATTGGGTAATCATAAATAGAAAATTGCCATTTTAAAAAATAAGGGCCGCCCCCTGGGATCGTAAGATTCACTGTGCACACATACAAACCACATGTAAGGTCACATGAGCCAATTAACAGACAGAGTTGTGCCTTTTGCTTCCTCACTTCTTCCTGTTACAGTTAGTGTTGTAGTATTTCTGGTCAGGTGATCTCTGAGGCAGCACAGATAGAGTCGCGATATGGTGGTTCAAGGCAAGAGATGTAAAAGAGCAATATTTATGTAAATATATATTCCAGTTTGGTAAGATTCTTTAATATGTCATTCAATTTGATATAAACTATCTGTTGCTTAAGTATTCATTTTGGGGGTATAGTTTTCCTTTAACACCTGTTCGTTACTTTAAAAACAATGTTGCAAAAGTCTTGGTTCCCAAGCAAATCCAGGTCTGTTAATCAGCTGCCTTGTCTTATATTGTATCCACAGCCTGAACCACTAGGGCATAGAATAGAATGGGACAAACACTGCTTTCAGTAGAATTTCATATACAAATAACTTAAAACCCTAGAACATTTGTATATTGCAAAGTTGCTTGGAATTATGTTTTCTTTTATTAGACAAAAAATAATTTTGTGGGTTGGCATTCCCTTTAAAAAGAGGTAGAGGCTTGGACAGAGGAGTTGCACTAGATGTGGTCTACTTGAATTCTGCCAGGTTTTTTATATAGTACTGCATAAATGTTTGCTTTTAAAACTAAGGCCTGTTGGTATTAGTATTACTGTTTGTACATGGATAGGAAACTGGCTAAAGGATTGTATACAGAGGGTGGTTGTTATTAGTACATTCTCTACTTGGAGTAGGGTTCTGTATTGGGTTCAGTTTATCCAATTTGTTCATGAAAGACTTAGAGGAAGGAACCTGTAAGCAATATATTTGTTTTAGCTGATGACAAAAAATATGCAGGACAATTAATTCCCAATGTGGCATCCTTGCCAGGGGATCTGGACAAATTTAGTATTTAAAAATATTCAAATCACTTATACCGTTAAAGTGGTAATTCAACTTTACAACTTTTAGAGGCACATTTATCAAGGGTCGAATTTAGAAATCATGAGACTTGTTGATAATAACTTGGTATGTTATGGTACTGCTCTGCATTAAAAGGGGTATACATTCATAGGAGGAGAAATACATCCTTCCTTACAAACACTGGTAAGATCCAGTCTAGGATATGTAGTGCACTTTTGGCCTCCAGTGCTTAAAAGGGATATTTTAATTAATTTGGGAAATTACAAAGAAGAGCAACTAAGCTGATAAAGAGTATACAAGTTCTCAGTTATAAAGAAAGACTGGCCAAGTTAATATTGCTTATGCTGGAGAAGAGGCACTTGGGGGAGTATGACAACAATGTATACATATACAAGGGGATCATATAATAAACTATTCCATGCTGATTTGTTCAGATTAGATGAAAGGAGGTTTCTTCTCTCAATTGCCTTTTTACAATCTTGTCAATTATGTAGATACAATGTCATGAGTATCACGGCACCTCAACATGGAAATTTTTATGGAAATGTATATAATATGATTTAATATATTAAATCCTTCTGGTCTTCCATCCCCGATTTCAATTCTGGACCCCAGTGTAGGACTATTCCCATCAACTCTTATATCAATGAAAGAACTATGTCAATCCAATATCATTTAACATACTTACGTTTCTTAGCTGGCCCTAAATGTAAGGTGCTTTTTTGGAGGGGTGTCGGATTCCAGTTGGCTTTTGTTCAGGGGCATAACTACAGAGGAAGCAGACCCTGCACCTGCAGTGGGGCCCAGGAGGTATAGGGGGCCCCATAAGGCCCTAATTAATGAGAATTTCAACATATATTGGTAAAACAGGACAATCCTGGATATGTTGGGGGCCCTAAAATTAATTTGCTGTGGGGCCCAGTAACATCTACTTACGCCACTGCTTTTGTTCTTCTATCACAAGAGATCCGGCTCACCAGAGCTCATTGTGTAATACAGAAAGAATGGATTGGGTACCTTCTATTCTCTTTGTAATGACAGTTGTTATTTCTGTCACAATGATGACTGTTGGAGCCACAGACCAAGGCCAAGGGGTATATTTATTATGCTGTGTAAAATACAATTTGCTGAAGAAACAGTATTGAAAATGTTTTAAACTAATGCTAAAGGTGTGTGTAATTTTACGCCGTGCAAACGCCAGATTTGACAAGGTTATTTTACAGTGGAAGTCACATTTGAAAAAATTCGTAAAACTTTTACGCCATTTCTACACAGCAAAGCCTGGTGATGTGTGGTGTATTATCCCACTGCTTTTCACACAGCATAATAAATATGCCCCCAAGAGTTGGGCTGGAAATCATAGAATGATCCTAGAGGCAGGAGGGTTTCTTTTCGTTGTGAAGGCTACTAATAGGGTGCTCCTAAACCTTCATTATTCCCTTACCTATGATTCTTCCACCAAGCTACATACATAGCTGGCATTAAACTATAAGCCCATACCCAAAACCCTTGTGCTTAATCAACACCCCAGTTTTAAAACTGACTCCTTCTATCCTGCCAGCATATTAGGCGCTTTGGTCCCTTTATACTGCTGCCTGTGTATTCTTTATTGCAAGGCCTAATTCTTTACAGCCTCGAAGCTCCATATTGTAACAAGAACAACACCCCCTTCAACTTCTGCATCCAATATGACCCCGCACCCAAACCAGTCTTGAATGAGATGTTATGTGGTTTACAATATTCCATATACTTGAAATCAATGAAACGGAGACAGTCTGCAAGAGAACATAGAATCTGCAGTTGACATATTACATAGTTAAATCTATTACTATATTCCTGGAACAGGAAGTACACAGCACAAATGCGCAACTGGGCATCATGCCCTGAAGTTTGCCTGATCTGTGCTTTGGTACTTTCAGTTCCAGTACTATTTACTCTGCATAGCAGACTGTGTACTGTGTGCACTGACACTAACAAGTATTTCTAGAGTAAGTCCTTTGCTTTGCCCCAGGAGCATATTTTATGGTTTCGTTCTCAGTAATAATAATAACAGATGCCGAAGGAATTATTTTGGCAATGGCCTGAGAAATCCTGAGATCTGCTAGAAACTGCTTTCAGCTATAGTCTTTGGTAAGTACATTTGATATTGCACACAACACAATGCACCAAGCAAAATTTCAGAAGAACACATGCATCAAATTTCTTTTGAAACACTACTGTGATGTACATCTCCTAGACTGGAGCCTCCTAAACTGTTGGATAGAACAATAGAAAGGCTCAAATCAGTAACAGGGGGTGGGCAATCCATCATGATAAGATTTTGAGTGAGTTTTTTTTGTCTGTATTGAATATTCGAGGCTTCAGCATGGTGACATATTAAAGGCATATTTCTCTACACAGTAACCTATGCTAAGGTCGAATGGAAAAGGTTTAGTCCAAGCTGTTGGATTGGCTACTTCCTAAACACTCCTGCCATTATAGCAAGGTTACTGTTTAAGTAATATCTTAAATGTTGAGTCACACAGTGCACCTTAAATAAAATAAAATCACAATTTATCTTCACCAGGCAACTGGATCCAGCCAAATCCAAATCCTGCTGAAAAAGACTAAATCTGGATTTGGTGTATCCCTAATAATGAGCTGGGGGACTCATTATGCACATGCATGTACCCCGATAAGGCAGCCCACACAAGGAGCACCCTTCTGGTGTGGGCAACAAAGTGCTAGTAAGAGGCATTTTCTTGTAAATATAGTATTGTTTCCCCTTACCAGAATGAGAACTCTATTAAACTACTCCTCAGGTGGAGAAAACAATTTGATAGGTGCCCTTTAAAGGGGGCAATAAACAGTATGTCTGTGTTCAACAGGGTATGTGTTGGACCTGCATGCTTTTTGTTTAAAATTAAAAAATATCTACTCTGTTTTTTCTTTATCACACTATTAACTACACTGTTGCAGAATGGAGGAGCTGAATAATTTAGTTAGCAACTCTCTATTACAGAGCACAAAATCAAAACCATTAAATATGCACTTGGAGCAAACTCCAAAACTTGGATCAAGTCAAGTCAAAATATGCACTCGGAGGAAAGCTAATGACACACTCCCAAAACACTCACTAATATCAGTGTATTTAGTACATGATATCTCAGTCCTTCTTTGCAGCTGTGGGATGATCACAATGCAATTAATCAAACTACTCTTTCTGGTTTAGGCCTTTGCATAACAAACTCTTCCTTGTCAGCAAACCTGAAACACATATAGCAGCTGGGGTAAAGGAGATTAATTTATACAGAGCTAATGTTCTGGATATCAGCAAGCATAATGGGGGGAGACTACGGTGAAAACAAAACAAAGATTGATTAATGTGCTTTAATAATGAATAAAAATGAAAGACTAGAATGTACAAAAACTTTCTATAAAGTACAATTAAGTAAATTACAATTCACTAAACTCATATATTTATAGGCATTAAAGTAAAGGCTCTGCCTCTATTTATTTATTTTTTGCCTACATGGTGATTTAGTAAAACCACAAATTTGTGGTCACGTATTACTATAAAGAGAAATATAATCTACCTAATGACTTTCTGTGTTGCTTCACTATCAAAATGTATACTTGTATGGAGAAATCTGGTTCAGGTCCATTTGTCGAATGTGTCTTATCACTCTTAGCCACGCTGATATCCAGATGCTGAATGTGAGATGGTGTGATGCAGAAACCATCATGCCAGTACATTTCTATATACAACACTATGTTATTTTTAAATATTATATTAACAGCACAGCAGCGATAAGGCTGTGACGTGATTAGATAATTGTCTAGACAATTACATATCTCTTATGTTTACTTCCATGATACCTCCACGTAACTCCCTGCTTGTCTCTTTGGATTGTTGCTGGTGTTTTGTTGCCAATTTTAGTTTCAACCAACAAAAAAAAGTAAAAGTTCAATGATCACTTAGACAGTTTGGGAACTTGTCCAAACTTTGATTGCAACCTTCATAAGGCAAAAGTAGAATTTGAGTTGGCACAGCAGGGCTGCGGTATCATAATAAACCTGAGCTTTTGAAAAGCCTGCGGCAATGGAAATGCTGTGTCAAATTACTGAAGACATACAGAAAATTAGGAGCACCTTTGAGCTTCTCAAATACAGGTGTTTAAGAGTTATATAAACATCTGCACTCCAGGAAACAGGGCTGCCAAGCACATTTTGTAAGACCTGTATCATTTCATTCATTGCAGTAGACAAATTTCATATAAATCACAGCGCTAAGGACGGTTCATAAAGTTCTTGCACGGTTCATTAAACTGCTACTGAAACCAAGGAAATGAGGAAATCTACACAACATGGAACAACGGCAATGTGCTCCTTTTTTTTTGTAGATAATAGAGAAAAGAGGTACCACTCCCAGTAACCTAGATCAACCTTTTAAAAAGAAGCTATGGCTCTCCATGAAATCCTTCTAACATTTCATATTGTTTTTTGTTCTCATGCAAAAAAACGTTCTCTAACTTCCTCTGTTACCGTGAATACCAGCAGACTGGTAGGCCAACCGTGAAAAACTAGTAACAGCATCTGGCAAACACAGTCCATTTCAATCAGGGCTGGCCTTAGGCCAATTTCACCTTGGGCCCAATCAGGTCCTGTACCCATAGGGGCTGCACACAGTGGTGAGTGTTGTAAGTGAGCTGCTGCTTGAGCGTGGGAGGCTGGGAGCATTGCAGTCCTTACCATCCTGATCAGTAGACTTTGTGTTTATTTTTATGTATCATTCAAGATGCAGTAAGAGATACAAATTAAGAAGCATTAGATGCTGATGAACCAAAAGGTGCTCATTTTCCAAAATTGCCAGTGAAAAACTGGGACAAGCCATTACCATACATCAGAATAAGCAATTACAGGGTTACATGGTGCTAAATCATCTAATGCTCCAGTTGGTTAAATGTTTTTGTGCTTATGGGTACAATAAAGAACTAAATCCCAACAGGGATGCTGCTACCATTTGCCTCAAGCGGCATCCATGGGTTGCCAACTGTGGCCAAAAAGTCTCTCCCGGTAACTTTAAGCCAAAATTGCTCTCTGCACTAGCAATGCATCCCCAAACAGCACCGAAGCTCCTAAAAGTAAGCGTGGGGGGACAAGGGGGAAAGATATAAAAAGCTGCCTTAGAGCAGCCACGGCCTCCCAAATCCCCAATTCTAGTATAATTATGCAAAAATGATAACTGCAGTGTCTAGGGATAGTAATCCTAAATTGTTATACTGATTATGGACAGGTATGTACTGTACTAAACCATAGTGTGTAGGGGGGGTTAGGACTTGGAGGATCACTTCACTTACTGTAACACAGACACTGCAGATAAGTTACACACAGTCATGTGCCTTCTATCTTTTCTGTAATGTTGCATTCAGCAATGAGAACAAAGCAGCTCCCCCACCACCACTCTGCATTTAATAGCACTCTGCTCACACAAAAGCAGGTTATTTTGCAAATATATATGTGTATTTATGTAACATATATTCAAATAAATATGTTAGTGCTATCCAGAATTGGAATTCAGAGAGCTGTGTATCTAAATCCATTCCGTACCTAATAAACAGTACAATACAATTTAGACAGTACAATACAATTTAGGGTCACATTTTGGCACGTTTACATAAACAAGAACCAGTAATAAGAATCAGTTTACGAAATAAGGATTCATGTCCACAGTAAATTCTGTAGACTTCTACTCCTATGTATTACATCCAGAGTTAAAGCTAGAGTTCTACATGAATACATTCTTCACTGCATGATAGGCTCTGGGTTTAATTAACTTAATCTCAGTGAAGTTTCAGGGCACATTCTTCAAAGGTTTAGCAACCTATATACACCTAGGTGCATTTTTTTACTATAACCAGAAGAAGCTCTAGTAAGACAGGTGTGGGCCCTTCCTTGCAAAATTAGCACATGCTGGAAGTTGAGGACATGATAGTGGATGATAAAACGACAATGCCTTATATTATACCTATACCTCATTTTATGTTTGTACTTTCTCTAATAACCATCATTTGTAGCAGGTTTTGATGTGGCCCCAGAGTGTCAAATGCAGAAGGCAATGTGCACTCTACAATAGGTTTTTTTTTAATAAACCCTCCTAGAGTGTAGTCATTGTCAGTTAAGACAGAAACCAGATAGACATTGGCTGCATTTTAAATTCTGCATGTGCCCCTGACGCAGACCGCTTTTTTGTGGTCAACATGCGTTGGGTTTTTTTTGTAAAATTATAGAGCACAGCACAGTGACACCTCTAATACAAGCGCATTGAAGTCAATGGGCGACAAAATAATTTTGACATGTGACAATTTTTATACGTGCGAATGTCCAAATGCATTAAAGTCAATGGACGTCTGAATCATTTTGACACACAACAATTTTTATGTGCGCAACAATTTTGACACACACAATTTTTTTTGTCGCAGTGAATTTTTCCCCTGCAAATTTTCGCAAAATAAATTCACCCATCACTGCTCATAAGCTGCAGTACTGATGCATCTGGTGACAGTTTCAGCTCTGCCTTGGCTTAACATACATGTTCACTATATAAACACACAAACGTACACATAATTAGATTTATGGGAACATAGTGAATTTTTGGTTTTGTTCATTTTACTTTAGCTCATCTTGTTCACTGTAGAACCACTGTTGTATGCCAGGACCTACCAGCTTATGAAAAAAAGTCCTATAAGGAACGTGCAAGTTGAGAACAGTGCAGGTGTGCTGTGGCTGCAGAACAGCTGTGTTATAGCAGTACAATGAGTGCCTTACATTAGAACTAACAGTCATGCTCAGGGTGACCACATCAAAGCTCCATGCTCAACCACAGTTGCACAGCCCCTTTCAATAAGTGTCCATGTTATCCTGTCTTTTGAAGCTCACACACTGAAAAGTTGTAATGCCATTTTTGATACTTTATCACAGGTGACACTGGAATATTGGTGTGGCTGTGCGTTTGTGCAATGTATCTGTGTACAGAAAGTTCATATATTAAAGAAGAGAGCGACTGGGGTTTAGAGATTTTACATATAAAACAGTACAAATAGCAATATTGCCATATTGGCAGCATGTACTTCACAGGATTTCACTCCCACCGACTGGTGAATTTCATGTATTTAGCTCATATGTGATTTTCTGTTAGTTCTAATGTGTCTTTTGCTTTCCAAATGTTTTCAAGGGTATATGGCATGAAGTAACATTATGTAGAAGCACAGAATCCTTTAATTAGTTCCAGAATAACAGGCAGTCCTTGTGCTTACTTAAGAGAAGGCTTATTATAAATATGTTAATGTTAATTGTACAATTTTAACATGTGATATTTTTAAAGTAACACATCTTAGGCGACTGTTACATGTTCAGCCGAGAGCGGAAGTTGAAGTCAATTGAATAAGTTGAAGTTACTGAGCCACGAATTAAATTAGGCCCCCTTAAAGGGGACCTGTCACCCAAAAGAATTATTCAAAATCCTATTTTATCACATTAGTCAAGCAAAATGAACTATCATTACACTATATAAATGATTTGAATCTTGTTTCCTTCAGTCTGGAATTTCATAATTATAGCAAGCAGGCAGGAGCCATTTTGTATACATTGTTATTAAGGCAAGCCTTGCATCATCTCAGAATCTTGTTTGTGCACCAGAATAGGGGACCCAATGTCCATCCCCATGCCCTGGTTACACAATTAAATAGTGAAGAGAACAGGGGGAATGCAGGAGAGCAGTGACATCTAGGAAGTGCTGAATGGAAAGTGAAAGTAATTGCCTGCCCGCATCTATGCCTAAGGCATAGAGGAGGGGCAGACAATATTTGATTGACAGCTGAGATTTTTTAAATGAGTTTACAACAGCTATGAATGCTTTAATAAAAAATAGAAATTGGATTTCTAAAAAATAGAAATAGGTTTTCATGCTAGGACTTTTTTATACTATTTTATTTTTGTGTCTGGGTGACAGGTCCTCTTTAATCTATAAAGACATTTTAATAAATATATTTTTAAACTTAATGTGCTGCTGGACCCCATAAACCTCCCCCCCCCCCAGCAGTCACAGGGCCCACCTCATTTGTAACTACACCACTGGTTAAAGTGGCTTGTTCAGGGACATTTCTGCACTACGTGCCATCTATCGTAACTGCTCAATTCTGCCTTTTTCACCCTCTGGGCTTACAGTATCTTTTTCCCAAACAGAGCTGGGGACCCATTTTATCCATTGTAAGAAACTGATTTTTTTTTAGTGCAGCCAAACTATTACTCTCATAGCAATGTGTGACTACTATGAGCAAACATCATTTCCTGTGTTTTTTTGAAACTGCCGTTTCTTGTGTATTACCCCATAAATCTCAGTGCGGGTGGGTGACATGCACATCCCTCAGGATACCACACTGGTTTAAAATGACTTCCTTTAAACACTGTGTATTGACTCTCCCTGAATGATGTTTTCTGTTCAGGGTCTATAGAGGAACACATAATAATATTTAAATTCATAAAACATATCTGGTTCGGTGTTAATACTGTAGATATATCATTTGGGCCACAAACCGATTTCAACTGTACAAGTTACTGAAGAAAAGGCACCCTAAACACACGCACATTTAACTCATCGTACAGTAAGCACTGATAGAGCAAATGTCCTGGCAATTAAAGAGCAATGTTTTTTTTGTTTCTTACATGATCAATGATGTATGTGGGCTACAGAAAATCATTTATTGAACTCACCACATACAGAAACCTTTAAAAGAAAGAAAGTCAAAAACAAAAATCAGAAGAATGCAAAAAATTTAGCATTTATTTTTGCTAAAGGACACGGGCGAGGCACATTTATCAAGGGTCGAATTAATAATTCATGTCAGTTTTTTTAAACTCCCGAATGAGTTCGAAATTCAACGAGGCAAAATGTATTAAAATAACCGAATTATTTCAACTCAGACAAATTTAAACGACCCGAAAAGTCGAATCGAATTCGAATTCCATCAAAGTCGATTCGAGTTTTTTCTCCAATAAAAAAATCAAATGTCAGGAAAGCTGCAAACATCTCCAAATTGATCCCTGGACCTATCCCATTGACTTAAACAGTAATTCGGCACCTTTTAGGTGGCAAATAGTCAAATTCGAATTCTTAAAGGGTCAGAGTATAATAAATCTAGATATTCAAATTCATTTTCGTTTAAAAAAAAAATAATACCATAATTCTCTAGTTTAATATGACAGTTTTGACCATAAAAAAATTT
Organism: Xenopus petersii; assembly: GCA_038501925.1. Taxonomy (NCBI): domain Eukaryota; kingdom Metazoa; phylum Chordata; class Amphibia; order Anura; family Pipidae; genus Xenopus; species Xenopus petersii. The sequence goes on from CM076679.1 coordinate 79,082,170, forward strand.
GAGAATTTGAATTTTCAATTCGACCCTAAAATAAATAAACTGTATCAAACAAGAAGTATCTCCCTGGAGAATATATTGCAATATAGTTAAGGGATCCAGTATCCAGAAACACATTATCCAGACAGTACAGAATTACGGAAAGGCCATCTCCCATATATAGACTCTATTTTAATCAAATCATTTTTTTAAAAATGTTTCCTTTTTCTCTGTAATAACAAAACAGTTCCTTGTACCTGCTAAGATATAATGATTCCTTATTGGACGCAAAACAATCCTATTGGGTTTAATTAAGGTTTAAATTATTTTTTAACAGACTTAAAGGAGAACTAAACCCCCCATGGTGATAAGTCCCCACTACTTGAATTCTGTCCCCTCTAGAAATAGCGACCACCTGAAGAGTGAGCGCAGAGGAGCTCACATGTGCCATCCAGGGCCGGCCTTAGGCCAATTGGACCAATTGGGCCCAATTGGGCCCCGCACCTCTGGGGGCCCCGCACCACAGGGCAGCACAGATAATATTTCCCTCAGCACATGATGCTGCCTGGCCTGCCCCCAACTTTGAGAGTCCAGCCCATCCCCAAATCCATAGGTCCAGCCCACCCTCAACTCTGATAAGCCAGCCTATCCCCCAACTCCATAGGTCTAGCCTGCCCCCAACTCTAATAGGCCCAGCTTTCCTCCAACCTTGATAGGCCCTGCCTGCCCCCAATCCAACCAAGCCTGCTCCCAAGCTGAATTGGCCCAGCCTGCCCCAAACTAATTGGCCCAGTCCACTCTCCTATTTCCTCCCTCTCTCTCTTACCCTGTGTGCCCCTATTATGTGCCCCTATTTCATCCCTCTCACTCTCTTACCTTGTCTGCCCCTTTCCTTTCTATTTTGTGCCTGTATGCCCTTATTTTCCTAAATACTTGGTGTGTCAGTAGCCAGCAACACTTTGTCTAGGGGCCCCGCCAACATGGTCCCAATTGGGCCCCACATTTGATAGGATCAGCCCTGGTGCCATCTTCTTCTCTTCTGTAATCTTGGTAAAGTGAGCGGCGTATTGGAGCATGCATACAAATCTTCTGGTTCGCACCGAAAGAGACGGAAATTGCCAAAGGGGAGGAAGAAGACACGACGATTACCAAAGAGAAGAAGATGGTGCCCATGAGCCCCGCTGTGCTTACTCTGCAAGTGCAGGCACTATTTCTAGAGGGGAAAGAATTCAGGGGTAAGACTGTGCAGGGGGAGGCAGCGAGGGAGGGTAGTGGGGACATATCACCATGGGGGGTTTAGTTCTCCTTTAAGTTCTCCCTTATCCGAAAACTCCAGACTCTGAGAATTCTGCTTAACAGGTCCCATACCTGTATTATTTTTTATCTGTATGGTTTAGTTTAAGTAAAGGGGCACACTGGGCAATTTTGTCTTGTTCTACATTTAAAATATTGCATTTCTCAGAAAAAAAAAAAATTAAAGAAATAGTATGTAGACCATCAATGAAGGACAAACCAGAAATGCAAAAAAATCTCAACGGAATCCTAAACCTTCTACATCATATTAAGATGAACGTCCTCATTAACAAATAGCATTACATATATTTTGTGACATTCGGACCTTGGGGCTTATATATACAGTATATATGGGCCTTTGCATCCAACTTTGTTGCAAAATTACACACAACTGCATCTATTGACACAAGGGAAAAATGCAATTGTGATTAGCTTGGAAATACCTAGTAAGTTAGATAAATTCATTGCTATGGGTGATTTTTGCGCTTGAAAAAAAGTCATATGTTTGGCCCTGAAACCTTTCAATGCTTTGTTCCACCCTTGCTATAGTTTTGCTTTGTTGGTTGATTTATTGCTTTAAACTTGGTCAACTACCCATATCCACATTAGCATAAAACCGATACTGTCATTTTACTGCTTTTTTCTCAATTATCGGCTCGGAGCCAGCTTTAGCAAACACATTAAGATCAAGCTTGTGCTGCTTCAGTTCAGAGATGAGTTCCAGAACTGCGGCATCCATTTCCTCAAGCAAAAAGGGATGACATTTTAAAGGGTCCAAAAATCTCTGACTTCTAATCTCTTAAAATCGCATTAAAATTAACATTTGCTCATCAAATTAACAGACTGCATTTCCAGAGATTCTAAGATAAATAAGACTTTCAGTGCAGAACATCCTGTGCTCATATGGTTTACTAAACATTTATAGAATAAAATATTCCTGTAATTAGATCTATATAGCTACAGCATACCTTCACTGACACTTCTTATCTGTTACTTGAGTTTATTGTGTTTATAACCGAATAAGCATCACAAAGAAGTATTTCATCTGAATGTTCTAGGAGCATTGTTTGAACACTTTGAGGCCAATTTATTACTGAGCATTACCAAGCAGTAACATTAGCAATCATTTTTGATTTAACCATTTATTTTCCACTCTGGGGCCATTTGTTCCCCAGTATGCAATTTGTACTGAGGATTAAGGATTTCATGAGTGTTACTGCTCAGTGTTTAATTATTCTGGGCTCCTCAATTTGATCTTTTATAAATCTACCTCTTTGTTCAACTCTAAATAGTCTCCCCACACACAATAATCTAGAATATAGGATACTAATTAAGTGAAGAGATGGTTCTAGCTAGTATTGAAATTATGTATCAATACAGATATGCGAATAAGTAATGAATGAGCAGTTAAAGGAGAACTAAAGCTTAACTTAAAATGTAGGGCAGAATTTTGTACATTATGTTTTAGGCTTCTATACCAGCCCAGCTGCTTAGGCACCAGCACAATTAACATCAGAATTTAATTCTGATTAATTGTTGATACATTAGATAGCTTTAATAAGGGGTTGGATGGCTTTTTAACAAGTGAGGGAATACAGGGTTATGGGAGATAGCTCATAGTACAAGTTGATCCAGGGAATAGTCCGATTGCCATCTTGAATCAGGAAGGAATTTCTTTCTGCTTGATAATTTACAACAACCCCTAAGCTAAGCTTCTCAAAGCAAACTGAGAATGTGCATGTCACACTAAATACAAAATTCAAAATGGGAAACTCCTATGACAACTAACAAGAAGGTCTGGAGCATAACTAATATAGAGATGTGAATCTGGCTGTTTCAATAAGTTCAATATATAAAATCCAATAAATAAAAGGGTTTAGTTCCTTTAAGGAGTAGATCATTAGTAGAGTGTAACAAATGAGGAGTACTTGGAGACAAGTACAGAGATGGGTAGAGTGAAGCAGGGGTTTGAACTGCTTTTAATGCCAGACTTATTCGATATTAGAATTTTATTCTGAAAGGTCCCGGAAGCCAGTGTAGAGACCGACATGGTTGTTAAGGTGTAATAGTCTGGTGGCTCGACAGGTATTTAGTCAGCACTTTTACCTTCCTATTCACTTCAATCAAGTGCCACAGTTTCCACCTCCAACTTGTTTACCAAATTTTGCGTCATAGACAGCACCATTCACATTCTTTTCTTTAAGACGCCTTTATTGATACATGGGCTCTGACCCAAACAATCAGCAACGCTTCAGCACGCCATTGGTCTTTTATCAAGCCACCTAATAATAGTCTGATGGCAAAATATATCATAGACTGCATAGCACCTGGATTGTCTACATTTTTCTTTTAAATTCCAAGTTCTAGAGTGGCAGTTCAAAACATGTGCAGTTACATTGTACTTAGAAGATTTCCACAGCAGAACCATCACCTGCACTTGGAGCAAATTTCTTGCAAACAAAAAAAAATACCATTAGAGCAATGTGTGAGGCAGGGTGCAACTAAAATGTGGTTTTGTCTGTTTGTTGCTCTTTGAACCTTGTCCTTCACTGCATAAATGCATTATGAGCAATACCTCAACTCCACAACAAATCAGGGCAAACGCTGCTACCAATTTTCAGCAACTCAATCAGAACTGAAATAAATATCAGAAGATTTAAGTGTAGGCCACATAGACAAAAAATGCTTCTCTTCTAACTTTTGTATTTTGTTACAAACAGGGTAAAATATGGCTGGTATAATGTATCTGTCTATCTGTAAAAAGATAGAGTAAACATGAAAGATTTGGCCACCAACAGTAAAGAGCACAGAAAGACTAATGCAGGGTGCATAAAATCTGATACACACAGAGCTATGTTGGTTATTTGGTCCATTGCTTATTTAGTAACCTGCATATTTACAATCTTTCTTGGTCGTATATGATAAACTCCTCAGGGCTGAATTTCTGCTGAGGGTGCCTAGAGGCTAGTATCCACTGTCACCCCCCTCCCCCCCACAGGATCATGTCCATGCATATCCTTTGTTCCTACTGTACATCTGGAGCACGGGATGCGCATAGATTCAAAATAATGGGCAAAATCGCCCGACTGCCTAGTCTCTAGTTGTAGTGCCTATGCTCCAGATTTAAGCAGGCTACAGGCGCGGCATGCTACCCCTTAATTTGTGCCGCTCTAGGCCTGGCCCCTGGTCCTTCGTGGCCTAAAGCAAAGAACAGCAACCAGCAAAAACAGCAGAGCAAAAGAGAAACCAGATTCTGTACCTTAAAGTTACAGGAACCAATTTTGCTGCTCCTAGAGTGCCACTGGATAATTGCGGTATTTCTTTCATGAACACACCCTGACACAAGCAAATTCATACACAGGAAACAATACAGAATCAGGGAAAAATTAACCTACTCATCAAAATTCTTGTTCATATGATTACATACACACGCAGGAATCTGTATGGTGGCAAGCTAAAGTAACAGAAAGAGTAAGCAGCTACACATTCTCACCAGAAAGATAAATACAAGAGGTGAACTTTTAAAAAGACCATTTTTTAACAAAACTAGGCAGGGCTCTTACATTTTCATTCCCAGCATTTAAAGGGGTAGTTCATTTTTAGTTATAGCACACCAGAAATAATTAGTTAGTTGGTTTCCATTTTTTATTTTTTACTGATTTTATAAAAAATTCCTCCCATTTTGTAAAAATAGCTACAAGTCTTCCAATGAATTCTCTCTCTTATGTCTGTATTGCATCTTACATTACTAAGCTCTCAGTATTGACACACAAATGAACAACATCACGCAGACGGGCATATCAGCGCTGTAAAGGGGGCCATACACTGGCCGATAAAAGCTGCCAACCTATTGGCCAGTGTATGGGGCTTCCCCAATCGATAGCTGGTCAGAAACCGGCAGATGGTCCTCGATCCCACCACCTGCATTCCTGGCCTACTGATGTGGGTCCTTGGGCCCAACGATTGGATCGGTCCAATCACCCACTCAAAGTTTCAAGTGATATGGCCAAATAAGCTGCCACCAGGAAATTACATTTTAAAGCAATTTAATAAATGTAAACTTTTAAAAATGTATTAAAAAACATTGGAAAATTTAAAGAAAATATCATTATTTGTGTAATATATTAAAATACCTTTTGTTAAGGTAAACTGCTAATGTTAATAATAAACAAATAATTTTTGTATTTGCTTGGAAGAATATGCATAATGTTTAGTAAAGTTAAGTAGTTTTACATTTTATAAAATGGAGTCACTTTTGTGCTGTCATTGGAAATTATAATGAATAGTTATGTCTCCTTCCATTCTCTCACAAAATAAAAGCTATCATTATAAGTGAAATATAATTCAGACCACAGCAGCCAGAGATATACAATTCAGCAAAAAAAATAGCAAAACATGGCATGGTTTTTTTTTACCCACAATGCAGTTTTCCCTAGTAGTTTGAGCTATTTTACAATGTATCAATGTATCATTTTATTATCATATATCAGAGCTTATACCTGGATGTTTTCAACTGCTTTTTGCCTTCAAACACTTTCTGCTCTATGAAATGTTGTTGCTGGTGTTACTCAACAGCAGGGTTGTCTGATTTTGTCCTCCCATGGGGAGAAAATATTTGGACAATTAGAGGGATTGCAATAGTGGCAAGTGTAAAGTACCGACTTCCCTTTATTTTAGCACACTACGGGGCAAATTTAGTTACCTCTGAAATTGCGCCAGCGATGTCTTCGCTGACATCGCAACACTTCGTCATGCGTAGATTCGCCAGGACAACGCTAATTCACGAAAATCCAAAATTGCGTACAGGGTGCCGACGGCTTACAAAGTTGCGCCATCGTTACTGCGGCAATCAAAGCGAAGTAACACTAGCGTTGGCTAATTTGGATACGACGGGAAATTAAAGTTAAATGGACGTATATGTTGCAGCCAATACATTACACTACACAAGCCCAGAGAATCTTAATAAGATAAAATAGAGTTGTTATATTGCCCTACACATGAGCCCACTGTATAGTTTATATGCCATATGTTAGGAAATGTAGGGGGGAAGCTGGGTACCCCAAAAAATTACAATCTTTTGCAGCCTGTAAAAAGTAAAAGACGCCAGCATTCTTTGAAAAAACTATTTTTTGACCAGGTCCTACCTACTCTATTGCACTTCGCCTGGTCTGAGGTGGCGAAGGCAAGTCTGGTGCAAAAGGTAACGTTCAGTAAAATCTCAATCTTAGTGAATTAGCGTAGTTATGTTCGTTCACCAGAGTGCAACTTCGTCTGGCGTTAGGGTGCGAAGTACCGCTAGAGTCTATCTCCTTCTCTAGCGAAGTTACGCCATCGTCTGTTAGTAAATCGGCGAAGTTCCTAAATGATGTCACGCTGGCATTAGTCACTTCGCCCTTTAGTAAATTTCCCCCTATGCCTTGCACCTTATTCACGGTATTAGGTATAATGGGTGCAGAGTTACATGCAATAAAAAATAGGAACAGGTGCATTGCATGTCATAGACTATGAGCCCTAAATGTTATATGCCACTATCTGTTGTCACTGCAACACAAATATTTCCATCTAACCATTAAATAACCAGACTGAACAACAAAACTTGTGAAAAATATAAGGGGCCAGAGGTCACAGCTTTAGAACATTAAGTCTTTTCCACCAAATGTGGCCCAGTTGACATCACATGTAATTTTTTAAGAGCATCCATCAAGGAGGAGCCCAGAGCCCTTTGCTCTGCTCTCCCTGGTTTCTCTCTTCTCAGCGTGCCTCATGGTGGTCCATAACCCAGGTTTCCGCACAAGCCTGCTAGCCTGGGCACAGCCCCTACCCTCTGGCACTTTCTCTGTCCTTCCGCATTCTGCCATTAAATAAGAGGGGACTCCTAAACCAGATTATGGTGCACACTCTTTTTTTGCATCTCTGGACCCAAAACCTTCTCAATGCCATCTTGTAAACTGACATTGAAAATATCCTAACCAATGTCTGAGAAGTGCAACTAAAGAGACCCCCACCCCCTCCCACTCTCAGTCAGCAACATCTAGCCCCAAGAACAATAGGCCTTCATTTTAAGAATTGCAGCCTTCTAAACCCTCACTGCAGGATTTTAAGATTTTAAGGCTGGTGGCACATGGGGAGATTGCTCGCCAAGCGATAAATCTACTGCAGGCTACTAATCTCCCTGAAATGCTTCACCACTGGCCAGAATATGAATCGTCGTTGGAATGGCATTCGCGTTGCTTTGTTTTACGAAGCCATCTGAAGTTGCCTTGTGAGGCAAATTCGGGCAACTTCATAAAACCGACATGATTTACATTCTTGCCGATGGGAAAGCATTTTGGGGAGATTAGTTGCCTGCATTAGCTTGGCCACTAATTTCTCCATGTGACAAATGATTCATTAGCAGATTTACCAGATAAGAATTCTTAGAAAGGAAAATTATGAAAATTGGATGTATTTAGTAAACGAAAACATCCCAGTGTTTATTAAAAGTGCATAAAGGATGAAGAACTATTTATACAAGCGAAAAGTGATCAAATACAATTAATAGACACGGTAAGAAACACTGGTAACTGTGACACACAAAGGTGTTCTTACTGGACTGTGTGTATAATTTATTAACTATTTTTGTGCTCTTTTCTTTTAAAGTCAATTGTGTGAAAGTTACTACAAGTAGACAGCATGGTGACTAAGTAGTTATCACTGCTGCTTTGTGATTCTGATCATTATCTACAAGTAAAGAAGGCACCTGGTCTCGTATGGAAAACACCTTAAATGGGAACTATCGCAAAGCATACCTAATTGAGAAGTTTTCTAAATATAATCAATTAAAAATTCTGTACCGTTTCTGAAATAATCAAGTTTATCTTCACTATTTCTCTCACAGCATCTGTGTCTTCAGGCAGGAGTTGGGTGTCAGATAATCATTGACAGATATTTAATTGGTTGTATTTAGAAAGCTTCTTACTTCAGTATGGTGACGCTTATAATAAATTTTCTTTATCGCAATAGTTCCCCTTTAAGGATAGGGAAGGATTCTGTTTTTGAGGGCTTTTACTTAACACGCGGCTAGAATTGTTCTAGGACGGTGGGGGAAGTAAGGCCTGGACTGTAAATTTTGGCAAACACCAGAGGTGTTGCTGCGAGATGACATAGACTGTGGGGGGGGGGGGGCTGTTTGGGGATCTTTGAACTTGAAAGCATGGGCCTATTTTAAATCTCAGTTCATACCTGGTATAAGTATGGGATAGTTCCCACGGTGCTACCCACTAGACTGTAGCAACGTGCAGGGCCGGATTTACATTGCGGGCGCCCCAAGGCCCACTGCCGTTCGTCGCCCCTGTCCCCTCCCTATTCTTGCAAATTTTCATGGAAATTGTATCTCCAGCGCATCCCCAGTGTTTTTGAACCAATGTGGGTGTGGTTGGGCAGCATGCCACCCCCCTAAAATCCTGCCACCCTAGGCCCGGGCCTAGGTGGCCTTTCCACACATCTGGGCCTGGCAACGTGGACAGTTTTTATTTTTAATTATATAACATTATTGTCTCCTAACAATGTTTAAAAGGGGCTACAAACACAAGATATGACAGCTTACATGAATATATGATTACCAAACATACTCTTATTCAAAATACTATAGAGTATCCATTTAAAGAGAGCTCAATGGTTTCCTATTTCTAAAATAAATGATATTAAGTACTCTTACAAAATAAACTGACATTAACATTGTCTGTAGAATAAGTCCTTGATGTTATATCAATATCAATCAATATATTGCCCTTTTAAAAATACTGTATGTACTAATGTCCGATTATTGCAGTTCTAAAACAAAATAATGATATTCATTAAATACATTGCAGTAAGATCTAGGAAAAAGCAATGAACAGGTTGTGAAGAAATGCTGACCCCTGTGGTTACTTCTGCATACTGCAATATAAATGTGTAAAAGTTCTAAGATAAAGAAAACAGTTGGCATCGATTGTTTTTACGGATTGTTTGGGTGTATATTATCTCCGTCACTGCATTACATGTTTTATCTTGGAATAAATGCCTTTGGGGACTAAAAAACATATTTTTGAACTTTACTGTTCCAATTGTTCCAGATTTGACAAAAAAAAACTGTAAACACTTACGTTAAAACAAACTCTCAAAGGCAACCTTTTCATATTGAGGACTTGTGGCTTCATTCCTACACCTAGGGGCTGATTTAGTAAGTCTCAAGTAAGTCTCAAACTATTTTTGCGTAGTTTGACTATCGAATAGGCCAAAATTAGATTTGAATTTGAAAATAATTAGACTATTTGAATATCGAAATTTATCATGTACTGCCTCTTTAAAACTTCGACTTCACCCATTCGCCATCTAAAACCTGCGGAATTGCTGTTTTAGTCAATTGGTGGACATTGAAAAATCAAAGTTTTTTTTTTAAAATACTTAGAATCTAATTCGATCGAATACGATCTTACTTCGATTCGAATGTTTCGAATACAGCCTATTCACCCGCAGAAAAAAACTTTGATTTTTTTTTTATAAGTTTCAGTTGGTCTTTTTTTCTTCGAATTTCGAAGTTATTGGAGTTCAAAAAAACAAGTAGAAAAAAAGCAGAATAACCGGAAACTATGTAATAAAGTCATAATATACACTTCTGTTCATAAATTATGGCAAAATCATCTATGCAGCTAAAAATTGCAGATGTAACGTTAGGTATGGAGACTCAGTGGGGGTCATTTATCAACAATGTTCTTTAGACAGGAAACTTTTAAGAATATAGAACTTGGAATTTAGAATTAGAGCAAAGGAAAAATGTAAACCTAAGAATTCTAATTTAGAAGTTAGAACTCAGACTTTAGAATTCAAAGCATGACATTTAAAGGAACAGTAACGTCAAAAAATAAAAGTGTTTTAAAGTAATGAAAATATAATGCAGTGTTGCCCTGCACTGGTAAAACTGCTGTGTTTGCTTCAGAAACACTACTATTGTTTATATAAATAAGCTGCTGTGTAGCCATGGGGGCAGCCATTCAAAGGAGAAAAGGCTCAGGTTACACAGCAGACAGCAAATAAGCTCTGTCTGTCTAATGGTGTTATCTGTTATCCATCAGCTAACCTGTGCCATATAGCCATTTTTCAATTTCCACCATTGCTCCACAGCAGCTTGTTTATATGAACTATAGTAGTGTTTCTGAAGCAAACAGATTAGTTTTACCAGTTCGGGGCAACACTACGTGATACTTTCATTACTTTAAAGCACTTTCATTTTTTGGTGTTACTGTTCCTTTAAGGCTTCTTTGCCTGGCTCTACCTGGTGAATTGTTAAGATAAAGCTACGCCCTCAACATTACTATGTCAGTGACATCATATTCTGTATACAAAAAAAGTCATAAAAAAATAACGCTGGAGTTTTTTCATATTTCAATGTGGGATTATGTTAAAAAGTTGTAACTGTTAAATATATGTTATTTATACGTTTTAACCATTTGAATATTATGCCACATTTGTGTTAGGGTAGGCTCATTTTTAGGATAATAGAGGAGCTCTTATTTCTTTATTTTGCTTCCTTGGAAATTTTAATAATGAGTAGCCACTTCCAGCAATTTCACCATCACTAATAAAGCCGTACATATGACCTGTATGTAGCCGCCATATTTAAATTGACATAGGCGCATGTTAATGAAGCTTTATAGAGGAAGAAGTAACGCTAGAGAAAATCCACGCTGAGGAATTTCCATGCTTTCACTCTGATGAATTTTCACTAGAGAATATACACCAGTGAGACTAATTTTAGCATTTTTATGGATATGTGTAGTTGTATCAAATTTATGACTGGTGTGGTTGAATGAGGTATGACAAAGCTATCGAAGGGAAATTTCGGACCTATGTAAATGTGCCCCTCAGAATCTATAAATTAAAATTCATAACTTATAATAAAGAACACAGGAAATTACAATGTGTCATTTGGAATTAGATAAAGTTCTCCATGGTTTATCTTTTTAAATTATTTGGTTTCTGCTTCTACCTCTTTCCAGCTTTAAAATGGGGGTCACTGACCCTATCTAGAAATAAAGGGGTATATTTATCAAAGAGTGAAGTTAGAGGTCGCCACAGTCCTCTAGAGTGAAATTCTGCCACTCTCCATTCATTTCTATGGGAGTATTTATCAATGGGTGAAAGTAAAAGTTCAACCTTTGATAAATACATCTTTCAAAATCCCATAGAAATGAATGGAGAGTGGCGGTATTTCACTCTAGAGGACTGTGGTGATCTCTAACTTCACTCTTTGATAAATGTACCCCAAAGTATACACATGTGATGTTATTGTGAGTTTTTAATACTCATAATATTCAGATGAATACATGTTTGCTATGGTAATTTGGACCCTAGTAACCAGATTACTGAGATTGTAAACTGCAGAGATGCTGAATAAAAAGCTAAATAACTCAAAAAACACAAATAATAAAAAATAACAACCAATTGCAAAATTGGTTCAGAATATAAATCTCTGCATCATAGTAAAAGTTGACTCAAGGGTGAACAACCCATTTAAACTAGAAATTCCAGAAATCTAATAGTTCAGGTACCTACTAAAAAAGAGGATCTTTTTTCCCTCCCGCCCCTAATTTGCATATGCAAATTAGGATTCCGGTTCGGCTCGGCAGAAGGATTTGACTGAATCCGAATCCTGCTGGAAAAGGCCGAATCCCAAATGAGGCTGCCACCTTTTCTGGACAAAAATACCGGCTTTCCTATTTATTTACCTTTTTTCCCTATTAATAACATTGGGATCCGCCATCATTTTTACCGGCCAGGATGGTAAAATACCGGCCAGGTGGCAACGCTAATGCCGAATTTGTGCATCCCTGTTTTTTCCCCCTTTAAAAGTTTGGCTGTCCACTAGGAAGCGTAATCTCAGAGTTCCCAAATTGAATCCTGAGTTCCAAGTCCTTTCTCATGACCGTCTGTGTCCAACTCCCACCAGAGATGCACATCCCTATTGTCTTGCATTTGTTATTTTTCAAGCTTTTACTATCTAACCAATTCTTCTCTATTTAACAACTACCTGCTCTTGTTTAAAGGGGTTGTTCATCTTCAAACACGTTTTCAGTTGGTTTCAGATAGTTCACCAGAAATAAAGACTTTGTTCAATTAATTTCTATTTTCTATTTGTGACAGTTTTTCTAATATTGAAGTGTAAAGTTTTAGTTTTCACCCTCTAAAGCGGCTCGGGGGGGGGGGGGGCTCACCGAATCTTTAACTGTATGTATAAACTAAATTGATGCATTTAGTTTATACATTTGTAATGTTTGTCCTTGCTGAGAATTCCTGAGTTTCATTAAAGTGTAACTCCACACAAACATAACTTAAGCTTTTTGAAAAGTAAACATAATTTCAAGCAACTTTACAATATACATCAATTAAAAAATATGCAGACTTTTCATGATTTTGAATGGTTTGGAACAGTTCCCTAAGCCTAGCCCCCTGCTCTCCTGCTGATCTCTCTGACTACTTTGCTGAGCTAGCTGATTACAGTTACTTTGTATCAGCAGCCATCTGTCCTCAGCCTGTATCCTCCAAACTCCACAATTCCCTGCACACATGATTTCAATGTATGTATGTATGTATATTTTTATTTGTATAGCGCTCCTTGAGAACAAAGCACTGTACAGCAAAACAATAAATTAGTAGTAACAAACAAGGGGTCATTGAAATAAAAAGTAACAATAAGTGCATTATTAGAAATACAATTCACATAAATATAAAACATAATTACAATAAAGATTAAGTGCTCAGTGTCAAGGAAACAAAAGGCTAGAGGACCCCACCCCGTAGGGCTTACAGTCTAAATGGGAGGGTAACATACAGACACAATTCAGAGGGGTATTAAGGTGCTGCAGGTTACAGTTTGTTACACAGTCAAATAAGTGCCAGTTCCCAGTTCAGGTGTTATCCAGGTGCTCCCAGGGGTAGTCTTTGAGTTTTGTTTTAAAAACACTGAAGGAGGATTCTCTCCTGAGAGATTCAGTAATGGCATTCTAAATGTAAGGAGTCGCAAGAGAGAAGGGGTTGATACGGGAAACAGCAGTAGTAGTAGTGGGGGGTACAACCAAGCGGTTGCTCTGAGAGGAGCGGAGGTTTTGGCCAGGAACAGATATAGAAACAAGAGATGAGATGTAGTTAGGTGCAGATGAATGAAGGGCTTTGAAGGTTATGAGGAGGAGTTTATAAGTTATTCTTTGTTTTATAGGAAGCCATGATAAGGACTTCAGCAGCGGAGGGGCCTGTACCCTTTTGGATGAGAGGAGGATAATTCTGGCAGCAGTGTTTAATACAGACTGTAGGGGGAGAGATGGGAGTTAGTAGACGGTTACAGTAATCTAGTCGGGATAGGATGAGAACATGCATGAGCGTCTTGGCCGTAGCAGGTGAAAGGAAGGGACGGATTTTGGCAATATTGCGTAAGAATAAGTGACAGGTTTTGACAGTGGTGTTAATATGATCAGAGAAGGAGAGAGAGGAGTCAAAGATTACACCCAGACAGCGAGCTGAGTTGACAGGATTAATGAGCATGCCATTAATAGAGATAGTAAATAGGGGAGTAGGACCAGGCTTAGGTGGAAAGATGATTAGCTCAGTTTTTGTTAGGTTGAGTTTGAGGTGGCGCTGGTTCATCCAATTTGAGATAGCCAGGAGGCAGTTACAGATCTGAGCCTCTGTTTCAGCCGACTGATATCTGGTCTAAAATTGGCCATTGGGACAGGTTTGGTTTTCCTGTCAGATCAAGGAGCACATTGGCTTGTTGCTTCAGTCCTTGCTCTTATGGCTCCTATTCCCACTGTTATCATTCAATCTTCAGCCCGATAAGTGGATGTTATACGGTACAGACAGCTTTTACGTCTACAAGATACACACTAAAAACTGAACGCACCCATTCTCGGCTTTGATTCAATTTTTATTTCATTTCGTTCTGCTTTTGTTTATGACAGTCTCGTCATTTTTAAAAGCAAAATTACTTATTTCCTTTTCTTTGGCCTCAACTACCTCAGCGTTATGGGCCAGTCTACACAGTTTACCATCATTTATATATAGTTTTTAGAGCTTGTCTTTTGTTTGGAACTGTAACAATCATTATTGCTAGTGTACAGAAGCTCCCTTTAACACCGGAGACACTGGTTAGTCTGGTTGGAATTTGACTGATTTTAAGGCTGCTGCCTCATGTCAGACTGCATTCATTAGTATTTACATCAGTTTCCGGTTCCGCCGTGGTGGTTTCGGTTCTCCCAAGGTACAGTAGAAGCGTGTTCCCACTCCCTGGCCCCGCCCACCCAGACACAAACACTGGGGGAGGGAACTCTCGGCTGGCGATGATGTCACGGTCCGTCTGTGACCGCTGTGTTTAGTGATGGCGGAGGAGGGTTCGTCAATTGGCGGAGGGGAGCGAGGGTAAAGCAGCCATTGATATCGCTTGCACTGTACTCAGTCAGGCTGCAGTGAGCTGGCAACGTCCTAAAGGTGAGGAGGCCTGCAGGAAGGTTTTTCCAAGTGACCGCTGAATAGCCCAAGGGGAGGCCTTAGCTAAGAAGCCCCCACGGCGAGATGGGCAACTGCCTCAAGTCCCCGACTTCTGATGATATCTCCCTGCTACACGAATCGCAGTCTGACCGTGCCAGCTATGGGGAAGGGAACGACGGGGACCAGGAGCCTCCGCCCCCATACCAGGTAAGGCTATTCGTGTATGAGTGAGTGAGTGTATGAGTGTATACGTGCCACACAGCGAGCTCTACCGACTAGGAACAAAGTCAGCCGACTCCTAGTTCCACTCCCCTCAGAGCTCCGGGAGAGATCAATAACTCACGTCAAGGCCACACCAGTGAGGGACAAATGTAGGATTGTTCCATTGGGGCTGCTCCTGTCGCACCTTTTCTTTGTCCTAATCTGTCCCTGTAGCCACCTTCTTCTTTATGCCTGGGAACAAACAGCAATGCACAGTTCTTGCTTTTATTTCTTACTCTCATTTAATCAAACAAATGTAAACCTACTGCATTCATGCCCAGGGACTACCTATAAACAGCCCATGACCTGCCTGTATTGTTACCTGCTGGCAAATGTTACACATATTCTATTGCCTTATTCATTTCACATTGCTTTAGTTGTTCATCTGAAAGTAATCATTTGACCAATCACTACCTTGTGAAATCCACTAATAGGCTACAATTGAAAATTTGGATCACGCATGAGCCCTATTTTATATATATATATAGTGAATAAAGTACCCCCTCTTGTAAATTATAAGGATATTATAAGTTACCGAGGAGTTTCATGACCATATGTTTTTCTTACAGGTCATGGAACTCTAATGTAACTTATAATATCCTCATATTTTGCAATAGGGGGTACTTTATTTATTATAATACACAAGTTTCAGGGAGTCATGTGACTAAAATGACGTCACTACTCACCATTTATAACTGATGACATCAGTACTCACCGTTTATAAGGATATCATTTACAAGATATTCATGGCTTTTGTGTGTTATATATATATATATATATATATATATATATATATATATATATATATATATATATATATAATGTATGTATAAAATCCCAAATATTCAATGACATCAAGATCTACTGCTCAAAGGACAAAATCCGATTTTCGCTACAGTTCCCTGGCTATCACATGTTCATTACAAGAGAATCCGAATTAAATCTAAAATCAGAATTCTAACAATGTTTTTATGGATGTAGATCATAATGTGACAACATCACTAAAAATAGACCCCTCATTAGTAAAGTATGGGCACTGCTGTTCTAGATTATTGTACCTGGGCAAACTGGCCTTTTTTTTTTTTTAGATGATAAACCCCCATTTGTAATAGAACAAATGGGAGTTTAAGCTGTTTTTTGGTGACTAGGTGTCACGAGTATAAGCCGACCCAAGTATAAAGCCGAGGTACCTAATTTTACCTATGAAAACCAGAAAAACTTATTGACTCAAGTATAAGCCTAGACACAACTAAGACCGATGGACAAGCAGGTAATTTTTGGCAAAATTAAACTACATTTCATTCCTTTTATTAACAGAAAGTTCCCATTTATAACCCTTTATGCTGCAATCACTACAGCGCAAAAACTAAATCCCCCAATGGATTTATATTAGACATTTTTCAGCTGAGATGAAATATACTTTCCACTAGCAATTATACCTTTTGTTTAGTGCCTAAAACAGTGTTAAGATTGTTGCATGGGCTCCTTAGGTTTATGCAGGCAACCTTATGAATTCCATTTCTAGCTGCCGTCAAACAAAGTTCCAAATTGCACCCCCTGAGAGTCTCAGAAATATCAAACAGTTTAATGTTAAAAATCAAGCCATGATGCTTAAAACATTAATTCATTGTACAATGATAAAAAAAACCCTCTGGTAGATGAAATAGATATATTAAGAAGACAGCTGCCTTACTGGTAAATTTGCTCCAATGGGAGGGGAGAGCCAGGAAGCTGCTCCATGTAGTAGGCGCCGAACGCCTTCAAAGATTTTACACCGGTGGGGCCGGGCTGCCCAGAGTTGTTAGTGGGTGGGAGGGGAAGCAGCTCTCTGCTGCTGGGCCCCTTTGAAGGTTAATCAATCGCTGGGGTAGGGGCGGCCCGGAGATGCTGGCAGGCAGAAGGGGAGAGCTGGGGATACTGCTTCCTGCAGCCGGCGCCGGGCCCTTCCAAGATTTTTTGCAGGGGGGGGGGGCGGCCCGGAGTTGTCACGTCGCTGAGATGATGACGTCAGCATGCGCACCACCCACACTTCAGCCGGCAGCGCGACACACACTCCTTGCGCTGCTGCGCTTTCTTCGCGGCGGATAAACGCCATTGTTTCTGGCTGGGAGGGGGGTGTTCCCCGTTGGCTCCTTAGGATCGGGGTCCCATGGATGGGTTGCGGGCCCCATCCGGAGTGCAGGCACAGCTACAGATCATGTGGGATTCATGATCTCTACAAATTTACCGGTAAGGCAGCTGTCGTCTTAATCGGTTTCATCTACCAGAGTATTTTTTTTTACTGACCCGAGTATAAGCCAAGGTAGGATTTTTCAGCACATATATATAGATAGATAGATAGATATAAAGAAAAATACACAAAAACTATGAATATCTTGTAAATTATAGCCTTACAAGATTGTAGATTGTAAATTACAATATATTTTAAACGGTGAGTTCTGATGTAATTTCTGTCACATGACTCACTGAAACTTGTGTATTATAATAAATAAAGTACCCCCAGTTGCAAAATATGAGGATATTAGAAGTTACCTCGGAGTTTCATGACCTGTATAAAAACACTCGGCCTTTGGCCTCGTGTTTTTATATGGTCAGGAAACTCCTCGGTAACTTATAATTTCCTTATATTTTTTCCAAGAGGGGGTACTTTATTCACTATATATTGGACACTAGGTGGTAGTCTGTATTGGGGGGTGTACTGTGGCCATGCGTATTTTTAATTATATAGGTATGGGACCTGTTATCCAGAATGCTCGTGACCTGGGGTTTTCCATAAATTGTGTCTTCATGACTTAAGTCTACTAGAAATTCATTTAAACATTAAATAAACCCAATAGGCTGGTTTTGCTTCCAATACGGATTAATTATATCTTAGTTGGGATCAAGTACAAGTTACTGTTTTATTATTACTGAGAAAAAGGAAATCATTTCTAAAAATTTGGATTATTTGGATAAAATGGAGTCTATGGGAGACAGCCATTCCGTAATTCGGAGCTTTCTGGATATCTGGTTTCCGGATAAGGGATCCTATACCGTATAAGCGGATAATTGTTTGCTATTTGTACCTGACAACAGTGGCTGATGTTCTGTTTTTGTTTCTGCCGTGTGAGGGGGCTATATAATGTTCCATGACAAAATTATTATTTACTAGAGTTAACTAACTGTAGAGAAAGGGCATGGACATGACTGTTAGGGTTACTGACACTCTTACTGTCAGATAGAGCTGAAAATGCACTAAGCATTTGAGTGCTTGAGTCCTAGTACTGGATATGCACAAAACAAAAACTGTGGTACCATGTTAGCTATCTGGAACGTCCTAATTTATCGTCCATGAATATCTTTCAATGATCTAACGGTATATACGCTGTGCCTTTCCAGTTTTCATTTGTATTTTGCCTGACAATGGGTTATTGGTGCTCCAAAAGCTTGCAATGTGTTTTTACTGTTAGCCAATATAGGTATCACTTCAACACTATTTGCTTGTTTTTTATTTATTATTACTGGATATGAAACAGCTGCATTTCTTTTGCTGTTCGGGAGCAGAATAGGTTGGAAAGATAGGGATTGTCAGTAACACATTAGTCATGTGGGAGTTGACCCTGAGGTGGGCATATCTCTTGTGTTTGGGTGTAGGCATGAAGTCTGAGAGAGGCTTCCTTTGTTAAGATCAGAATGGTGATGTCACTGTCTGCTTCGGCTTCTGCTTCACTGTGTTTATTTGCAAAGGAATACATCTAAAGTAAGAATACATGTTGCTATTATATTTGTGCTCGAAGGTGCTTGCTACACGCTGTATTTTCTCCACCACAGTGCAAACACTGAAACAACTGCTCCACTCTATTATATCTGTGTCTGGGAAAGTCCAAAGCTAGCAATCATTTCCTCATGAGAAAAGTCTTTGAAAAATATAATACCCCATGTGACATAAGCATAAGTCCCTGTATCCACAGACACCTGAAATAGTGTCTACAATGAAGTACAGATACTGTGAATTGATTTTACTTTTCTCTGACTGTCTTTTTACCTACAGTAAAGGCCCCCCATACACTGGCCGATAAAAGCTGCCGACAGACCAAGTCGGCAGCTTATCGGCCCGTGTCCGTGTTCTCATTCGATATCTGGCTGAAAGTCGACCAGATGCCAATCGGGCAGGTTAGAAATTCTTGTCGGATCGCGGCTACATCTTTTCGTTCATGCGGTCCCGCAATATGACCACTCATTTGGCCTCTGTTCTGATCCGTGGGGCACAGATCCTTTCTGACCCTAGGGCCCACGATTAGATCAGCCTGATATCGCCCTTTTCAATGTGGGCATATCGGGGAGAGATCCACTCTTTTGGTGACATCACTAAATGAGCGGATCTCTACGTCTATGGCCACCATTAGGGTTGCCACCTTTTCCGGAAAAAAATACCGGCCTACCTATATATTTATCTTTTTTCCCTCTTAATAACATTGGGATCAACAATCATTTTTATTGGCCAGGCCGGTAAAATACCTGCCAGGTGGCAACCCTACCTACAGTATGGTCCATTCTTCTGACCATCTATTGCTGGTAGATTACATGATGTTGTGTATCTGGAACATTTTCCTCTGCTAATAAAACGAAAAGATCGCTGGACAGGACTGACTTGCACATAGTACATTTGACTTTAATGGTGAACATGTGGGCAAGTATATTGTGCGGCTACTTTCTATAGAGCAATACCATTGTGAAACAAACCGTAACTATAAGCTGCTGTGCAATGCAACACTGCTCAGTGATGCCATAATAAATGCTGTAGCCACCTCACATTCCAGTTAGTAATGTTGGTATCCCCCTTTTTGTCAGCAAGTAAATTATGACCCAAAATGAAATTCATTTTCAGCTTTGATTGTTTTGTATCAAGGCATGGATGTTTACTGTGATAAGCTTATAAGATCTTGTTAAAAAAATATGAGAACAACTGTTATAAAGAATCTTTAAGTTGGCCATCCCAGGGTTTACACAATAGCCACTTGAAGGCTCATATCCCATCTGGGTACAGCAAATTTCACTGCAGCATTAGTACCCAGAGTAAAGGTGGCCATAAACGGATAGATCCGCTCGTTTGGCGATGTCGCCAAACGAGCGGATCTCCCTCCGATATGCCCACCTTGAAGGTGGGCAATATCGGGCAGATCCAATCGTGGGCCCTAGGGCCCAACGATCGGATCCTAGCTCTCACAAACGGGCGGTCGGATCGCGGGACCGCATCAACGAACAGATGCGGCCGCGATCCGACGGGATTTTTAACCCCATCCGATCGAGATCTGGCCGACTTTCGGCCAGATCTCGATCGGGGAAGCCCGTCAGGGGCCCCCATACACGGGCCAATAAGCTGCCGACACGGTCTGTCGCCAGCTTTTATCGGCCCGTGTATGGCCACCTTAACTGGAAGGGAAGGCTTATACTAAAATACAACATGTTTGTCTGCTATTTAAGTATATACACAAGTCTGGTAGCAGTACGTTTACATGACATGAATAAGCTAATGATGTCACTATAATTGTATTCTTGTTTTGTCAACAGTGATCGCACTCTTCCTGTATTTATATTGACAGTTGATGGCAGCCCAATCCAGATTTATGAGCTCTAGGGCTGTTTTGTGTGATGCTCACCAGTCGTGAGCAGCTTTACCCTCAAAAGGGCTTTTATGTGGAAAAAACATTCAGTGAGCTTATTTATAAGTTAAAATGCTGTAGAGCTACAATGTGAAGCTCCTTATTCTTTATGCATTTGGAAATAATTTGGCCTTTGATGACATTCTGTCTTGACCATCTTTTTACATGTTTAGGGTAAAGCCACACCTGGAGATTCAGGGAGATTCAGTCGCCCAGCGACTAATCGCTTCTTCTTTGGGACGACTAATCTCCCCGGGGAGATTAGTCGCCCCAAAGAAGAGGCGATTAGTCGATGGGCAACTAAATCTCCCCGAATCTCCAGGTTTGACCTAACCCTTTAACTGTAAAAATTCTCATACTACCCTCCTTTATTTCAGTTTTACTTGATTGCCCCAGACTCCAGTGACACTGCTCACAGTCTTTATTAGGTGCGAGTGGTTGAAGACTTTGATGGCTTTGCCCTTGAACAGTTCAAATGATAAGCAAAGATAGGAACTTGTTTCTGCAGTAGCTTTCTCTATTAACATGTTGCCTATGCTTCTCAGAATAAATGTCTGCTTTATCTAGTCACTGGACCATAAAAAAAATAATGGAAATCGCTATTCTTATTTCATGATTTTTTAAAAATAGATTTTCTGACTGCAAATAGACAGAATATTTGGTACATTGGAAAAGAGGTCATATAAGCATTGGTTCTCTCCAGGCCAGTAATCCTGCGGATAAAGATTATAGAAAGATTACAAGACCGTATCCTGGGGTGGGGGGATGTTAGTAAACACAACTGAATCAATCGGCATTTAAAGGCAAAATTCAAAGCATTCTTTAATTAAATATATATATTTTTAAAAGCTGCAGAAAAGCCGTAAGGATTTATTTGTTTTTTTTTTAAAGAAGATCTGTAACAATCTGAAATATAGCCCACAGCATTCCTGGCAGTTGCCTGTGGCCATACTGCCCACACATGGCTTAAAATTGCTGTTGAATACTTTGCCTATTATATACAGTGTATATTTTTCACAGGCAGAGTCTCTGAACCTGGCCTTGCTCTCTTGTCTCTTATTTGAATTGAAAGCACCTGACACTAGCGCTGCCAAACAGATACACTCACTGGAATTCCATTCAAGACAAATTCCATTCAAATAAATGGCAGGCTTCATAGCCACATGTTATGTTTCTCTGCCATCTGAAAAATGCAGTTGGTGAATACTCCACGTGGGCCTTAGGGGTTAATATTAATAACTGGCCTATTTCTTTAGCAACCTATGGCAACTAATTACAGGCAACATTTAGTGATCAGCTTTTTATAAAAAAAACATCTGGTTTCCATGGGTTCCTAGATGTGGGCTAAGGCAAATGTATTTGTTTTATTACATTATACCAACAGCACTTTGACTCTGCTCTTCTCTTGCCCTTTAGAAAAAAGATGATATTGAAAATTTTGAACTATTTGATTAAAATGGAATATGTGAGAGATGACCTTCCCATAATTTAGAGATTCCTGGATAATGGGTTTCTACATAACGGATCCCATATTGTCAGAATCAAACTTGTAAGTGCTCAGCAGACTCGCTATGGGAAGTGTGGGCAGGCTACCATTTGCAGACTTGGCCTGTGAGTAAGTGCCGGGTAAGGCATAAAATGTGTTGGGCTGCTCTTACTGTCCTAATACATGACTTTTTAATCTTTAAATTACTTTCATTATTGTTTGACGTTTTAATGGTAAAATTGAAGGAGATTGGGGAGGCAGCATATTGGAAGCAAAAAGAAAAATGCAATATGGAGACATTTGATGGTAGCAATTAGCTGGTATGTTCAGGCAGGGGCAATTAAAAAAAAAAAAAAAAAAAACTTTCTTCCACCAACCAGACTGTGGGCTCTATTAGCCTGCACCTCTGATGTGGAAATATATATAGGTGACAGTTGCCCTAACAAATTATATGAAGAGGAGTTGGATTGTTTGGATGTGGTTACCATTGTAGATGTTTGCATGAGAGAGCAAATGTTATGCTACTGCCATTTATCCCTAAACTTTGGTTCGTTCTTTAAAGGAGAACTAAAGCTTAACTAAAGAAGTAGGGGGTACATGTTGTACATAATGTTTTGGGCTTCTGTACCAGCACAAGGCAACCACATCCCTTTAGCAGTAAAGATCTATGTCTCCAAAGATGCCCCATCTTCTTTTCTGCTGGTTTACTGCACATGCTCTGTAATGGTTAAACATTGGGGTCTATGCACAATATGCTGTATATATGGAATATAAATGTCACAATATAAGACTGATTAGTAATTAATACAGATAATTACTACATGGCAGCACAGAAACCAGTGCAACTAGCTTCAGAATATAATAATCAGACTTGTAGCATCAGTTTATATTACAGACCAACCTCATTTTCTGCTTGATCATTAGCGACAACCCCTAAGCTCAGCTTCTCAACAGCTGCTCAGAGCCCACTGAGCATGTGAGTGTCGCAGACACTTTCCAAGATGGTGACCCCCTGTGACAAGTTTGAAGTCCTGGATCATTGCTGCTATTGAGAAGTTGAAACCTTAGGCTGGTGCAAAATCAGTATATAAAATCTGGCATTTTTATTCAAATTTAGGGTTTAGTTCTCCTTTAAGCTGAAATAATGTTTGTGGATGCTGTCACTATGAGCCCAACTATTGGGGGCTGCTTTTGTTTGTATTCATTTTTCATGGAATCTGTTTTGCTGTCGGTTCGTTGTCGGTCCCAGTGCAATCTATCTATGTTTGTAGTTACAGACGCTTGCTTAAATAAACTATTGTAGTAATAAATCAATAAAAGCAGCAGCACTCTGGTAATATTTGTAGAAAAATGAACTTTTATTTGTACTAATTTACCCTGAGAGAGGGTTCAGCTTGCACTTGTGACTGCCGTCTTGTAGCCCTCTTACCAGATTCTACTATAATGTTTCTGAAGAAAGCACACAATTTTTACCAGTGCAGGGAAACGGTACATTAAATTATCTACTTTTATACTTTTTAATCTTTTAGTGTTACTGTTTCTTTAACTAGAACATATTACAGATTAAAATAAATTGTATGACATTTGAAAGGATTCAGTTTACCCCAGTGATTTAGAGCTGTAAGGGGTATAAAAGCTAAATCCTCTTTTGCTGCAAGTGTGTCAGTAATCTGCTGATGTAATGGTATGAGACAGCAGCAACTGCCATCCCATGGAGGAATCTCTCCTGCCTGCCACATTCCTCTCTTAATGGTGTTTGGCAGAGATGTTAAAGTCCACTGCATGCCTAGCATGAGCACAAGAAATATTCTGTTTATTGAATGCCAGCTTATCTCAGTTACATTCATATATATATATATATATATATATATATATATATATATATATATATATATATATATATATATATATATATATATATATATATATATATATATATATATATATATATATATATATACATACATACATACATACATATGTAAAGCCAAGAATACGTTGCATAGACAAGGCTATCAACTGCAAGAACACTGCATCTTCAGGTACCTCTGACACACCACCCACAGCTTAGAGGAATACGGTTACAAAGTTCATGATGATGTTTTCAATGTTGTTTTTACTTTGTGTTCTTTGTAAATAAACCATTGTGCTCAGTCTAAAGAGTTTGTTATAATGGTGCATAGCCAGCCATCTGAGTTCATGTGTGATCCTGCACTTGCACAAACAGCATATACAGCATAACTCAGCTGCTGCCTCAGCCATTCCATTCTTACAATCCTTCAATCCTTTTTCTTGTAACTTACTTTTTTTATTGATTATATAAGCATACGTAATTGACAGAGAGAGACATGATATCCAATAATTCCACTGGAGAGCTGGTCATAATTCAGTGTAGTGTTTTATTGAAGATGCATAAGCACTACATGTTTCGGACCTCTAGGGTCCTTCCTCTGGTGCAGTCGAGGCATTGGGCATTGTTTAAGTGGACCTGGCGAACCCCACCACTGTGTGATTGAGCATTGGAAACAGCTACACAAAGGTGATCTCTAATTCTTGTTTAACCCTTTAAGTGCCAGCAGAATTTCACATTTTGGTTACGCGAAATGCCAGCCGTTTTTGAAACATTTTGTGCTCTCTCACTTTAGGGGCATTTTCTGAGGGGAAACCTATAGTTTACCTAGGAAAACTATACATTGTTTTTTTCGGTAGAAACTGAGCTTTCTAAATCTGCCTGAGTTTTCATGTATTTCCACCTGTGCAAAAAAATGTATAGTGCTAAATACCAAAAAAAAATATGAAAAATTACCATTTTTCATCGTATATCAATTTATACCAGAAACATATTTCATTTTACGGAGGAAAATCCAACTGATTTGGAAAGCCTTATGTCTCTCGAACGTGCCAATACCAGATATGTATAGTTTTAGGGAGATTTAGGACTTCTGTACCTCAAAAACTCCCGGCAGTATATTACCGAATTTTGAAAGCACTAAGGCAGAAAACGGCATTCTTTAGATTCCAAGGCAAAAAATCCTGAAACCGTAGGTTTACCCCAGAAAACCATACATTTTTGAAAAGTACACATTCTGACGATTACAAAATGGGTAACTATGTCTCTCTACTCCCAACTACCAAACATAAAAGCTTGTCTGAACATAGCGGTTTTTCATAAAAAAATTCAAAATTCTGAATCATTTCAAAGGTTTTATTTTGCTGCTCCGCATATCCCAAACTATATTAGGTACCAAGAAAAAGCACCTGAAATATGATTGCCAGGGGTCCACTGAACAGTGTGATACCCATTATGCATAGGTTTACCAAAGTATCTGGCATTTAGAGACACCAATATGAAGGTAGCACATCCAAATTGTTCAGGACTTTACTTCAGCTACTGAGAAATCAACACATTGACTGCATTTTTTGTGGGGTAAAAACACAGAAATATATGTTTACCCCCCAAAACCCATATATTTTTGGAAAGTACACATTCTACTGAAGCTAAAATGGGTACCCATGCCTTCTGCTGGTGAAATATCGGAAAATTGCCTCAAACCTTCAGCTTCCCAGCACCATATCGCCCATGTATCATTACGTACTAAGAAAAAGCACCCTAAATATGATTGCCAGGGTTCCTCTGAACATTTTGGTAGTCATTGTTCATAAGTTTACCAAAGTATCTGGCATTTAGAGGCCCCAAAATGAAGTTAGCGCATACAAACAGTCCCGTGGGTAACTTCAGCAAATGAAAGATCAACACATTGACTGCATTTTTGTGGGGTAAAAACACAGAAATATATGTTTACCCCCCAAACCCATATATTTTTGGAAAGTACACATTCTACTGAATCTAAAATGGGTACCCATGCCTTATTGCTCCAAACTACTGAGTCGCAAGGCTTTCCCAAAGTTGTCGGTTTTGGTGAAATATCTGAAAATTGCCTCAAAGCTTCAACTTCCCAGCACCATATCACCCATGTGTCATTACGTACTAAGAAAAAGCACCCTAAATATGATTGCCAGGGTTCCTCTGAACATTTTAGTGGCCATTGTTCATAAGTTTACCAAAGTATCTGGCATTTAGAGGCCCCAAAATGAAGTTAGCGCATACAAACAGTCCCGTGGGTAACTTCAGCTAATGAAAAATCAACACATTGACTGCATTTTTGTGGGGTAAAAACACAGAAATATATGTTTACCCCCCAAAACCCATATATTTTTGGAAAGTACACATTCTACAGAATCTAAAATGGGTACCCATGCCTTATTGCTCCAAACTACTGAGTCGCAAGGCTTTCCCAAAGTTGTCGGTTTTGGTGAAATATCTGGAAATTGCCTCAAAGCTTCAACTTTCCAGCATCATATTGTCCATGTATCATTACCAGCATAAAGCATCCTAAAAATAAATATAGGGGTCTACTAAACAGTTTGATGCCCAATGTGCATAGATATACCAAACTATATGGTGCACAGAGACCCCCAAATGACAACATGTATAGACATTTTCACCGCTGACGCACTGGCTGCTGCTGCAATATAACCACCCGGTGTGTGTATTATGTGACATTAGACCCCCCTAACAGTACAGAGACCCCAGAAAACCATATATTTTCAGAAAGTACACATTCTGACGAATCCAATATGGGTAAATATGTGTTTCTACTGCAAACTGCCAAACTGCAAAGCAATGCTGAACATAACGGTTTTTATCAAATTTCTGAAAATCGTCAAAAAGATTGAATTTTACTCCATTATATGCCCCACATTTCGTAACGTATCAGCATAAAACATCCTAAATATGAACGCCAAGGGTCTACTGAACACTTTGATGCCCAATATGCATAGATATACCAAACTATGTGGCGCACAGAGACCACCAAATGACAATAGTGTATATACATTTTCACGGCTGACGCGCTGGCTGCTGCAATATAAGCACCTGGTGTGTGTATTATGCGACATTAGACCCCCTAACAGTACAGAGACCCCAGAAAACCATATATTTTCAGAAAGTACACATTCTGACGAATCCAATATGGGTAAATATGTGTTTCTACTGCAAACTGCAAAGCAATGCTGAACATAACGGTTTTTATCAAATTTCTGAAAATTGGCAGAAAGCTTGGCTTTTACCCCATTATATGCCCCACATTTCGGAACGTATCAGCATAAAACATCCTAAATATGAACACCAGGTGTCTACTGAACACTTTGATGCCCAATATGCATAGATATACCAAACTATGTGGTGCACAGAGACCCCCAAATGGATATATAGTATATAAAATTTACAAGGCAAAACAAAATAAGGCAGTAAAGAGTGAAATGCAAAAAAATCCAATAAAACCACAAAAATCAATGGTTTTTTTTCCAGACTAGTGTTATCGGCCGTCAGAATCACAGTTTGAATATTTTAGCTGGGCCAAACAGGTTCTACGGCTAGAAACAAGTGAACACAACATATGCAGAGCTGAAAATGCAATAAAATGGCTAAAAATTCAATAAAATGGCTAAAAATGCACCAAAATACCCAAAATTGCAATATAATCACCGAAATAACATACAAAAGGTATTGCACAGTACGGTTAGCGAATACGCTATTCGTAATGGCAATAAAACATTTTTTTCAGCCAAAAAAAGAGACGATGCGATAAGAAAAAAAAAAAAAAACCCCACAATGCCATGTATGTGCGTGTGTACAAATGGTAAATTACATGTTGTGTGTGCGTGTGCACATGTGTGTAAGTGCAGTGAGTGTAAGTGACCCCCCCAATCCCCAAAAATGTATGTGTAAGTGTGAATCTGAGTGTGTATTACTGTAATAAGTGTGTGTTGGTGTGTTTGTGTGTGTAATTGTTGCACTAACCTGAAAAAATCGCTGGAGACTGTTGCAGGCGATCAGGAAGAGCCCCTGGAAGACATCTGCTTCGTGGTTCCTGTCTGTGTGCTGTGGGGGCGGAGATCGACGATCCGGTGCAGGCTGCAGCAGCAGGACACGTAAGTAACACGTGCCTGCTGCTGTTTTTGGGCCCCTGGGCAATCGCGCCCCAGGGGCCACTCGATCCCCTGCTCTGCTCGTTGCCTAGGGGCAGGGGATCAAGCAGGAACGGAGCGAGCGGCTCTAACAGCCGCTCCTCCGCTCCTCCGCTCCTGAACCCGGAAGTGCTGCAGAACGTAGAATCTACGTTCTGTGGCATTTCAAGTACCTTTGCCACAGAACGTAGATTCTACGTTCTGTGGCACTTAAAGGGTTAAGAATTTGTATCCGATCGTATGCATCTGCACAGCATTAGAAAAGTTTTTGCATACAGGTTCGTCCATTGGCATAATTTTTACAATTATAGTACTATCCCTAGTAACAAATTATGCAGTTCATTTATTGACAATTCTGTGCAAGTGCCTTACCGCTGCCATTTCATCGGCCAACCTGATGTGAGTTTGGTCAGCTAAATCCATGCCAGGTAGGGTGATGGTAATAAAAATGTTCACCACATGTAACTTTGGGCATTCCTTTATTAAGGGGTCGTTGACCGTTGAATTAACTTTTATGTCAGCAGCATCACCAGGAAATCAATCACCAGGAAAGTTCAAGCATTTTCCTTGCTTTGTTTGCCAATTCAGAGAGTGTCACATGTAGTGCTAATTTGCCTGTGGGAGATTTGCCATATGTTCAAATAGATCTCTCACTTAATCCAAAAGAATGGTCATTGGCATACACAAACATTTTACGTTCAGGGTGCTTAATCAAGGGGATTCCACATTTCCCTATGATTATACTGGATTGCCGCATGTGAAGTCTTTTACACGCCTCTATCCCCATTCTTCTGGATTATTTTTTTGGGGCTGCAAGTTAAAAGGGAACTTTAGTTTATTTTTACTGCATGAAAATAAGGAATGATCTAAACATAAGATGTTAAAAATTCTAAACTGTCGCTGAAATCTGAAAGACCATTCAATTGGTGTTCCTAGACAATGTCTTTAAATATAATCCAACTCCCACACAAAGCGACACGTAGAGAGACTGAGGGGTAATAGTGAAGAATAGCACATTTCAGAAATGGTACAGAATTTTTAATTCATTTCTAAATTCTCTTATTTCCATGGCATGGAGCTTTTATTGCATTTTAATTTCCCGTTTCATTCATGGGGTAGAGGAATAACGTTTTTCACAAATGGATTTCAGCACTGGATTATGCAGATAACTGATACATGTTTGAAAACAGTATGTTTATCCATGACCGTGTCTTATTAATCAGACTAGTACATTAGATTGCAAGCTCTTTTGAGCATCTCACTATTTTATTGTTGCATAGTTACTGTGAGTTAAAAGGCCTATACATAAACACATGCCTATATTAAACTAACAGACATGGAAGCCTTTCTTGTTTCCCTGTATGGAAGCGTTTCTTGTTTCCCTGTGACATACACAGTCTCTCAGATCAGTTCTATATGTTTGCTCTTTTCTGCTTCTTTAAATTCTCATGATCTATGTCAGGTGTCCCCAGAACCGGCCCACGGACAGTCCTAAACTGGGCCGCTGAACAACAAACACGGTGCACCGAATTTGACGCCGGCGCACCCAAATCCAATTTAGCTGGCACGCCGAATTGGATGCCGACCCCCTCCGAACTCCCCCTTTGGTTCTTAGAAAAAAAATTGGCTAATTTTTGGTCCCCGGGCCAAAAAAGGTTGGGGACCCCTGATCGACATGATCTACATGATACAATATAAACAAAAATTGGCTACATTGCTACTATATACAATAAGACTGCACTAATGTGACTGCTCATCTATGTTTTATTTGTTTTAGTACTTTTTGTACCCTGGACTTTGTTTCCCTTGAAAAAGGTTGAAGTTTCAATAAAACTTCTTCCTTTATTTTCAAGGCCTCTTGAGTTCTGTATGTTTTTGATTAAATTAACTGTAGATGTTAAAATCATTTTGGCCTTGGGTTAATAATAGTAACCCGATGTTCCATTTTGCAGTTTTGTATGGTTCTGTTGCATTTTGAACAGCTCTGTAGTACAATGTTTGCGCATATACAGATATTGGATCAGTTATCCAGAAACCCATTATCCACAAAGCTCTGAATTACGGAAAGGCTGTCTCCCACAGACTCCATTTTATCCAAATATGTAAAAATGATTTCCTTTTTTCTCTGTAATAATAAAACAGTATCTTGATCCAAACTAAGATATAATTAATCCTTATTGGAAGCAAAACCAGATTATTGGGTTTATTTAATGTTTGCATGATTTTCTAGTAGGTATGAAAATCCAAATGATAAAAAGATCCGTTATCCAGAAAATCCCAGGTTCCGAGCATTCTTATTAACAGGTCCCATACCTGTACTGTATGAGACAGAAAGGGGCTTCAAGTGCTTTCCAGCTTTCTATACATCATACTTTTCATGGGTTGAATTTGCAAGGCGCGGCCATTTCTGAGTGCGCAATCTTTTTCTTTATAACCCTGTGATTTTCTTTTTCTAGGAGCAAGCTCCAGTCCCGGTGTATCACCCAACCCCAAGCCAGACCCGCCTAGCAACACAGCTTACTGAAGAAGAACAAATAAGAATAGCACAGAGAATAGGACTTATACAGCACCTGCCTAAAGGAGTCTATGATCCTGGAAGAGACGGATCTGAGAAAAAGATTAGAGAGTAAGTTCTGTGAAGGACTGTAACACCAACACATTAGGTGCCTGAAGAGCAATCACACACTGCACTTGCTCAACCCTTCTGAACAGCACCCTATGTACAAAGTGTCATGTCTTTGTTTGAAAATACCTGTTTTTCTGGCTAGGGTTTTTGGAAACATGAGGATGTAAATCCAAAGTACTCAACATAGTGGCAATGGTGGGGCTTAGTTTAGACAACATATAAAATATAGCGGAGCATAGATAATAACCATGCTGAAATAACAGGCATCATGTTTATGAAGAAAACAGTTCTATAATATAAAATACAGGACAGAATAGTGATTTAACTCTTTGGTGTTAAAAGCAAATGTAAAAAGAAAATCCCATTTTTACTTTGTTTAATGAAAAAGAAACCTATCTCCAATATACTTTAATTAAAAAATGTCTTCAGTTTTTATAAGAAACCTGACTGTTTGCAGTGAAATTGCCCCTTCATTTACTTGCTCTGACAGCTGTGCATAGGAAAATTCAGACGCTCCCTAACTGCTCTGCAGGGAAACAATCATACTTTCAAACAGTGGTGGGAGCCCCCCCACCGTACTTCCCAGAACTCGAGCAGCTTTGTTTATTTCCCTGTAGAGCAGCGGGTCCCCAACCGCTGGTCCGCAGCTCAAAAGTGGGCAGTGCCCCCCCCCCACTGGGCCGCCGAGCGGAAAAACGAGGCACCCCCCAAATTGGGCGTTGGCGCGTCAAAATTTGCTGCTGACCCCCACCATCCTGGTCCTCACAAAAAAAAAAAAGTTGGGGACCCCTGGTGTAGAGATTTGTATCCACAGCAGTCAGAGCAAGTAAATAAAGGCGGAATCTCGCTGCATACAGTCAGGTTTGTTATAAAAACTGTACAGAATTATTATTGGGGATCGGTTTCTTTTTCAGTTAATAAAAGTAAAAATGGGATTTATTCTTGTCTTTAAATCCTCTTTCATTGTTTCCAACTCCTGCTGCTGGGACAAAGATAATGGAGCCATATTTAAGCATAAAAAATGGGTTTATATTTGGAGAATTCTTTTCCTGCAGTATTGTTTGTATTAAACAATACAAAAACTATAAAATCCACATTAGATTACATGACAGCACAGGACCCAGTGCATTTACTCTTGCTGTATCAGCTTGTATTGCAGATATTATTTGAATTGTGCTGTTTTGATAATTTGACGATTCCTAAGCAGCAGCGCAGACCATACTGAGCATGTATGTGGTCTTGGTCTTGCAGAGATGTATTACAGTTACAAGATGGCTTTGAAAGCATAACTCATTTGTTTAATTAGGCTTCTTGTGCAGTAAGTTCATGTTTAGTATACAAAATACAGCATTTCTAACATTATTCTATTTTACACTTTAGTTCCCCTTTAAAATGTATTGTGGTTATGTACAGAACCAAAATTAGAAAAAAAGTCCAGAGTCTGTCCAAAGATTTATGGGCCTAACTGTGTGCCATTAGCCTTATGCTGCAAGGTCAGAAATGCTCACAGACTGGCCAGCTGTCCCTTTTATAACATCAATAAATATTCATTACTTGTTATGCCCCCATCATTGCTGCACAGAATTGGGAGCTTGATATTCTATTATAGACTAGAATTTCTGATTAGGCATATTTTTACATTGTTTCAGACATAATCCGTATTTGTGGAGGTCTCCTCTAAAGGTCTGAAAGCATAGCTTGTACAAACAGATGCTAACGACGTAGGTTTAACATCATAATCATTTCTTTTCTGTGGGTTGTGAAATGCCAATGTATTTACACAGCATTGCTGTAAAGTGTATTGTGCTAATGCCAATTGTATTGCCTATATGCAAACGATTGGTTATTACCCACCTCACTGTTCAGTAGTAGTAGTAGGGCATCTACATCAAAACATAATGATTGATACTAAAATTTAGGAAGCTCCTGCTCACGTCACCTAAAAGGCAGGCAAAGAGAACATAAAGCAAGGCAACATTTGGAATCATTTGGTGGCAGTGGCAGCATATTTGATTAGAAATAGCTATGGGTTCATGATTAGAATGATGTATAATCTCTGTAAAGCACTGCGGAATTGTGTTGCGCTACATAAACAGGCAATTATAATAAATAAGACATGAGACTGCAGACTGAGTGCTTTATACATTATCTGAACAGTAATACAAAAAAATGAAATTATTTTAAATGAATGGCAATATAATGCCCTGCACTGGTAAAACTGGTGTGTTTGCTTCAGAAACTCTACTATAGTTCATATAAACAAACTACTGTGTAGCCATGGGGGCAGCCATTCAAGCACAGGATAAACAGTAGATGACAGATAAGTTCTGAAGAATCACATTGTATACTACAGAGCTTATCTGTTATCTGCTGTGTATCCTGTGCCCTTTCTCCTTTTCCAGCTTTGATGGCTGCCCCCATGGCTACACAGCAGCTTGTTTATATAAACTATCATAACATTTCTGAAGCAAACGCACCAGTTATACCAGTGTAGCACAACAGTACATTATATTTTAATTCGTTTAAAGCACACTTTTTTTGTTCTTACTGTTTCTTTATATTTAACAGTAGGGAGTACTTTTTTTTTGGAAAACACACACACTTTTTTTGTATTGCATCAGTATATGCAGCTACTGATACATTTGATAGGCAGCATATAGTAATCTATATTCTTTCCTTTCAGATGTGTAATCTGTATGATGGACTTTGTATATGGTGATCCAATCCGATTTCTACCCTGCATGCACATTTACCATATGGACTGTATAGACGACTGGCTAATGAGATCGTTTACTTGCCCTTCCTGCATGGAACCAGTGGATGCAGCGTTGCTCTCGTCATATGAGACTAATTAAACCCTACAGGTCCTGGAATACACAACAAAGACCATTACTTCTAAGGGGGTTCTCTCTTCCTTGGTCTTCTGAGCCCAAAGAACCAAAGGATAAGATTTAGAAAAATGCACAAAGATCTCCAAAATGTCTTATCAACCGGCAGTCTAAAAAAGTGACACCTGGAGAGTACTGTGTGGCACACTCGGCCCGCGATTTCTTACCACAGCTTCCTGAATATATGGAATTATGCACTTGAACTAGTGTCTACCCCTTACAAGTGTCGCCCTTAAAGACATGGCCTCTACTTCAGTACTTCAGCCATATTCCCTGTTTCCCCTTTAATTCTCGTGCACACCGCCCTTGTTCTGCTTTAATAGTCTGTTCATGTGTTTGTGTATAAGGGGCGGTGAGGATGTTTATCTCTGGGGAGAGAACACTACAATATTTGCAGGGGATCTTCTTCTCTAATGGATATAGGATCCTGAAGTGAAAGTCAGAAAATTCAGGCCAAAGTTACTGCAAGAAGCACAGAACTGCAGTTTAATTCAAAAATTTCCAGTCGCTGGAGAAATGTTAAACATTTTAACAGACTCAATGCCCTACTCCTGGAGTTTCCTGGAATCCGTTTTGGATTGAGACAATTAGAGGCCCATTTATCAAAGACCGAATTTATCTCATTATTTTCTAAAAATGACTCTGAGCAAATCCGCACGGGTTTTTTTCCCTTATTTATCAATGCATTTCCCTGAAAATTTCCTGTGCGGGGAAAAACCCCCCGAAAAAATCAAAAAATCATGAAAAGAAAAACCAAATCGTATGAATTTTTCCAATTCAAGATCTTGAGATTATTGCACGAAACCCAGAGCAGATCAAGATATCTTCGGGGCTTCTCCCATTCTCCATGCAACCTCCTCGGTTCTGAGATGCCGGATTTTCAGATTTGGACTTTTTCCATCCTTTGGGTAAAATAAATCCCAAAAAAATTGGCTTTTTTTTTTTCCACTAAAAGTTCGGATTTTAAAGTAAAAAACATTTTTTTTGGATTTTTGGCATTCAGACGTTAATAAATAACCCCCTTGGTGTCAGATGAGTGTAACAATTTCTAAATTCTGAAAGGAATTTGCTTTTCGCGTTTTAGAAAACTGCCACACTAGTAGTCTCAACCCCGCTCCCCTTGTTGGCAGAGGTGTTTGAAGCACCTCCCTCAGACAAGGGAGAATAATTTGCACCTTTTTATTATTATTATTATTATTATTGTTATTATTAATATTGTAATTCCTTCCATTTGAAATGGAAGCCATTGCCTTGTGGCTCTATGAATTGGAACATTGTTGTCTCTAGGCCATCTCCGTATGCAAAAGCCTTTTATGTATGAAGTATATTCAGATGGATGTATGTGTGCAAAGAGACTCAAGCAGCATTTAACCACAAACCATTAACATGTCCGCTGATGAAATCCCTGTATTCAAATTGAGAAAACCTAGATTATGCATATATTAACAGTTTTACAGTTAGATGTATCCATAGCACATTGAACTGAATGCATGTCTGGCTTACGACTGCTTAATCACCCTTTTTATGTTTATCACTACAGTATGTGTTTCCTAGATTTTATTTTCTCTGTATAATCTGTGTTTCATCAAGTCTTTGGAAAGGTTCTGCTAGTTCAGCACCGGATTAAAACGATGTATCCCTGAGATATAAAAACAATGACTTTGCTGTGCTTCTAATTGCAGACTGGTAGCCAAGAAACTTTTAATTCGTGCCGAGTACAGTGGACTATTCTCAATAAACACTTCAGAAAGGTGTGTATGTTCAGCCTCTCGCTCCTCTTAGATCAGACACACCCACATTATTACTCTGCTCCTATAGGCTATGGAACCATAGGGCTGCAAATGTGACCCAAACCAACTAGCTTTGTCTTAAGGTGGCCATAGACGCAAAGATCCTATCGTACGAATCGAGATTTTGGATTTTCTCCTTGTGTGGAGAGTCCTGACATTATTCGTCTGGCGGAGATCGGTCGTTTGGTCGATCGGACAGGTTTGATTTTGTCCCACTGGAGCCCATTGCGCTCTCATCGTAAGCTGATCGTTCGGCCATAGGGCCGAACATTCAGATTACCCCTGATATACAGTGGTGTGCAAAACTATTTGCCCCCTTCCTGATTTCTTATTCTTTTGCATGTTTGTCACACAAAATGTTTCTGATCATCAAACACATTTAACTATTGGTCAAAGATAACACAAGTAAACACAAAATGCAGTTTTTAAATGAGGGTTTTTATTATTTAGGGAGAAAAGAAATCGAAATCTACATTTTCATGTGTGAAAAAGTAATTGCCCCCTGAACCTAATAACTGGTTGGGCCACCCTTAGCAGCAATAACTGCAATCAAGCGTTTGCGATAACTTGCAACGAGTCTTTTACAGCGCTCTGGAGGAATTTTGGCCCACTCATCTTTGCAGAATTGTTGTAATTCAGCTTTATTTGAGGGTTTTCTAGCATGAACCGCCTTTTTAAGGTCATGCCACAACATCTCAATAGGATTCAGGTCAGGACTTTGACTAGGCCACTCCAAAGTCTTCATTTTGTTTTTCTTCAGCCATTCAGAGGTGGATTTGCTGGTGTGTTTTGGGTCATTGTCCTGCTGCAGCACCCAAGATCGCTTCAGCTTGAGTTGATGAACAGATGGCCGGACATTCTCCTTCAGGATTTTTTGGTAGACAGTAGAATTCATGGTTCCATCTATCACAGCAAGTCTTCCAGGTCCTGAAGCAGCAAAACAACCCCAGACCATCACACTACCACCACCATATTTTACTGTTGGTATGATGTTCTTTTTCTGAAATGCAGTGTTACTTTTACGCCAGATGTAACGGGACGCGCACCTTCCAAAAAGTTCAACTTTTGTCTCGTCGGTCCACAAGGTATTTTCCCAAAAGTCTTGGCAATCATTGAGATGTTTTTTAGCAAAATTGAGACGAGCCTTAATGTTCTTTTTGCTTAAAAGTGGTTTGCGCCTTGGCAATCTGCCATGCAGGCCGTTTTTGCCCAGTCTCTTTCTTATGGTGGAGTCGTGAACACTGACCTTAATTGAGGCAAGTGAGGCCTGCAGTTCTTTAGATGTTGTCCTGGGGTCTTTTGTGGCCTCTCGGATGAGTTGTCTCTGCGCTCTTGGGGTAATTTTGGTCGGCCGGCCACTCCTGGGAAGGTTCACCACTGTTCCATGTTTTTGCCATTTGTGGATAATGGCTCTCACTGTGGTTCGCTGGAGTCCCAAAGCTTTAGAAATGGCTTTATAACCTTTGAAATTGAACTCAGGTGTGATAAACCACAGTTAAGTTATTTTTTAACAAGGGGGGCAATCACTTTTTCACACAGGCCCATGTAGATTTGGAGTTTTTTTTCTCCCTTAAAGGAATTGTTCAGTGTAAAAATAAAAACTGGGTAAATAGATAGGCTGTGCAATATAAAAAATGTTTCTAATATAGTTAGTTAGCCAAAAATGTAATGTATAAAGGCTGGAGTTATTTGATGTATAACAAGTCAGTCAGAGCACTATTTCCTGCTTTTCAGCTCTCTTGGTTTACACTGACTTGTTACCCTGGTTACCAGGTAGTAACCAATCAGAGACTTGAGGGGGGCTCGCATGGGTCATTTCTGTTGCTTTTGAATCTGAGCTGAATGCTGAGGATCAATTACAAACTCACTGAACAGAAATGTCCCATGTGGCCCCCCTTCAAGTCGCTGACTAACTCAGTTATAGAGCTGAAAAGCAGGAAGTTGGATTCTGGCTGTTTTATTAGACATCTGTTTACTCCAGCCTTTATACATAACATTTTTGGCTAACTAACTATATTAGAAACATTTTTTATTTTGCACAGCTTATCTATTTACCCAGTTTTTATTTTCACACTGAACTATTCCTTTAATAACGTAAACCTTCATTTAAAAACTGCATTTTGTGTTCAATTATTTTATCTTTGACTAATAGTTAACGGTTTTTGATGAGCAGAAACATTTAAGTGTGACAAACATGCAAAAGAATAAGAAATCAGGAAGGGGGCAAATAGTTTTGCACACCACTGTAGCCATGCCCGTTAGTGGCATATCAGGGAAAGATTGGCTCGTTTGTCGCCAAACAAGCGGATCTTTTCGTCTATGGCCACCTTTATTCCTGGCCTCAATAGAGACTGCACCAGACTAGAAATGTGTAGCTTCTATTTTCTGCTGACTTATGAACCCAGAGGCACCAAAGCATCTAGGAAAAGGTTTCTCTTTACTCCATGTTTTTACTGCAGAGGCAGAAGAATATTCTCAGCCTGTTTTTTGTTACAATCTGCTGAACTAAGGAATTAACTAGGAATTAAATGCACTTTCAAATTCAAATTGGTAAAAGGTCAAAGTTTTGTCCTTTGCTTCTACAGTGATAGGCTGCTCATCACTAATCACCTTTACTAATTCAGGCCTGGTGCATATTGCTGACTGCAGTGGTTTATATGTAGCACTGAACTAATACACAGCATGCTGAGGTTTGACGGCTTCCATTT
This sequence comes from Xenopus petersii, assembly GCA_038501925.1. NCBI lineage: Eukaryota > Metazoa > Chordata > Amphibia > Anura > Pipidae > Xenopus > Xenopus petersii. The sequence continues at coordinate 79,120,367 of CM076679.1, forward strand.
TAAAGGGACAGAGTTGTCACTAGCCACCTATCCAGCAACTGTGTTCAGAGCACGATATGACACAGATCACAAACATCTTATTCTTTGCTTGATTTTTTTTTTTGTTTTTTTTTGCCATCACAGGGCTTCCAAATGTGGCCTCCAGTCTGCCTGTCGCTTAGTAAATGCCGGACTGTACCTTTATGCTGTTGGCCTAAAAGGGGTGATGTTGAACTTTGTTACCTAGGTTTGCCAAATCCTTCCCTTTTATTGTTCAAGCATATAGGTAGTGTAGAAAATACGAGAAGTTGTATTTGTCCCCAATAGACAGGAGCCAATAAATGTATATGATTAGGAGTCACATTTATTAAGGTGGAATTTTGAATGTGTGTTTTTTTTTTTTCAAATTCCCAAGAACTCTAAATTTGACCAATGAAATTTATTATAAAAATCTAATTTTTTAAACTCATCAATCGAAAACTCTAATTGTATTTGAATCTAATTTGATTTGAATTCTAAAAATTCTATTCGTTTTTTTTCTCTGAAGGCTGCAAACAACTCCAAATTGTACCCTAGAAGCCTCCCATTGACTTAACAGCATTTCGGCAGGTTTTAGGTGACGAATAGTCGAATTTGAGATCTTAAAGGGTCAGAGTATGATAAATCTGGAAACTCTAATCTAATGTGAATAGCTCCCTAGTACAATTTGACAGTTTTGACCATAAAAAAACTCAAATTCAAATTTTCAATTCAACCCTTGATAAATATGCCCTTAAATGTGTGCTGACATTGTACATACATTTATAGGTTAATGAGCCCCTATCTTCCAGTAATTGCTGCCCATGTCTCAGACTTGCACATACAAGTTCATTATTCAGGTAGTTAAAGGGCTCCTATCAGCACAATTGTTTCCCCCGGCATAGGTGTGCACTACTAGAGCCTGCACTCTATTTGGGGAGAACCAATACTATTTTAGTCAGATATTATTCCCTACAAGTGCTAAGCCACCTGCACCTGGAGGTAGTCATGCTTGGCCACCTGAGCTTGCATAATGGCTGCTCGCTAGAATTATTTTCTTGCACAAATAATCGTTTTCCTCCAGTGGGGGTGTGGGATAAAAATATAATGGGGGTTCTAACCGTAACGTTAATGCCAGACAGGGGCTTCTCTCTGCCTGCTGAAAAACGCAGGCTAAGAATCGGCCCCTACATTACCATTTGCTTCTTTCCAGTGTTTAATTTTGAAATAATCCATGTGGCACCTATTAGGAGAAAAAGATTTGTCCTGAAAGGCTTTGTATGAAAGTGTATTAAATGTGAGCTGCTTATGTAATGTATTTTAGAGACCTGCAATGTTCAAGGGTTTAGTTTTCCTTTAACTAGTTTCCCATTGGCTCATGGAGCTGGCCCTGCTCCATGCAGTTTTACGAGGTTTCAGGGGGATGATCTTGTAAATTCAGCAGTTTAAAACCAAATCCAGATAACATAAATATTCTAGACAGCTGATGTAGTAATAAATGTCCTCTGCATAGAGAAGACTGCAGTGTATGTTATGTAGTCATTTGACCTGCGTCAGCTGCATCTTTGCTTCTCTCACCCGCGGACCCTCAATTTCTGCTAAAACATTTATTCACGCAATGAACGAAAATGTGAAACACTGTAGTTTATATGTGCGTAGCCTCAGGGGGTTCATTGTAATGCTGCATGGAAAAATGAAAGTCCCAAAAGACTCTCACTCGTCACTAGTGGACATGAATGTTGAACATAGGAAAATGTAGTTATGTTCTAATGTTATGGATAAGGGGTTCTTTTAGATATTATCATCAGTGCGTTATAAATGAAGCAAAGAGTGAAACCACTCACGAGCATCTTGGGTTTGTTTGTAAGGTACAAAATCACTTGTACAGTAACTCCGTTAAATACATTTCAATAGATCTCTGTGGCTTTGATTCTCTTCCCAAATGCCCAAATGTTTATTCCAACAGCCCAGATGCACTTGCCTTTTGGCCACGCTGTGACCTTGAAAGCAAAAAGCTTCTACTCTCCAGAGAAACCCAAATGTGAAAAGAGAACGTGGCCCACGTAATACAGACACATTGTTTTACCCTCTACAATGATGTTTGTTGTTGGGTCGGGAATGAACCTCAAGATTCATTTAGACATCACCATACAGAATAAAGTAAATCGTCTTTATTGTAGATAGGACTTTCTTACATCTATAGACAATATTGCAGCAATGTTTGGGGCTTACAACAACCTTTCCTCAGGTACGAACGAGTACATGCAAGTATTTTATACTGTTACACATAACGCCATCTCTTGGCTGCCCCTGTGCACTACAAGCAAATTTCCACAATACAATAAAGGAACAAAATGTTATAAAAATTCACTTGAAACATTTTATCAGATTAAATACACAGTATAACAAGTCTTTCCTTCTATGACACAGGAAAACGTCCATAAATTATCTATTGATCCGAATGTAAAGCCTCTGTTTAATGTAAAAATATTCAAAAACATGAGTTAAAAACCTAAATTACCAGATGATTTTGTGAAGTTCATGTACCCTATTCATACCAAATGGTGAGAGAGTACCCAGTAAACAATTCTATCAATCTATCCGCTCCACAATGTCATTTAGGGATCCCATCAGCCACTTGATATTTTAACTGATGAACTCCATATCCCTTCTCAACAAAGCGGCCGGCCACACTTGATCTAATTTTTTCAATTTTATGGCAGACTTGTGGTCACATATCTGCTCTATGACCATCTGTGAAGTCTGCCCTACATACAGCAGGCCACATAGGCACTCCATCTTTAGGTATTGGGTATCCCATGTTTCAGGATCCTGCAGTGTTTATGGAGGGTGTTGGTGTTATGTGGACTTGATACCCTGTACCTTGCACAGCGTTTTAGATTCTGGCCTGCAGAAGGGCTTTTTGGGGAGATTAGTCTCCCGAAGAAGAGGCGATTTGTCGCCGGGTGACAAAAATTTAGGGATGCACCAAATTCACTATTTTGGATTAGGCCGAACCCTCAAGTCCTTCTCTGAAGATTAGGCCGAATGCCGAACCGAATTTGCATATGCAAATTAAAGGTGGGAAGGAGAAAAAATTTTTTACTTCCTTGTTTTGTGACAAAAAGTCATGTGATTTCCCTCTCCGTCCCTAATTTGCATATGTGGATTCTGTTCAGCCGGGCAGAAGGATTCGGACAAATCCTGCTAAATCTCCCTGAATCTTAGAGTGTGCCCTTACCCTAAAGCTACAGGTAATTTGGTCCCAGAATATTGAGCAAGTTTCAGTAAATGATCGGTTGAGATGTGGTTCTTCAGTTTTAATCCTTATTGCTTCTTGCCAACAAGGTTGGTTTAGGAGAGACAGAATGTCTGTCAGTAAATAAGTGGACTCGGACAACCAATTTAAGAACAGTAGTTTTTTTTAGTAGCAGCTGTAAACAACAAGATAAGACTAGACTTTACATCACTGTGGGATTTGAGTTGCCTTTTCAAGCCTAATCCTGGAAAGTCCAGATGTAAGAATGCGGATTCTGGGCTACGTTTCATTTTAAGCTTAAGTTTTAGAGTCAATTTTTTTTCATGGATAGCCATACCTTGTACAATTCTGGACAACATAAGTTCACGTTTAGTTGGGTACATTTTGGGCAAAAGTTTTGAGAGGCCACATTTGCAAACTTTTTATACAATTTCCCATAACCCAAGTTAACCATTTTAAAATGTTGAACTCTCCAGTTTTCATACTCCAAATACTTGTTATACTTACTAATGGAATATGACAGTTGGGAAGGAGTAATTGTGGTATGTAAGTAGTCAGACTATTTCTTAAGAGAATGATTTTTCTTGTTTCCTGAAGACCAACGTTTTTGGGAAATGAGATCAATGTTCATTAAATAAGGATTCTCAAGAAAATCTTCAATTAACCTTGGTAGCCAGTGTTTCTGAACATAAGATTCTTTATTTTAGAGATAAACCTGCAGAAGGAAAAAAGAAAAGTGTTTGGATGTTGATCTGCCCAGGAAGAAGATGTGAAAGGGCATCTGAGGCTTCTGATCTCTTTCCTGAGCAGAGCAATATCAGAACACTGCTGTTTTCTTTCTGAAGGTTTGACTGTACAGTTACCAGAATTGACCCTGAGATTTGGATCCATTTTACTCAGGCAGTCTCCCTTATATTTGGCCTAAGGTGGTCCTGTTGGTTCGTTAATAAACCCAGGCAGCTATGTCCCTTTTCCTGGGTCCATATTATTTCAAGGTTTGCCCACTAGGTGGCAGCATGTAAAAGTATAAAGGGGTTTAGCCGCACGTGTTCAAGGTCTTTCTTGGGACCTCATCTCTCTGGGAGGTGTTACAGGCCCAGGGCTGCAGTTTTGGTAAAAGTTAGATGGTAAGAGTTATCCAGTGCTAGTAAGTTTTGTCATAGTTGCTCTAGGAGCAATATGAAGGCCCAGGGATAATAGTGAGCAGCTTCCACTCCAAATAGGAGGAATAGTGGGGTTAGGACCCTGTGGCATGTTCAGTGGGTGAGTTGAAGACCAGGTAGGGGTCCAAGATACAAGACCACAGGCTGAGGATCTCCATGCGCAAAGCTCTACTCTATAGGGGGAATTGCCCCAGGAGTGTGGTAACCTATATCTTGCTTATTTCACCTCTGGCAAGGATTCTGCTATTCTTACACTGCATTACATCAAGGTGCCGATAAATTCCTTCATTTCAACTGTTCACTGTTAATAAACCTGTTATTTTGCTGCAAGAAACATCTCTGTGTCTGGATCCTTTGCTACACAGAACACAAGGTACCAGGAGTTGCAGGGAGTTACTCAGGTATATGTGGGTTAGTGGCACAGTACAAGCAGACCTGGCCCTGGTCACATGCTACATGTGATGCTGTTGTTACAAAATTCATCATATTAGCAGTTAATAAAATCTTAAACTCGGAAGTGAGTGGCTGTGCCCCATAGAGGACACTGGCACCAGACAAAGAGGGCTAGGGCTGTGGGCATCCCTGTGGCAGGTGTCCCCGCCGGACCCTATTCCCCACTAGACCACCAGGGTAAGTTGTTACATGATGTGCCAATACATCATTCACTTACAAAAGAAGACTGGAGATCCAGAAGATGGTGACCAACAGTTCTGCACCGATACATGAGCAAACTCTTAGGGGTAATTTCAGGGGTAATGAACTATGTGGGGGAAGCAGAGAGGGAGACTACCTATGTTAGTAGGTAGGGGCTTTTCGTATTGTGGGGTTTAATTCTCTTTTAAATCAAATGCTTGAACTGAATGCCACATTGTTTGACCAAAGTGTGTGATAAAGATGAAGGAAATATACATATACACAATTAACTTAGCAGTGAATATGCTGGTATAAATTGGCACATGTATTCTCATATATAAACATTTTACATACAAAAATATATAAAGGTAACGTTACATATTCCTTTTACAAATATTCATCTTGGCCAAGTATCATTTTTTTGTTCTACATGGGGACATTTATTCACTGAATCAAGTTAAATGTGAGCCCACAACTCTAGGCAGACAAGGGAAACCCCAACAATTGGGGGACATCCCAACTCAAATATATACAAAAGACCAAAAGGAGGAGCAGGAGATACAGTCAGACCAGAAGGTACTTGAACCAAGGAGCTTTCGTTTAAGAGTTATTTTCCCTCCTTTTTGCATAACGACAGGTGGATAAAGATGGTGTAGAGCCTTTTAATCTTTTAAATGCACTAAGTGGGCTGTGTATGTGCATGCATTAGATGTATAGTGCAAACTTGTACAGGCATGTTAATCTGGTACGATATATAAACCTGAAACAAAGAGGAGCCAAGACGACACCAGTGTAATCTCCTGGAAACCTAAATACTTTCAACATCATATTTTTTATTGGGAGTGAAGTAGAGCGGTTGTGCAAGTAGGAATAAGGAATTAACCAGATTATGTATGAATGAATATATATATATATATATATATATATATATATATATATATATATATTTATTTAATTCTCAATTGTTGCAAATAAAGTGTAAAGTTCAAAAGTGTGTTGCTTTGTGGAGAAAATCCTGCTGTGAATAAAACATATGAATATCTGCTTGAATTAAAATGGGTGTCTGTGTGTCACAGTCCTTTTATTTGAATCTGGCATTAACACTTCTGCCATTTGAATAAATTCCTACTCTCTCATTACATCTCATTCTCTCACCATCATTCATTATAGGTTAACCTTTCGCTTCTACTACAGGAACCTTTCTGAAGACTAGTCTTAAAGGAGATGAAACGGTAACTTGAAATAATAGCTGTTAAGTTGAAATAAATATATGTAAATATATAAAAATACAGACTGGAATGTGCAGGTTCACAGACAAGTTTGTAAATTGCAGGTATATTTGAAGGGTTTTAATCTAAAAGGCAAGCAGCAGCTGCTGCCCATGGGACCATTCCAATAAGGCCTCCTTAGCCATTAAGATATTGAGTTTACAGTTCTTACTGTAGTGTGGATTTTATTTCAGTGTTTTTTTGCTCTCAAAACCTGGTCCACAATGGGTTCACATAGACAATTACAAGAGTCCTCTGCACTCAACCCATGATCAATATATTTAAGACATTGAGACATTTTGTGCATAATGCTACTGAAATGCCTTACCCTTTAAACAAAACAGGGATTCGTTTGTATAGTTTTTAGTAGCTGTATGCACAAAATGTCTCAAATATATTGATAATGGGAGTCATCACATATGAGCTTGAAATTGCTTTACATTAAGAGAGCCTGAAACTTTTTTGTTTCTCAACTATCACAATAAAATATTGGCACTGTGCATACATTCATAATGTATATGGGAGAGGTCCACTTACAGATGAAGCCACTTGGATTTGTGAGTTAAATGCGTCATGACTCAGGAGTAATTGAAGAAACTGTGTTATCTTAAGTCATCTTAACTCATTTAATGCATTTAACCTTTTCATTAGCATACCAAAGCTCCATTGTTCACAATGGTGAATGCTTTAATTAGATGGGATGTTGTGACGCAGTTTTCTGTGTTAAATGAGATAAATGAGATATCTGTTTAGTTATTCTGTGTCAAACAGACAAACCAAAGTGGCTTCATCTGTATAAGCATTTGCTGCCTGCCTATTAATCTCCCGGGTAACTCAACGTCTAGAATCATGGCATGTGCTATTGACATTATACTTTTATTTTTTCTTGTTTCCCCTAATAACAAAAAGTGTTACTAAGAAGACATAAGCTTCCTTCTTACTTCCAATCGCCCTTCTACTATGTTAGATTACCAAGAAGCTACGAGATAATAATGACCAGCCTCCAACCTTCCAGCTTTTGCTAAATAACAACTTCCTGCATTTCCATATTGTATACTGATGCTGGAAGTGGAAGTTGAGCTGCAACAAGAGAAAGCAGCAGGCCTAAGGAATATATAGTGGCTGCTGCTGTCAGAAGAGAATATCATAGAAACTAGAATCATAGAAATCTAGTATTCAGCCAAGGTGACCAACGCTGTGCTAAGTTCTGTTTTTTTTCTCGAACCACAGTCTCTTCGAGGGTTGCCGGAAGTATAAGCATAGCTTCAGTTTCATTCCTTGCAGGGCCATCGATTAATCCAAAGCAGCACAACTGGGGTTCTACAGATCACTTTGACATTTGTCGATATCATAAGCAGAGGAAGCAGCTGCAAGTTGGCACACTTCCACTTTAAGTCTGGGCAGGACTCAAAACTATTGGCACTTCTTATTCATGAACATACTTTCCAGCCATACTTTTCCAAACATAGTCAATAGGGCAGCGTGGTTATATGCCATATTTATCGATAGCAGCGATAGATTCATTCATAAATATATATACGTTCAGATGTTGAGCAGGCACTTATTTTTCATTGATTTTATACCGAGACACTGCTAGGCTTGAAATTGCTCCTTTTCAGGTTTAGTCTATAAATAGACATTTTATAATTATTTTTTAATTACATACCATTAATTGTTCTCTTAAAGTGCATTGAGTCACTCACACCCGACATATGCTGTCAAGGTATTGATTTTGTAGTATTCAAGCATTCCTGGAATCTCTCAGTCCCTACAGATCTTTGTAGTAATTATAAAACCACTAAAAAAGTTATAGTGTTGTATAGACTAAGGTGCAACCAAATAGTGTTACCCACTCCCAGCAGTGTGAAGCCTGTCCCACTGCGTCAGGAAGTTTATTATGGAACCTGCCAAACAGCATCTTCTTAGAGACAATCAGTTGATTTAGCTTTGCAGATGTGAAATTGCTCTAGAGATGTCCAATGAATGCTCCTATTTTCTCTGGGTGTGATATAAATAAGACTGGGATACATTAACACCATTCATCAGCAGCCATTTTGTGGGGCAGATTTTGCTTGTTGCAGAGCATCCTGAATCCGGAAATGTGTGCGGGATTCCATGGAGTAATTCTTGTAGTTGTTTCTGACACAGAAAAGAAACTATATTAATCCCTGCAATACGTATATATCAGATTAGCAAGTGACTGGCTGTGCTTTCGAACCCAGTGAGTAAGCTTTAGCCTAGAGGATTGTTCATTGTTAATGGAACATTTGACTGATATTGGGCTTCCGTCCCAACATCCCTAAGGTTTTTAAGAACAGCACTATACAAGCATGAACATGTGTTTAGGATCACATTGTTGCAGAGTGCTTGGGTAGGCCACATATCAGTTGGGAAGGCCACTTGGCTGGCCCCCTTGTGGGACCAATAAACTGCCAGCATGGTTTGGAAGGAAGCTTTTATTGGCCTGTGTATGGCCACTTTTAGACTTGTAAGCTTCACTGATGTGAATGATGTAGAATATCCAGTGGCGTAACTAGATGCTGCTGGGCCCCACAGCAAATTATTTTGCAGGCCCTCAAAATGTCTATAGGTTGAACTGTTTTAGCAACTTTTATTGAAATTGTATATTAATTAGGGCCTCATGGGACCCATATATGTCCTGTGCCCCCTGCAGCCCCAGGGTCTACTTCCTCTCTAGTTACCCCCTTGATCATTTCTGTAAAGCACGGAGGAATATGGCATCACTTTAATGACAGGGATAAGGAGAATAATAATAAACAGCACCATCACACAAGTTCCCTAAAGTATTTTTGCATAATATGAACGAAAAACCCACTTAATTACAGGGTCAAAATTGGATGGACTTTTGCAGAATATGTTGTTTTTTTTAAAAAAAAAAAAAATCCTTTCCTCTGCCTTATGGTCAGAAAATCATTATCAGGAGACAAAATGTTCTTAAAGTTCACTGCAAAACGATTACTATCATGTACTCACAGGCACATACAATTCCTGTGTGGTGTTTGTGAACTGCACTGACTCACTTGGCATTTTCCAGAAGTCGAAGGGCATCCTCTTTCATTTCCATCTCAATATACAGGAGGGCGAGCTCCAACATGGCATTGGGAATAAGGTAATGGTCATATTTAATCTTTTTCTCACTAAGGATAAAACAGGCAAAATTAAACTAAGAATTTACATAGAGTCACAACATAATGCTTGTGTATCCAATCCATTATTTCAGTCATCTGCATATATTTTCATAGCAACATTAGACTAACTAACCTGATTAGGTATTTTGGGTTACAGCTTCAATTGTTATCCTGCTATAGGTCCAAGAATATCTTCAGTAGCAATTCAGCATTTACTCCAAATCTTTAACTTTAAAAGGAACTGTAACACCAAAAAAATTAAAAATTCTAATATAGTTAGTTAGTCGAAAATGTAATGTATAAAGGCTGGAGTGACTGGGTGTCTAATATAATAGCCAGAACACTACTTCCTGCTTTTCAGCTCTCTTGGTTTCCACTGATTGGTTACCAGTGACTTGAGGGGGGCACATGAGTCATAACTGTTTGCTTTTGAATCTGAGCTGAATGCTAAGGACCAATTGCAAACTCACTGAACAGTTATGTCCCATGTAGCCCCCTTAAAGTCGCTGAAAAGCAGGACATTTCTGGTTCTGTTAGACTTCCAGTCACTCCAGCCTTTATAGATTTCATTTTTGCCTAACTGTATTGTAATTTTTTTTATTTTGCACAGCCTATCTACCAAGTTTTTATTTTTACACTGAACTGTTCCTTTTAGGTGAACATCACCTTTAGTGAATTATGTGGTTTGTGTACTATAAAATACTCACACTGGTTGTCTCAGTAATTTGTTCCAACCCATAGTGCATGCTGCATTAACCTCTAAGCTAGGGATCCCCAACCTTTTTTACCCGTAAGCCACATTAAATTGTAAAAGAAGCTGGTGAGCAACATAACCATGCGAAAGTTCTTGGGGGTGCCAAATATGAGCTGTGATTGGCTAGTTGTTAGCCCCTTTGTGGACTGGCAGCCTACAGGAGGTTCTGTTTGGAAGTACCCCTGATTTTTATGTAACTAAAACTTGCCTCCAAGCCTGGAATTCAAAAATGAGCTCCTGCTTTGAGGCCACTGGGAGCAACATCCAAGAGGCTGGAGAGCAACATGTTGCTCACAAGCCACTGGTTGGGGATCACTGTTTAAGTGGATGTAACTGAATTACTAATTAGCACTGCTGCATGTGTTTTACAGACAGTTAAAATCAACTTTCAAATCAGTGGTGTAACTATAGAGAAAGCTGAACCCCGGGGTCCCGGACCACACAGTCAACTTACTTTATAGTTACAAACATACAGACTCCCCAGCTGCTCTCCTACTTAAAGGCAAGCTGTCGGCGTGAGATACCAGGGTGTGGGTAGGATTGCCACCTTTTCGCCGGGGGAGGCGGAGGCTATGATGCTACGATTGACCTATCACTGTGTCAATCATGGGGAATCCTGCCCGGTTTTCCTAATTTGGAAAACCAGGCAGAAAGTTTTGGCCCGGGCAGCACTTCAAAATACCGGGTTGTCCGGGTCAAAACCGGACAGGTGGCAACCCTAGTGTAGCGGGAGCAAATTCGGGTAGCAGGGAGGGACTTGTGATGCACACCGGTGGGGGGGGGGGAAGTTGGGTAGTTACCCTGTTGATTTAAACATTTTTGCTTCAGTCTGCAGTATGCATTACAGATAACAAGTAATCCTACAGGGAATTGTTATAAGTGTTAGCTTCCAAGCAACACCATGCACAGATGTATTGTGTTTGGGGTCCTTGATCCTTCCCTGTCACCCCAAGATTGTTTCACCTCATGGAGAGAGACACAAGTGCTAGGCTGATCACACATGGAGGGAGATGCTGGTGCAGGTGGCCATGTTCGTGCACCTTTCCCAGCACTATTATTATGCTCATGCATGAGACATCATAATGAGCAGGCCCAGATTCGTGGAAAGGCCCAGGTCAAGGGCGGCAGAATTGTAGGGGGGGGTGGCAAGCACTGGGGATTCGCAGGTGATACAATAGTTTTTAAAAATTCCTGTGCACCAATACCCAATACTCCCACCAATACCCAATACTGAAAATTTGCACATGTACAAAAAGGAAGAGGAGGGAACAGGGCAATGAATGTCTGCGGGCCTAGGGGCGTCTGCTATGTAAATCCAGCCCTGATAATAAGCAAAAGCTCTAATACTTTTCTCAATGCTCAATCTCTATTAAAACACACACACCTATGGTGAGGGGGAAACAATTTTAGGACGACAGGTGCCCCTTTAATTGTGTATCTGTAATGAGATGCTCACATAAGTCTTATATCTTTTTGTTTTTACAACTATTTTTCCAAGAAATTCCAAAACATTCCCCTGATGATATGGCTGAAGTTCAGCTTCCAGCACTGTCAGGTGAATTAAATCTAATTCAGTAACAATACTTGATGGCTATAATTGTTCTCTCTTAAACTATGTTCCAACAGCGATATCTCAATTAGCAGTTGCATGTTGCTCACTTTCACTACTCACTTGAGTTGTATGTAGCTGAAACTCTTCACTGCTTCAGGGATTCGACCCAGATACTTGTAGCAAAGGCCTTTCATCAGCTTCACCACACACTGATCATCTATCAAGAATTCAGAGGCTGCCAAATAAAAAGAAAACACATTTCTATTATATATGACAAAAAGTAATGAGCAAGATCCATAATCTGAAGCAAAGTTATCTAGGGAGGAGATAGGAACCACTCAGAAGAAGTCAACAGGCCACAGAGAACCATCACCATTTATTTTAACAACCATGTGTGTCATTTGTTACCCATGACTTTAGACTGTAAGTCTTTGTGAGAAGGACCCTCTATTCCTACTGTTTTATTCTGTAACCATTGTTAATATATTTGTCATAAATTAATTGCAGCCCTTGTACATAATAGAATTATTTTAATGGGCTAAATACATTTTCCCCACTTGTCTTGACTGCTATTTGCCTAGACCTTCAGAGAGGCACTGGATGCACTTCTTGTTATCAATCAGTGGTGTGTTTACTTCCAGAAATTGTAAAGCTGTGTACATACAGTGGTGCTTGAAAGTTTGTTAACTCTTTGAAATGTTATGTAGAAGAATGTTATGTAACAAGAAATGTTATGTAGAAGAATGAAGAATCATCTGATTTTCAAACAAGTCCTAAAAGCAGATTAAACAACCTAGTTCAACAAATAATACAAAAGTATTATATATGATTATGTATTTATTGAGAAAAAAATGACCCAATAACAAATCTGCATGTGGTTAAAGTAGGTGAATCCTTAGGATTATCATATAATTTGAAGTTGAAACCAAAGTCTTGTGCTTTCAGTCAATAGGATGACAGGTATGAGTGAGAAACCATGTAATTTGTGTATCATGGCTCAAACATAGGAGGTATCTGAGGACCTCAGAAAAGAGTTGTTGATGCCCATAAAGCTGGAAAAGAGTTTGGACTCCACCAATCAATAGTCAGACAGATTGTGTACAAATGGATGAAATTCAAGACCATTGTTGTCCTACACATATGTGGTTGATCATCAAAGATAACTCTAACTGCAGGGTGTCTAATAGTCCAAGAGGTTACAAAGGAACCCAGGGTACTTTCTAAGCAACTGAAGGCCTGTCTCAAATTGGCAAATGTTGATGAGTCCACCATCACAAGAACCAGGTCCGCTCTTGCCATGAGGTAAGGTGAGAAACTTGCCTCATGCGGCATGGAGCGGCCAGTTACTAGGGGCGACTTTAATGACTTTAAGAGTTTCAGTTTCTTAACATGTAAATTTGACTCTGCTCATGCAGCAAGCACAATAATGCTCACTACACTAGCGATATGGCCCCTCCTGGACCTGCTCTGAAGCTAAAAGTTGAAAGCATGGAGCTGGGGGGGGGTGACATCAGGGCTTCTGCCCCTGAATCACCGCTGAGGAGAACAATGAACACCAATGGTGTATATGGCAGGGTAGCAAGGAGAAAGCCACTGCTCTACCCCCCCCCCCAAAATATTGCTGACCATCTAAAGTTTGATCATGTGGACAAACCAGAAGGATACTGAAAGAATGTTTTGTGGTCGAATGAAGCCAAAATAGAACTTTTTGGCCTAAATGAGGAGTGTTTTATTTGGAGAAAGAAAAACACTGCATTCCAGCATAAGAATCTTATCCCATCTGTGAAACATGGTGGTGGGACTGTTCTGGTTTTGGCCTGTTTTGCAGCATCTGGGCCTGGACGGCTTGCCATCATTGATGAAACAATGAATTCTGAACTATACCAGAGAATTCTAAAGGAAAATATCAGGACATCTCATGTCCATGAACTGAATCTCAAGAGACAGCCAGTCATGCAGCAAGACAATGATCCTAAACACACAAGTTGTTCTAACAAAGAGTGGTTAAAGAAGAATAAAGTGAATGTTCTGAAATGGCCAAGTCCTGATCTTAATCCAACTGAAATGTTGTTGAAAGACCTAAAGAAAGCAGTTTATATGAGGAAACCCACCAACATCCAATAGCTGTAGGGAGAAATGGTCTAAAATTTCTCCAAGTCGATGTGCAGGACTGATCAACAGTTACCGCAATCCTTAGTTGCAGTTAATGCTGCACAAGGGGGGGTCACACCAAATACTGAGCTAAAGTAAGTGAATACCGGTTCACGTACTTTTGCCACTTTTGATAAGTTATTGGATCTTTTTTTTCAATAAATACAAAATAAAATAATCTGTGTTTTATTTGTTAAACTAGGTTTTCTTCATCTACTTTTAGAACTTGTTTGAAAATCAGAAGATGTTTTAGGTCACATTCATATAAAAATATAGAACATTTCAAATAGTTCACAAACTTTCAAGCACCATTTTATTTACTTCTCAATAATCTGCCTTATGCAGAACTAAACAAACGTGCCTTCTGCTTGTTGGCTGACACTTTGAGCATCATTTAAAGCAGTGCAGCAGATAAACCGTTGGGAGAACTATACAATCTGCAGTCAGAGCAAATGGGGACACATGAGAACACAATTCAAAAGATCACATTGTAAGAGAAATTGTATAGAACTTTTGATGCATACATAATACAGCTATGATTATTTGGGGGACATACAATTTAGTTTTTTTAATTTTTTTTTTTATCAACTTTAAGACTCCAAGTTAGTATATTTTATAGAAACTTTAGCAGACATAACTGGAAGGGCAGGACAAAGAAAGAATGAACCTATCATTGCCAACTGTAGCTGCTGCTGGTCTTGTATACTTTAGAAAGAATACCTCCTCCCTTTTTTATGGCAAAGGTTTTCTCACACTTCACATGCATGTACATCTCAAAGATGATTGCTTCCCTTAAACTATATGACTTGATACCTGCGACTACTTCCAGAGATTTCTCAGCCCGGAGCAGAGTTTGCAGCATTGCTTCTGTTAGATCTTGATGCTTTCCTATCACTGCGTAGCCATTCCAAATATACATTATTTCCTGCATGAGTAGAGTAACATATCCATTAGGATGAAGACAGACATACACCAATCATGCAGAACCAAAAAGGCTAGGTTGGATTTGCATAGAAACAGCATCAAGTGGTAAACACAATCAAACTCTCTCGCTTGTAAGATTTGCAGCAAAGTTTTAAGCGAGTCATAGACTAAAATATCACTCATGTGGCCTCATGTTGATAGCCAACCAAAGCTGCCTTTATTGATTTAATTCCAGCAACCTTTTTATTGTAATTTAACATAAAGAAATGAATTTGCAGATTGTAGTGTGTGTGTGTTACAGTCATATGAAAAAGTTTGAGAACCCCTCTCAGCCTGCATAATAATTTACTCCACTTTAAAACAAAAAAGATAACAGTGGTATGTCTTTCATTTCCCAGCAACATCGGAGTACTGGGGTGTTTTCTGAACATCGATTTAGCGAAGCAGTATTCAGTTGTATGAAATTAAATCAAATGTCAAAAACTGGCTGTGCAAAAATTTGGGTACCCTTGTAATTTTGCTAATTTGAATGCAGGTAACTGCTCAATACTGATTACTGGCAACACCAAGTTGGTTGGATTAGCTCGTTAAGACTTGAACTTCATAGGCAGGTGTGTCCAATCATGAGAGAAGGCATTTAAGGTGGCCAATTGCAAGGTGTGCTTCTGTTTGACTCTCCTCTGAAGAGTGACAGCATGAGATCCTCAAAGCAAATCTCAAAAGATCTGAAAACAAAGATTGTTCAGTATCATGGTTTAGGGGAAGGCTACAAAAAGCTATCTCAGAGGTTTAAACTGTCAGTTTCAACTGTAAGGAATGTAATCAGTAAATGGAAGGCCACAGGCACAGTTGCTGTAAAACCCAGTTCTGGCAGGCCAAGAAAATTACAGGAGCGGCATATGCGGAGGATTGTTACAGACAACCCAAAGATCACCTCCAAAGACCTGCAAGAACATTTTGCTGCAGATGGTGTATGTGTACATCGTTCTA
Organism: Xenopus petersii; assembly: GCA_038501925.1. Classification (NCBI taxonomy): domain Eukaryota; kingdom Metazoa; phylum Chordata; class Amphibia; order Anura; family Pipidae; genus Xenopus; species Xenopus petersii. The sequence goes on from CM076679.1 coordinate 79,136,207, forward strand.
CAATTCAGCGCAATTTGCACAAGAACAACTGTATGGTAGGGTGATGAGAAAGAAGCCCTTTCTGCACTCACGCCACAGAGTCGCTTGTTGTATGCAAAAGCTCATTTAGACAAGCCACAGTCATTCTGGAACAAAGTGCTTTGACTGATGAGACAAAAATTTAATTATTTGGTCATAACAAAAAGCACTTTGCATGGTGGAAGAACACCGCATTCCAAGAAAAACAGCTGCTACCTACTGTCAAATTTGGTGGAGGTTCCATAATGCTATGGTGCCGTGTGGCTAGTTCAGGGACTGGGGCCCTTGTTAAAGTTGAGGGTCTGATGAATTCAACCCAATATCAACAAATTCTTCAGGATAATGTTCAAGCATCAGTCACAAATTTGAAGTTACTCAGGGGTTGGATATTCCAACAAGACAATTACCCTAAACACACTTCGAAATCTACAAAGGCATTTATGCAGAGGGAGAAATACAATATTCTGGAATGGCCATCACAGTTCCCCGACTTGAATATCATCAAAAATCTATTGAAGCAGGCTGTCCATGCTTGGCAGCCATCAAATGTATGTTACTATGTTACTTTGAAAGCTCAGCCTATGATAAACAAAACTCCAAAGAATTAAGAGGGGTTCCCAAACTTGTTCATATGGCTGTATGTATAACAGAACTATGACATTTAGAAGGCAAAAGGTGAAAGCTTTAGAACAAATGGTTGTTTCATACCAAAGGCGGAACTGGCAGTGGAATACGTTTCTGTGCAAGATATCTCCTGGATTTCCGAATTGCAAATTTCTCAGTGGGAAGAGATTTTCCAGCTATCTTGAGTTTTAAACTTGGGACAATTCTGAAAAACAATGATAGTGAGTTAGCAACGGCCAGGCAATTAGCAGTGCTACTTCTGTCCAATGGCGGATCGTGTACTCTTCCATCTGACCTTACATGTATTATTCTGCTTTTCTTCAAATCCGATGGTGAGACATACAACTGTTACCTGAACAGCGCAGCAGTGCAGTGCAGACCATTGTCTCAATCAGCACTTATATATGGGTTGCATTTACCTCCCTGGTAGATTTATATTCTTGGATCAGTGCTTTGGCATTTACACTGGAGACCTACTGCACGGGTTGAGGTGAGGTGGTTTCAAAGCCACCTGATGGGTAGAGAGGCATTATTTAAATGGGAAATAAAATGAAGTGTTACTGAGGCATTTTATGCATTTATAAGTCTTACACCTTAATTTCATAAGGATTCCCCACTTTCTTCTCATTACTGCTGTCGAGGGCTGAAATAAGATTCCTTGCTAAGCAGAGGGTACAGTCTCCATAGCAGTCATTTCTGAATACAAGTCTTCTGTTTGCTGTACCAATTCAGGCTATAAACAGACTTCAGCTCAATCGTACTGCCCTCCATGATGAAAAGTCATTTGCATTGCTTCAAGTGAAAACACATTGCCTCCTGTCTAAAGTAGTAGCCTAATACCCAAATCATTTCTGTGTGAAAGCAATTTCCCCATTTGTCTGCAATGCCTTGTAATGAATTAGTAATATTAGCATTGTGCTGATTGCTTTTACTGTCCCAGCTATGGATGTATTTCAACCAATAAACATTCTGTGTTTTAAATGATATGCAGAACTGTACGAGAAAAATTTGTTTGATTTATGTATTAAAGTAAAAATGCTACATTTGTGCTTGGATATTGGGCCCAGATTCAATGGGTTCTTTATATGCTAGGTGTCATGTGACTCCTACCTCCTCCTTTTACCCACCAATCACAAGAATGTATAGCAGTAATTAGAACACAGGGCTAAATGTAGCAAGGGAGGAAAACATTCATGTAATTTTCAGCCTATAAATGCCAAAACTGCAAAATCTGAAATATTAACCATGAAGCCCCAAATCATCTTAATGAATCTAAAGCTAGTTTTATTTCAGGCTTTTCTAGAATACTGACCTGCCTAAGCATGTGCCAATTTAGGCATTTAGAATGCCTTCCTAACTGAAATGTTTACATTTTAAATGGGAACTATCATGAAACTGTAAATGTAATATTAGCTTCAGCTCAGCATACTGAAATAAGAAACTTTCTAAATACAATCAATTAAAAATGATTTACCGTTTCTGAAAAAATCAAGTTATTATTTACTATTCCTCGCTCAGCATCTGTTTCTCTTCATTCTCTCTTCATGCAGGTGTTGGGTGTCAGATAATCATTGACTATCAATTAAAATCACCAGAAATCCTGTCTCTCTACATGCAGAATTTGTGCAAAAGGCAGTTATTTTGTTAGATTTTGTTTGTACTGGAATCAGTTATTTGAGTGAGCTCTACTACTTTTACTTGCAATGTTATAAAACAGTCTTGCCAGTGGGCAACTCAACAAACAAAAGAACCCAGCAGGCAGCACAGTTTAGAATTAGGAAAGCATAATTGGTGAATAGGTTACAGATTGTTATATGGCATGGTGGCACGAACTTCGACATGCGTGTGTTTTGTCAAAATAACCCCCTCTGGTTTTTTGAGGCCCAAATTCAAGAGAAGTCTATGTCATTGAAGTCTATGGGCATCATTTCCACAGTGATAAACGGCTCATCCCGACGTGGTCAGCGAAGAAATTGCCCCATCTTCTTTCCCAGCCCTCACGGTTTTCTATGTTACTTTTTTCAGTGCTACACAATGGACCAGAGAGAACATAAATAGTACAACAAATAATAGAGAAAGCTTGAAACATGACTTCAGAAGGCCTTGCTTGTGATGTAGGGGTTGGGCCATGCATAGATATGGTGGCTATGTGCTGTGTATACAGGCTTGAAATGAGACGAGGACACACACTGGTCCAAAAAAGTGTTGTTTTGTTTTTTTTAAATACTTTACCATTACTAAAAATGCTATGTAGAACAGTGTTTGTGTATTAAAGGGGTTGTTCACCTTACAGTTAACTTTTAGTATGATGTAGAAACGGATATTCTGAGATAATTTGCAATTGGTCTTCATTTTATTATTATCTGTGGTTTTTGAGTTATTTAGCTTTTTATTCAGCAGCTCTCCAGTTTGCATTTTCAACAATTTGGTTGCTAGGGACCAAATTACCCTAGCTACCATGCATTGATTCGACGAAGAGACTGGAATATGAATAGGAGAGGCTTGAATAGAAAGATGATTAATAAAAAGTTTTTTTGATTTTTAGATGGGATCAGTGAAAGCTGGAATGTCAGAAAAGTCAGAAGAAGACATAATTCAAAACCTATATATAAAAAAAAAAGTTTCTTGGAATTATTCATTCCATACCATACTAAAAGTTAAGCACCTCTTTAAAGGTATTGTTGCAGCACGGCATCTCATTATATATTTAAGACATTTACAAAGTAACCTATTGTGTTTACTTAATAAACTGCATATTTTATCAATCTGTTTTTTTAAAGGGGATCTTCACCTGATAAAAAATAATTGATGCACACTTACTCAGAGTGAGGACTTTTGCAATTTACAATTTTTCTATTTTAGGCTGTTTCTGAGACATTTACATTTGTAGAATGCTACTAACAGGCTTTTGGCTCATACGAGAGTCAGCTATGGTAATTCTGACCATAAAAGAAAACTGTTGAGCTCAAAGCCCGCTATTAGCTGTCTAAAACTTCTTTTTGCTCATACAATACAAAAAGTAGAAAATAATTTCAAACTGCAAATATGTTCTGAGGACCACTCTGAGTAACTTTATATAATATTCATTTTTGGGAGGTTTAGATCCACTGGGACTAACTTGGTAAATTTAAATGAGTGCAGTCACCAAGCCAATATGCTTTGATAAACCTAATGAAGGTGGAAGAATGAAATAAATTCTGTTTTTTGGTATGAGTTACTGTACTGGAAAAGCATCTTCAGTAAATATAATACAAATTTCTAACGTGCAACAGTCATTCAGGAGAATCTGAATAGATGCTGCAAATATTACCCATAGAATTATTAAAGTGCACAAAGATGGATATACATACATTACACAACAACTTCTAGACATGTTGTTTTGTTTACTTTTCTGCTTTAGAAAAGGTAAAGTTTTGAGAAGAGTCATTTTTACTTTTAATTGATTTAGGCAACACATTGTGATTAGTTTTAAAATGTGTACCAAGCACTTCCATCTTTCCCTGCCAACAACATTCTTCACACATGAAATAGGACAAATCCACTGACAATTCATTTGATATTATTATTATAATAAAAGTAGCAAAGTTTGCTACAGGTCTAGTCAACTCTACCAACCAATCAGTGGATAGCATTTACCGGGAGCATGTTTAAAAGGAAAGGTCTTATTTGTTGCTATGGGTTATTATATCTGGGCAAACTTTGTGCTTTGTATTATGTTTGTGGTCATGTGTCTGAGGTTTAAACACACCTGAAGAGTTGTACTTCATCATCCCCAAATGGTTTACAGTCGCCTTCTGCCAACATACTGAGGTAGGAGGCTTTCATGTACATGTATGTGGCCTGTGAACAGAACAGCCAAAAGAATCTTAGTGGATATGGAATAAAGGGTACAATATGTTTCCCAGAAACATTTAATTAATGACAGTAGAACAAAGAAATTGTTAAAAACAAATGTTGAAATGAACAGTGTAAATAAAGGGCCGGTAGTGCCAAGAAATGAACTGACCCCCATAAACATTTTTATATAATGTACATATAAATTAAGCCTGAACATGGCTGGTTTTTCATTTCTGTTCAATTTTAATGTGAAAAGTAGTGATGGGCGAATTTATTCGCCAGGCGTGAATTCGTGGCGAATTTCCGCATTTCGCAGCCAGCAAATAAATTCGCGAAATTGCGGCAAAAATTCGGCAGCGTCAAAATATTTTGACGCCAGCGACAATTCTGACGCTGGCAGTAATTCACATTTTGTGAATTTTTCGTCGTTTTGCGTTATGTGAAGCTAAACGGGCGAAATACGCCCATCACTAGTGAAAAGGTGAAATATGGTTGAAGTACATATTTATAAACAGCATGTTCTAGTCCATCAGACGCACTGCTAGCTTATAGGGATGATTCCTTCATACCATTCCTTACCCATGTTTTAACCAGGCAGGAATTTGATTCCCCCCTTTTCCTGCCTCATATTCAGTAGGACTGGGGTACCCAGACTATATTACCCTGGGATCTACTCTCGACACCTGGTCCCCATCAGGAGATCTACCTTGATAAAAACAGTGGGCCGTCTACCGTACAGCACAAGAACAAGTATCCCAAGCCCATAAAATGGTTATAATAAGTATTAGTTAAAAAAAGAAAATACCTGTATCTATGTGATCACATACCCACCCCCACCACTTTAATCTGAAACCTGAGTAGGGTAAGCATAATTTAAAAAAAAAAAAAAAAAATTCAGCTTGATGTTTTTAATAATGGTAGAAATATGAATACCTTTGACCAGGAATTCTCCTTGCTCAGGAGATCAGCATAGAAATATGCCATTTTCCAGTGCTGCTTGTAGGTGAAACACCACATCAGCTGCCAGTAGCACATATGGTGAAACTGCTTCCAGTTCTGCTGGGATTCACAGCACTCCTCAAATCGGCTTATGGCCTAAAAAAAAAACATTTTAAGTAGAATATAGCGATCAGAAAACAGAGCTTTTTTTCAGAAAGTCTAAAATGGAAAAATCTTTGGTATTCTCTTATTTTCTCACCTTATCAATGTTGCCTTTAATTTCCTCAATTCTTCCAGCAAAAAAAAGAAATATTGCCCCCTGCCAGAATAAAATGCAAACTTTAAATGTAATTAATGTATAGCATAATTGTAAGAAACCAAAATTAACTATGATTTAAGCCAGCACATAGTATTCTACACATTATTTATGTATTTTCTTTTTGGGTAAAATTAATATACACCTTTATGAATATGACTTTTGATCTAGTTTTCTCTGAGCATTCTTATACTTTATGTCGGGTTTCAAGTTGCAATTTGCTATGCTGACAGTAAAGGAGTTGCCAAATTATTTATTGTTGATGAAGCCATAGAATTCTGTAAATAAGCATTATTTATTTTTTGCCACTTGATGGCACCAGTCTGCCAAGACAACATGCTCTTTGCACCTTCTAGTTTTCTACAACCTGCTGCATGCAATGGACTGATTAAACTGTAAAGACCATGTTAAAAGGCTGGATCGCATGCAGCAACATACACCGAATTCTAATGGCCAGGGGCTATAATGATTTGGCTATACAGCAAATTAAAAAATTATATACATTTTTTACAAAACCATTATTGTAATTCATATAAGGGTACATGACCTGATCCTTGGTATATGCTACTGTCTATTCACTAATCCATGATGATTGCTAATGCCTCTGAAATAACCACATAATTAAGTTAACCACTTTTACGTCTCCCTACTTGGTATACAATATAGATTGTGCTGGGGTATCAGTTTAAAGGAGAAGGAAAGGCTAAAATTAAGTAAGTTGTATCAGAAAGGTCTATATAATTACAACAGTAAACCCTCAAAATAATGCTGATCTGAGTCCTATGTCAAAAGAAACACCACATTTCTTTCCTTCTTTAGTGTACACATGGTCTTCTGTATCAGACTTCCTGTTTTCATCTTAAACCTCCAGGGCGCGGCCTTGAGCATGCTCAGTTTGCTCCTCTCTCCCTCCCTGCTGTAATCTGAACCCAGAGCTATGAGTGAGCAGGGAAACTCAGGCAGGAAGTGATGTCACACCAAGAAAATATGGCAGCTGCTATCCTAAACAAACCGAGAGAGCTTCTAGAGCTGTTTACTCCGGTATGGTAAAGCATTCCACCAAATAAATAGTGTTATAGCTTGCACTATTGTGGCTAATCTATTGGACATAAACTGCTTTGCTAGCTTTCCTTCTCCTTTAAGTTAGACTTAACAAATATAAAATGTGACTTTTAGAATTTAGCCATTAGCCTATACATATACATTAGCCAAAAGGTCATTCTAAGCAGCAAGTTGGTGCATTTATTTTGTTTTGGGAAATAAATAATGTTTATCTCCTATTATCATGAGGCTGAAAAAAATATTTATTCTATGTTTATATGAACTTCTCCAATCTTATTTTCCAACAGCACAAATTACATTCACATTTAATTAGCACTGCTTTTCTTCATCTCCCTCTTCGCTCTCACCAGTTTCTGTACGGTCATATCGGTTCCAGCCTTTTACCTGCCTTGGCAGTATTTTTATACCCTCAACCACCCACTACTTCCTTGACTCTATCTTAGCGCAAGCCTCTGCTCTCCCAAAGAATTTCCTATCTATATTTTATTTCTCCTAAGCACATGTTCTGTCCTTTACCATGCATTGCTCCAACCCTCAGTGTCCGGTCATAGCAGAGGCAATGAAAACACCCCAGGTCATACTTCCCATATGAGTAGCAGGCAGTACTTGTTGCTGACTAGAAAAGAAATTCATTGCTTTCTGTGGGGGGCCTTATAGATTAAAAATGCCACAGAAAACAAAAACATACAGTGGTGTGCAAAACTATTTGCCCCCTTCCTGATTTCTTATTCTTTTGCATGTTTGTCACACTTAAATGTTTCTGCTCATCAAAAACCGTTAACTATTAGTCAAAGATAACATAATTGAACACAAAATGCAGTTTTTAAATGAAGGTTTACGTTATTAAGGGAGAAAAAAAACTCCAAATCTACATGGGCCTGTGTGAAAAAGTGATTGCCCCCCCTGTTAAAAAATAACTTAACTGTGGTTTATCACACCTGAGTTCAATTTCAAAGGTTATAAAGCCATTTCTAAAGCTTTGGGACTCCAGCGAACCACAATGAGAGCCATTATCCACAAATGGCAAAAACATGGAACAGTGGTGAACCTTCCCAGGAGTGGCCGGCCGACCAAAATTACCCCAAGAGCGCAGTGACAACTCATCCGAGAGGCCACAAAAGACCCCAGGACAACATCTAAAGAACTGCAGGCCTCACTTGCCTCAATTAAGGACTCCACCATAAGAAAGAGACTGGGCAAAAACAGCCTGCATGGCAGATTTCCAAGGCGCAAACCACTTTTAAGCAAAAAGAACATTAAGGCTTGTCTCAATTTTGCTAAAAAACATCTCAATGATTGCCAAGACTTTTGGGAAAATACCTTGTGGACCGATGAGACAAAAGTTGAACTTTTTGGAAGGTGCGCGTCCCGTTACATCTGGCGTAAAAGTAACACAGCATTTCAGAAAAAGAACATCATACCAACAGTAAAATATGGTGGTGGTAGTGTGATGGTCTGGGGTTGTTTTGCTGCTTCAGGACCTGGAAGACTTGATAGATGGAACCATGAATTCTACTGTCTACCAAAAAATCCTGAAGGAGAATGTCCGGCCATCTGTTCGTCAACTCAAGCTGAAGCGATCTTGGGTGCTGCAGCAGGACAATGACCCAAAACACACCAGCAAATCCACCTCTGAATGGCTGAAGAAAAACAAAATGAAGACTTTGGAGTGGCCTAGTCAAAGTCCTGACCTGAATCCTATTGAGATGTTGTGGCATGACCTTAAAAAGGCGGTTCATGCTAGAAAACCCTCAAATAAAGCTGAATTACAACAATTCTGCAAAGATGAGTGGGCCAAAATTCCTCCAGAGCGCTGTAAAAGACTCGTTGCAAGTTATCGCAAACGCTTGATTGCAGTTATTGCTGCTAAGGGTGGCCCAACCAGTTATTAGGTTCAGGGGGCAATTACTTTTTCACACATGAAAATGTAGATTTGGATTTCTTTTCTCCCTAAATAATAAAAACCCTCATTTAAAAACTGCATTTTGTGTTTACTTGTGTTATCTTTGACTAATAGTTAAATGTGTTTGATGATCAGAAACATTTTGTGTGACAAACATGCAAAAGAATAAGAAATCAGGAAGGGGGCAAATAGTTTTGCACACCACTGTACTTCTAACAAGTTACAAGTACAAGTAACAGGCACTGATCTCTCTGTTGTGAGTGACTGGTGAAGCAGGCTTATATTACCAGATATGTACCTTTGGGTATCGCTTTAGATATGGCTCCAGAAGCTTCTCTGCTTCCTCAATGTTTCCACTGCCTGTCCCTGTAAATTAAAATTAAGGGAAATAGTTTAATAGATATTGTGGATTCTTCACCACCCAGGAGTACAGTTTAGTATCTTGCAATTCAGTTACATGGAGTGGAATGTCACTTACCAAGCACAAACCTCAGGAAGGTGTGGTAACAAAGCAGCAGAAGGGTGCAAAGTAGGGCCCGGAAACTGTGCACAGTGGTTCCCTCATGCAGTTGTGTTAACCCATAATCCTGAATACATAAAATACATCATAAAGAGAAACAATTTGAGACCTACCATACATGATAATAAAAAACATGGTTCTTTTCAAAAGATATCATGTATACATGCCTGAGAACACAGCAAGACATTTTTACTACAGAAATGCCATTTTCAACATTAATGTCACATACACTGTATTGTGTGCAACTAGGCAAAACAAATGAGCCTTCATTATGTACTGACTAATGTTTCTATGAACATCTGTTACTTATCCTTGGAAACACAAAAGGAGAAAATGACACATAAATGTGCTGTCGCCTGAAAATATCTTCCCCTTGGGATTCATTAAAGTCATAAAGACTTTACATGCAGCAGCCAAGCACAACTGTACAAAATGCCTTCTTCTGCATTTTCACAAGCTTGCTTTATTTTTCTTAAATTATCTTGCACAGTTCATTCTACATAGATTCTACATTGAGAGAAATACTGTACTGCATAGAGAATCAATGAACATTTTTTGGAAAACCAAATTTCATAACAACCTGGGGTAGCAGAAGCTATAATACACCAGCAAAAGTATGCAATTACCTAAATATTTACCTTTTTTTTTTTTTTTAAAGCATCAACTCAACTGACTTTTTGGTCTAAAGCTGGAATAACCAGCTAAAAAGAAAATGAAAAACCAGGGCAGCAACAGAGAATGACTTACTGACAAGTATTTAAAACCTTGATCACAACAGTTCCTATTTCATTCAACTCAATTGCATAATATCAAAAGGCTGAAAACTGAACTAACTTGCTGGACTGAATTCCTGCTCGCCTGAAACACTGTGACTTGCATTTATGTTAAATTTATATCTAGAACTTGTGTGTGGGAAGGATTTAACAACACCGGATTGATAAAATGTACCAACTATGTGTACCTGTGTGCAAATAAATCACATTCAAATGGTCTCAGATATCACTATTCCTTGTCAATAGGAACAGGGGATGACAAGCACAAGTGGAAAATGAATGAGGTAATAAGAGTCAGTGATGACCTTTATGTGGCTACAATAGTTGAGTAGCTACAAAGAACACTGCCTGTGGTTGCCACTCCTATTATCTATCTTGAATTCTCAGGTTTTAGTGTAATTTCTATTGTCATTGTATTTATTCTAATCTAGTGTTGACATTTTTACAATCATAACTCTGATAACGAAGGCATAAAGATATTGAAATATCAGCAGAAGGTCATTGCACTAAAATGGAACCATTCTCTAAATTAAAATCTCATGACTTGATCAGTGAATCACTCCATCTCTACCTTTGTTCTCCTCTTTAAAGGGATTCTGTCATGATTTTTATGATGTTTTTATTTCTAAATTACACTGTTTGCACTGCAAATAATTCATTTTACAGTATAACATTTAATTCCTGAACCAGCAAGTGTATTTTTTTTAGTTTTAATATTGATGTGTTGGCAGCGACCTTAGGTCATTTTACCTGATCATGTGCTTTCAGAAAGAGCCAGCACTTTAGCATGGAACTGCTTTCTGGTAGGCTGCTGTTTCTCCTACTCAATGCAACTAAATGTGTCCCAGTGGGACCTGGCTTTTTCTATTGAGGGCTGTTCTTAGATCTACCAGGGATATGTTATCTTGTGTTAGGGAGCTGTTACCTTCCCAATGTTCTGTTGTTAGGCTGCTGGAGGGGATGATATCACTTCAGTACAGAAGTATAGAGTGACAGAAATTTATCAGAGCATGACTGGGGGCAGCTGGTAAACCGACAATATGTCTAGCCCCATGTGATTGTTCAGTCCAGAATTGTGCTGGAGCAGCACTATTAACTAATGCGCTTTGAAAAAAATAAAATAGTCCCATTCCCATATTATATATTCTTTATATCGTATATAATGTGAGTATTATACTCATATGGGGATTATCTAGTAACAGATACAGGTTGCTCAAGGTTCATTAACCTACAATAACCAATTAGTTATTTGTTTTAAACGACAGACCAGTAAACCAGTGCTCCCAATCCGTGGGTTACTACAAGTCAATAGGAACCCAGGACTGTCTCTAGAAACTGCTCCCCAAAATGGCAATTCATGTCTAGATGATCAGTCTGAAATCTGCCAAAATGACTAACATATATGTAATTACAGCCACATTTAGTCTTATGGCATACCATGTGATTTCTGCATCAGTGTATTTCATGCAACAGGTAAGCAACTGCAGCAAAATTATTGCACATAGCATATATATGTAAAGCAGGAAAAATCTACCTTATTTCCTGAAAATCCGACAAATTCAAGGAGACGCAAAATTCTTGTAGGCAACATAGAGATGGTCTGTGACAAAAAAATATTACTGAGAGACAGAAAACGGACATCCAACATGATAAGAAAACTATACCAAATGGACTTATGGTTGAATTATATTAGCCTTTAAGGATGGTTTGTATGAATATTTTTATTCATTCAGCATTACACAGAAGAACAGTAACTTAACAGAACAATCAGCAGGTCATTACAATAATACAAAGTACAGTTACATTAAATATTAAGACAAAATTGTCATAGAGCCAGCTATTTATGCCATAGCCAGATGTTTACTTTATTGTACAGGTATGGGACCTGTTAACCAGAATGCTGGGGACCTGGGGTTTTCTGGATAATGGATCTTTCTGTAATTTGGATCTTCATATTTTAAGTCTACTAGAAAACTCAAATAGGCCAGCTTGGCTTCCAATAAGGATTCATTTTATTATAGTTTGGTATGGTTTTATTATTACAGAGAAAAAGGAAATAATTTTTAAAAATTTGGATTATTTGGACCTTTATTTCACAGAAACTGCACACACTTAAAATACATTTAAGAACTTAGTACAGGAATTCCTCAGTTTGTCCCACTTTAATGCTGTGACTGCACTGCAAATAAAGTATTTTAAAAACAGCTCCTATGTCACCCTGGTGGCAACACAGAGACTACAGGCAAACTACTTGTAAATGAAGCAATAACCTCGCCCCATCTACCATTGTCATTTACAACTGCTACCATTTTTTCATGCAACATATAATGCTGCCATCTTTGGACTACTTATACTGTAAGGGCTATTCCACATGGGGAGATAGCCAGGCGTTTGCGGTCGCGGCGTCAAAGCGCCGCGACAGTCGCCGCGACCGGCGCAGGCGACAGTTTTGTATGGGCGCCTATGTAAAAACGCCTGTGCTAACCACACGAGGCGATGCGCTTTTCAACAGTCGCCTGAAAAAGCCTGGCGAGGCATTTTCAGGCGACTGTTGAAAAGCGCATCGCCTCGTGTGGTTAGCACAGGCGTTTTTACATAGGCGCCCATACAAAACTGTCGCCTGCGCCGGTCGCGGCGACTGTCGCGGCGCTTTGACGCCGCGACCGCAAACGCGTGGCTATCTCCCCGTGTGGACTAGCCCTAAAGGGTTAGATCTTATTATGGCAGAAAAAGTGTTGAGAGCCTACAGTGACATCCTGTTTCTGACACATCCATGTTGAAGTCTTTTATCACTGACGTGTAGAAAAATTATTTCACCAAGTGAGTTCTTATTTACAGAAGGTAAAGTCTAGCTATGGTAAACAGTGTGTCACTCACAATGCTATATTATAAATGTTTGTTTAAACATGCTGCAATCCCATAATGCACTGTAAGGTCCTCACTCACAGGAGTATAGCCGTGAAGTTAGAAGAGGCATGACTGTATATTTGCCGCTGCCTTGAAAGGCTGCTCTTCCTTAACAGAACAGTAACATCAAAAAATTAAAAGTGTTTTAAAGGAATGAAAATATAATGTAGTGGTGCCCTGCACTGGTAAAACTTGTGTGTTTGCTTCAGAAACACAACTATAGTTTATATAAACAAGCTGCTTTGTGGCCATGGGGAAGCCATTCAACCACAGGATACACAGTAGATAACAGATAAGCTATGCAGAATCCCATTGTGAACTAAAGAGCTTATCTCTTATCTGCTGTGTATCCTGTGCCTTTTCTCTTTTTTCAGCTTTAAATGGCTGCCCCTGTGGCTACACAGCAGCTTGTTTATATTAACAATAGCAGTGTTTCTGAAGCAAACACACCAATTTTACCAGTGCAGGGCAACATTACATTATATTTTCCTTACATTAAAATACAAATTTATTGGTGTTCTTTTTTTACTGTTCCTTTAATGTTTTCAAAATACAGACATTTGCAGAAATGCTACAGTGGTGGTGACTGTTGTACTATTCCATTAAAAACATGCTCGGAGATAACCAACAGCTGCAGAGCAGAAAACTGTACAATGTTGTATTATGCAACGGGGATAAAGTGTCCAAGGTCCCTTGGCCAAAGATGCACTCAGAACTGATATTTTCAGTTTAACTCTACTGGATGTTGGTGACATTTCCACTGACTTTTCTGCCAGGATGCAGAGTGTAGTTTACCTACTGGATACCACAAAGTAACGGAGACAGGTAAGGTTTTACTTGCAGGCCTGTTCTCTCTGCCTCAAAATATAACCCACTGTGGGTATCAGTGCTTCAGTGTTGATGGCACTATATAGAAAATAATGATGAGACAGTAGTTTCATATATTACATAATGTGTGTTGGAAAAGATACCTAACCATAAAGTTCAAATTGATCACATACTCCCCAGCATAACTCAGGTATAATAGGCCAAAATATGTTTCACATACCAGGTTAAAAGCTCCTACACCTAGCTTTACTCCACCTTCAAAGTGACAATGATTCTCTCCTTTGGCATACTTTGTACACTGCTGCAGGCTTTGAAGGTCCCTTAAAGTACAGCAAAATACCAGTATTATACACTATCAATTAATGAGTTTCTCATTAATTGGCATATACACAAACTGGATAACGTTCCAGGAAAATGTAAATGTAATTAAAGTAGAACTAAGTATTAAAGAAATAGGCTAGAAATGTTGTACATTATGTTTTAGGCTTCTGTACCAGCCTAAGGCAACCACAGTCCTTTAGCAGGGAAGATCTGTACCTCCATATGTGCCCCAGTAGCTCCCCATCTTCTTTTCTGCCGATTCACTGCACATGCTCTGTGCTGCTGTCACTTACTGAGCTTAGGGACCAACACACAATATACAGTACACATAGAATATAAATGTCACAGTATAAAATTTATTAGTAATTAATACAGGTAATCATTACCTGCCAGCTCTGAAACCAGTGCAACTAACACCAGAATTTAATAATCAGCTATGTAGCATCAGTTTATATTACAGGCCAACAGGGGCGTAACTACAGAGGAAGCAGACCCTGCAGCTGCAGGGGGGCCCAGGAGGTATAGGGGCCCCATGAGGCCCTAATTCATATACAATTTTAATAAATATTGGTAAAACAGGTCAACCGCTAGACATTTGGGGGCCTGAAAAATAATTTGCTGTGGGGCCCAGTAATATCTAGTTACACCACTGCAGGCCAACCTCGTTTTCTGCTTGATAATTTGTGACGACCGCTACGCTTAGCTTCTAAACATCTGCTCAGAGCCCACTGAGCATGTGAATGTGGCAGTTTCCAAGTTGGTTCCAAGTTGAGAAGCTGAAACTTTAGGCTGCTGCAAAACGTTCAGTATATAAAATATGGCATTTTTTTCCATATTCATTTGTAGGTTTAGTTCTCCTTTAAAAGTGGCAGAATGAGAATATCTGTATTACATTTTCCTAGAAATTAGGAAAACTATTCAAGTTTCTAGCAGCACTCAATAGGTTGTAACTGGTTCTTCATGCATGTAAATATGTCAATGCCAGAACTAAGGGTAAGCAGAAGATGCACGTGCCTAGGGTGCAAAGCTTGAGGGGCACCAGGCATGTGCTTTTTCTGTTGCCTACCCCTAGTCTGGACCAATGTCCCCTCATGAAAAGTGCTAAGAGTTTCGCTCTACCACATCAAAGTGTGCGGATGGGCACCTGTTTGCGTGCTCGTATACATGTGTGCTCGCCCAGCTGCCATCAGAAACTTCCAACATCCAAATGGACGAATATAAATAAATATATATACGCAGCACTAGACAGCAGAACAATAACTTAATAGAAAAAAACAGGTCATTACAATAAAATATACAACTATATACAAAGTAAGGTTACATTAATGTACTACATGTTGGACAAGACGATGAAGGTCAATGTCCCACAGAGCTTACAACCTATGCATTTATAAACATAAACCATGCATTAAGAAACTCCTGACAAATAGTTTTACTCACTTGTATGTCTGATAGCTGTTCCTGACCTTGATTCCTCCTTTAATAAAACTGACCATATTCTCATCCTGCAGTAATGATAAAAATAATCAGTTTTGTAGCATTTTGTCCTTTAAGGAAAATTAAAGGCAAAATCCCTGGGGAGTACCAAATGTTAGGGCGCATATGCACAGTAAACTGAAAAGCCGAACTTTATGCAAAAAGCTGTCTTTTTTTACTCCACTGCACATGTGCCGGCCTGGGGAAACTGAAGAATGAAGAAATAAAAGAAGATGATCACATTGTGGTGCTTGTTGAGAAGTACTCTGGGCCAGTTTTCAGCTAATAGGAGCACCTGCCTTTCAGGTAAGTATCGGGTAAGTGATTAAAATCACTGGGGGTGCACCCCTCAGTGTGTTCACATTTCCTTCTCTTTTAAAAATCACACAATATTATCAAAAGCTGTATATGTGTACTGTAAAAGCACTGCAATCAGCACCAGATTATAGTCCTCTATTTAGGGCCTCAAAAACCATTAAGCACTACACAAATGAATATACTCAAGATAGTTGTTACCTTCCACTGAAACGGACACAGTTTACCAGAGGACTGCTATAAATACCATTTATATTTAGTTTTGTAGTTTGCGTTAGCCACGAATTATACACTAGTACTAAGTGGGGTTGAGGTTTGCGCAGACACTGGATCTAGTACTAAGTGAGGTTGAGGTTTGCGCAGACACCGGATCTATTTAACTAAGCTGCACCGCTGGTTTTTGTGGATCCACCTGTCCACTTCGTTCACGGGGTGATGCCCCTGAAGAAGTATCAGGAGATATGAAACGCGTTGGGCTTGTAATAACCAAATAAAATTTATTTATAATTTGATCCTTAACCTCTGCTTGAATAAGTTATTTCCCTAAAAAAACGGACCGCCGAGTTGCCAAGGTTGGGAGACACGTGAATCGCTAGACCAGCATGAACGCTAGCCTTTGTGCAGAGACGTCGCCATCGTCTGATACAGCAGCCGTGTTCAATAGGAAGCACTACACGTCATCTGCCGGCAAAGAAGCGTTTCTCTGCACTATACCACATCTTTGAGACCGTTGATAAGCGGACCTCAGCACTGCATTGCATCCTTTGGATCGCTGACAAGCGGAGATTACACGCAAGAATTGATACATATATCGAGCTCTCCCTTCACTACCATTCGGTAGGTGTTAACGGCCCGCAGGGTCAACACTGAAGTTCCGACAATATAACACCATCTGAAGCCTTCTTTGTTTCAGATTACATCGATGACGATATACTCGTATTTAAACAATGAATAGGTGAGTAGTTCCATATAAGATTTATAAGCCATCTTTTTTGGACGTACTACTCTATATATATATATATATAGTAGAAACAAGAGATCCTCTGCACTCAACCCATTATCAATATATTTAAGACAGAGACACTTTGTGCATACTGCTACTGAAAAATGCCTTACCCTTTAAACAACACAGGGATTGTTTGTCCATATATTGCAATATATTTAAGCTGGCCAACTACGTCAAACAATCCCTGTGTTGTTTAAAGGGTAAGGCATTTTTCAGTAGCAGTATGCACAAAGTGTCTCTGTCTTAAATATATTGATAATGGGTTGAGTGCAGAGGATCTCTTGTTTCTACTATATGTATATTGTGGTCACTACCTCATTGCACCCCCTCTTAATGTTTTTAAGTTAGTGGTTGAGCACAACTCTTCCCCTTGCTTGTTATATATAGATATATATATATATATATATATATATATATATATATATATATATATATATATATATATATATATATATATATATATATATATATATATAGTCTTTTTATCTAGGCCTTTTGGAAACTACCTTTTCTAGCAGAAATCAGCGCACTTAATCCCATGAATTATACACTGTTGCTGTAACAATGCATCTATACTGAGGCACAATCTTATTTAGTGGCAAAGTCACAAATGGGGTTTACTGAAACTGGCATTAGTGTCAGACCGAGGCCTTCTCTGGAATACATACGTGTAGGTGAAAAACTAAAGGGAATTTGGTGCAGTTGCTATAGATACCCAATTAAATTAAAAGAGCCCTCTTCAGAACATCCATGAAAATGGATCCTGTTAAAGGAAAACTACACCCCCCAAACAATGTAGGTCTCTATAAAAAGATATTGCATAAAACAGCTCATATGTAAAACCCTGCTTTATGTAAATAAACCATTTTCATAATAATATACTTTTCTAGTAGTATGTGCCATTGGGTAATCATAAATAGAAAATTGCCATTTTAAAAAATAAGGGCCGCCTCATGGGATCGTAGGATTCACTGTACTCACAAACATACCAACAAACCATACATGTTAGGTCACATGAGCCAATTAACAGGCAGAGTTGTGTCTTTTGCTTGAACACTTCTTCCTGTTACAGTTAGAGTTGAAGTATTTCTGGTCAGGTGATCTCTGAGGCAGCACACAGACCATCACGAAATGGTGGCTCAAGGCAAGAGATGTAAAAGGGCAATATTTACTTAAATATATATTCCAGTTTGGTAAGATTCTTTAATATGCCACTTAATATGATATGAACTGTTGCTTAAGTGTTCATTTTGGGGGTATAGTTTTCCTTTAATAGTTGTGAGGAGTGCCGGAAGCAAGAAGCTTCAGTTCTGCAGGTCCCAAACATCATATTTCAGCCATACAGCCAGTACTTCTAACATTTCTGGTGAATCATGAGTTAAAGTAGAGTAGGAGTTTTAAAGCTGAGCTCATATCATAACAGCAGTAAAACCCTGACACAAAGAAGCTCGTCCTGTAACATCTCTATGAAATATAATGGTACTTTAATACTCTATAATTAGACAGTTTGACAGTGTGTTTCGCATATCTCAAAAGATGGTGTAAAAATGTCCTTCTACTATAAGGGTAAGCCTCTGAGAAAGAAGAAAATGGATTTTAAATGGCTCTTTACATGCCTGGAGCAGCTATGAAATCACAATTATGTGTCAGACCTGCAGGAATGTTAGCGCAGCTCTCTGAAGAAGGCACTCTGCATAGCACACTTCTGCATGGATCTCCTCTGAGGTAGTCATGGAAGACAATAAAGACACATATATCCTGTTATACAAAGTACATACATAATATTAATTGGCTAATGCTGCTAAGTAGCAACATAAATAAATATATCTATCTACACACACAAGTATGCTGTATGTATATACAGTATTTATTTAGGCATACCACTTAAATTTAATAGGTACCTAAATTACATATGGTATTTGGCTCTTTACTACCCCAAATTACTCCGTGCCAGCATGGGCCCTTAATTTGTTGTAACAGCTGACTCATTATGTAAATAGAAATGTGGATATAAATACCTTCAGTGAATTGATCAGGACTCTGTCTATGGACTAAGCTGTTGAAAGAGTCTACAACTGTGGATTTCCTTCTATACCTAATGGGAAGAATAAGAGTAAACTTGTCAGACGAGCACCAACAGGTGATGCATACGTATATTTACATGTGGAGTATGCAAAGTGCTAACAAGAAAATAAACAGGATTTTATACAGGGAGTGTGCCTGTTTGCATTTTGTCCACTGTACAAATTTTAGAAAGTGCTGTGTCATTAAAGGGATACTGTCATGGGGAAAAAAATTCAGAATGAATCAGTTAATAGTGCTGCTCCAGCAGAATTCTGCACTGAATCCATTTCTCAAAAGTGCAAACTGAATTTTTTATATTCAATTTTGAAATCTGACATGGGGCTAGACATATTGTCAGTTTCCCAGCTGCCCCAAGTCATGTGACTTGTGCTCTGATAAACTTCAATCACTCTTTACTGCAGTACTGCAAGTTGGAGTGATATCACCCCCTTCCCTTTCCCCCCCCAGTAGCCAAACAACAGAACAATGGGAAGGTAACCAGATAGCAGCTACCTAACACAAGATAAGAGCTGCCTGGTAGATCTAAGAACAACACTCAATAGTAAAAACCCATGTCTCACTGAGATACATTTGGTTACATTGAGAAGGAAAAACAGCAGCCTGCCAGAAAGCATTTCTCTCCTAAAGTGCAGGCACAAGTCACATGACCAGGGGCAACTGGGAAATTGACAAAATGTCTAGCCCAATGTCAGATTTCAAAATTGAATATAAAAAAATCTGTTTGCTCTTTCGAGAAATGGATTTCAGTGCAGAATTCTGCTGGAGCAGCACTACTAACGTATTCATTAAAAAAAAAAAAAAAAAAAAACATTTTCCCATGACAGTATCCCTTTAATTCATATTCATGTTGAGCTGAATAACACACAAACATGATGATTATTATTATTATTATCTATTATTGCCAAGCTGCTCCTGGAATTCAAAGCCTTTTGGTCCATAAATGTTATCTGATGGAAATCCAGCCCATGTGCATAGTGATAGGCAGATGCTATTCATGTCAATAAATAAGCACATGGGGTGACAGTGGCCTATATAAGAATTTTCTCCACCAAGGCTTTTTAATCCTTGATACATTGTATATCCTATATACCAACATCTTTTAAGGAGTTTACATATCAGCACTAACAGAAAAATGAGCCAACATTATAGTGAATCTGCATTTAGTTTGTATTACCTTTTTAAACTCCTATTTACCTTTTTAAACTATTTTCCAGTGTATTTACTAGTAAATGCTAAAAGGTGATTGCCCCTGTTCACCCCTTGACATTTTGTCCTCAGATTTTCATAAAACAAGAGGGCATAAAAGTGATTGAATACTTTATAGCACTGTCACTTTAGCATAAAGGAAACGTAAGATGGAAGAGTTAAGTTTCTTGGTCTAAACTTGCCTCTGACAAACTGCCTGAGCCTCCTTCATGGTGTTTCCAGCATTTAGTATGTCCTGGGGATCAAAGGTCATCATTGCCTGCATTTCCAACATAGTGGCATAAGTAAGTGCATGGTACATGCTGTCTTTTGACCTAAAAGTAACAAAAAAGGGATAAAAGTAAGTAGGGCTCAGGCAATTACTCCATTCAATGAACAAAATTTACCTCCTAATTCAATTCAGATATTCCCATACACTGCAATCGAGTTGTCAAGTGATGAGTAATAAGAAAAGCATTTCTAACTGAATTTCATATGGAATTTGGCCCAAGAATATCTCTGTCTAGTGCTGATCATCACACTTGTAAGTACAGATATGAGATCTGTTATCCAGAATGCTCGGAACCTAGGGTTTTCTGGATAAGGGATCTTTCTGTAATTTGGATCTCCATACCTTAAGTATACTAAAAAAATAATTTAAACATTGATTAAACCCAATAGGACTGTTTTGGCTCCAATAAGGATTCCTTATATGTTAGTTGTGATCAAGTACAAGGTACTGTTTAATTATTTCAAAGAAAAAGCAAATCAGGTTTTAAAATTTAAATTATTTGATTAAAATTAAGTCTATAGGAGATGGCCATTTCGTAATTCAGAGCTTTCTGAAGAACGGATCCTATACCTGTATTCCCTTTCGCTGTCTTTCATTTGTGTATATACAGTTTAACTTGATACATAGTACAGGTATGGGATCCCTTATCTGAACATATACCAAAACACATTTTTCTTCGGATTATTGCACCTGAGGAAGGGGTTGACCCCCGAAAGCTTGTGCCAACTCTGCTGAAATAAATGTTCTAAAACGCAAAGCCAAGTGTCTGGTGTGCTTCCTCCCTATGGGAATTATCCTATGGGAATCCCTTATCTGAACACACTTTATCCAGAAAGCTCTAAATTAAAGGAAGAACATTTTAAGCAAATCATTTGTATTTCCTTTTTCTCTGTAATGATAAAAAGGCACTTGTCCCCCTTGGAGTTTCTGACCTGAACTGAAGAGCCGTTTTAAGCCTGCTGCCTGTAGATACTGTACAATCTCAGTGTTTAACTCCCAGTATAACTGAACATGGATTGGATAGCTAGAGGGATTCATCCAGCAGCTGTACACAATTGGACAGACTGGAAGGATTCACTCTGCAGCCTAGCCAATCCCTGTGTAGCTGTACCAGGACTTAAAGGAATTGTTCAGTATAAAAATAAAAACTGGGTAAATAGATAGGCTGTGCAAAATAAAAAATGTTTCTAATATTGTTAGTAAGGCACACATGTAATGTATAAGAAGACTGGAGTGACTGGATGTCTAACATCCATTTTCACCCATGGTCATATGTCTTGTAACAAAAGTGGAGTTACGCAAAAACAAGCAGGTTCAAAAAGCTTCATACCAGAAATGTTACAAAATGTTAAAAAAAAAAACATGGCTATAGCACTATCTTAGGCCAGTACTTCTGAAAGAGAGGTGAATTTCTTTTCTATACATATATATGCAAATTTATGCAGATATTTTCCCACTGGATTATCACCTTGCTTTTCCTATAGCATAAGGATAAGTAAATGGTATTAGCAATATTGCTCTAAACTGTAAGCATTAAGATCTGCGCAATAACACAAATCCAGACAAAACATGTCAGTTTAGGGGTGCAAATGTTGAAGATTAGACATGTTGAGCAGAAATCTCTTGAATCACTAACAACACAGCATTAATAGAGGGCACAAGATAGACATCTCTAGAGCGGAATTCATTAACTCCTATTCTGACATGAGGAAAGCATTACAACGATTTGGCTGAAAAGGCTTCATGTTAGAGACTAGAGGTTAAGACAAATAGCTGACAATGATGGCTGCGGATAAGTTATAAAAGCATAATGATTCATATGACACATGAAAAGTGACATTTTATTCCTGCCTTGCTTGCAGGGATTTTATGACTGATATGAGCTTGCTGTTGCCAGCTTTGCCTGGGTATCTTTCTGTACGTCTACTTTTCAATGAAACATCAGTCCCTGGCATTCCAAGAACCTAGCCTCCAGCATCCAGTGGCTGCACAAAAATAGTGAAAACTGCTCCACAGATCTCAAAAGTAGTTCCAAGAATACCTTTAGTTCAGACAAAAGAAAGTGGCATCTCAAATACCTGTGTGTGTGTGTAGGCCACTAGGTCAGTGAAGACATCTCACTGCTTATCTATCCTGTTCCTGTAAATAGCTGAGGAGCACAAGTAGGACTGCACCAATAGAAACCACCCGAGAATCAGGTTTCCTAAAAACATTCATTCTTGGTAGGTTGCTGATTACTTGCATTTCTTCTAAAGCATGTTGGAAACGCATATTAATTAAGCTGTGTAATTAAATTTTCACGAAAGTCAGTGTAAAACTTAGCATACATATACATACCTATTTTATAAAGGTTATAAAACTGCAGAGTTCAAACTATAGCAGATCTATATGTAAATATATAGTGGATAATGTACCCCCTACTGTAATTTATAAAGATATTATTAGTCACCGAGGAGTTATGTGACCATATAAAAGCACGAGGCCGCAGGCCGAGTGCTTTTATACAGGTCACATAACTCCAAGGTGACTAATAATATCTTTATAAATTTAAGTTGGGGGTACATTATGCATTATAATCTACAATTTTTGTGTGCAGTGGTTTATTTCCTAAATAGCTGACTTTACTACATATCTGGCTTAATGTTCTATACAGTTGTAAATTTTAGTCTGTAATTGTTCCCTTGGCTGACTTCAGTTTTTGGTTTACCCTGTTTCCCTTATTTAGGACTAAGTACCTGCATCTGTACTCCTCTGGGTCTTTTTGTTCTTTTGATGTGGCCTGCTATGGGTGACGTCATCAGCTGAGGAGAGGGAAAGGAAGAGATAGTGGAGGGGAGCGACACTGTAGAGGGGCCTTGTGAGGGGAAGCCAGACAGAGCAGACTGTCACTTGCGTCTGCGAAGCAGAGGAACCGAAACTTGAGATGGTGGGAGGGAGGGGGAGCCAGACTGCAGACGGAGCGTGCGAGGAGGGAGCTGGGAACGTTATCACGTGAGGCACTAGACGGAGCCGACACGGAGGGGCAAGGAGAGAAGAAAGAAAAGACTGGATGACTTGCGAGTATGTTAGGAGGAGCGCGTTAGCTGGTCTAGGAAATTAGACGGAAGGGGGGGCAGAGTGGAGTAACAACTACAGGGAGAGCAGTGGCAAGTGCTCTCTGTCTTATAATCGGCGCGTTCTGACGCAAGAACGCGCCGTTTATAAGGATATAATTTACAGTCTGGTCCCATAGGGAAATGACCAGACTGTAGATTATAACCTGTTCTTGCAGTCTATTTTATACTCTTTGGCAATGTTCTAGGTAAAGCCTTCCTGGTAGAGGCATTCTGCTATAGAACTATTCTTTAAGTTCAACTAATAGAATGTTCAAATTATCAAATAATATAACTAAAAAACAGCATCCCTTGCCTAATAAATCTACTTTGTTCCTACTTCGTAAAGTATGCCTGTATTGCTAAAATGTACTTTTAATAAAACATCTCCCATGTGAACTGTAATCTCTGCCATGACGGGTACCATAATATTTGTCCTTGAGGTAGACTAGCTCACACAGTATATATCTGTAACCCAATATAGCTTCTCAAACTTCTGTCTTCAAATGGGGACTTATTCAAAAACGTCTTCCATTGAAGATTTATCCTGTGTGTTCCAGATTTAAGACATTATTATATTATTTTGTCACTGCAGTGATTGGTAAACAAGATATATAAGGGAAAAGTTTCTTACTTTGCCTGTAGCTGGTCCAGAGCTTGTTTGAAGTTGTTACTGAGGAATAAGTCAAGAGCCTCCATACACTCAGAGAGAGAGGTTTTCAGGTTTGAATTCATCTGCCTATGAAGCAACAAGACAAAGTAAAATAAAAAAAATATTTTGCACATATTTACAAATGCAAGAATAAAGAGGTAGTAGCTGTAATACATTACAAGCTCTTTCTTGACTTGAAATTGATAGTCAGTAGTTTAATTAAGCCATTCTTTCTTTGTACTTCGAGATGCAATAACCTCAAACACACATACACAATTTTATACAGTTATTTTTTTAACAAAACCATCGAGGCTCATCAACTTTGATCCAGCTTGACTTTACAAACATCCTGTCCAATGTGATTCGCAGCCTGAACATACGACCTCAGACCTGCCAGCTGATGCCAAATTACATATATCAAACCTCCCAACTGTCCTGTTTTTAGCGGGACAGTCCCAATTTTGACAGCTCAACCCGCAGTCCCTGATTGTTACTGAAATGTCCAGACTTTCTCTTTGATCTCCTGCAATGAACAGCCAGAAAAAGATAAAAAGTTTCTAAAACTTAATTGGCTTTTGGCAGAGAATCCAGAATGTATGGCAGGTGCACTTAAGATACTTTTGTAACAATTTAAGATAAGCGAAAAAACCAATTGTAACAAGTTAAGATAAGCAGGTCTCTTGGGGAAACTGTGACTTGCAGCTTAAAGGGCAATTCACCTTCATTTGCGAAACTGTAATAAAACATAAAAAAACACAGAAATGTGTTCAAACTTTTATAACTTGCCAAATTTTATAAACTGAACATGGTAATTAGGGGGTGTGGCCACAAAATGGGTGTGGTCCAAACCGTAACATGCTCCGTGCGGCAAATCTTTTTGTCCCTCTTTCCATTTCCAAAAAGGTTGGGAGGTATGTTTAAAAGTCTCAACAAGTTTCTCAGCAGCCAGAAAAAAACACCATGCGTCATTGGGGGGGCGGAACCTACAGTGCTTCAGGGTCTGAGACTCTGAGACGCGTCATGAGCGGCCCTTTTTATTGAACAAAACAGGAACAAATCTGTCAAACTGGAAATTAGGGGAGCAATAACAAGAAGCTGCCAATACATTTTGTGTAAACAGTTGCTAAATGCCCTTTAAACCAGAAAATGCTACTTTAAACCAGAAAAGTATTGTTATTATGCAGAATAATCTATTTTTCACTGGGCATGTATAGGAAAATAATTCCAGTTATATCCTAACAATATATTTCTACTGTGCCCTAGGGTTGAGTCACTACTATATGTCACCAAACATAAAACAGAAATCTGGTAAGATGTATCTCTGAACCAGATAAACTCTTTTAACCTATCATGCTTAAAGTGTGTTAACATGGTTAGAAATCCATAGTCAGTGAAAGCAATCACATAATTTCCCTTTGCCCTAGGCTCATTGTAAACTGTTCACTAAATATGATCACTGCATACTTTATCTCTACAGCATACAAACAGCAGGTACAAACATACATAATCCATCAATATATTGTCAACCCATTCCTAATCAAGGAAGACAAGCCATAAAATGAATAAAACAACTTAGCATTAATACATATTAAAGTGGCGGTAATTTAGAACAAAATAAAAATGCAGCACTGTGGTCCAAAGTTTGATTCCAGTTTCCTCCCACATTCACAAAACATACAGGCAGGTTAATTGACTACTGGTATGTGTGAATGAGATCAATTCTTTAGACTGCAAGCTCCCTGGGACAGGGGCTGATTTATAATCTCTGTAAAGCACTGGGGCATATGTCAGAGCTATATAAATAGAGAAGAAGGAAAAATAAAAACAATTTGCTGGATTCCCCTTGCACGCAGCAATATACTTTCAGTCTGATCCAAGGAATCATGAATGCCAGAATAAAAAGGCAGAATTAAGAATAAGTTAAAGGTTGTTAGAGGGATTATTTACCTATAAATCATAATAAGCATATATAAAACATGTCCAAAGTATGCAAACAATATTTTAAAGTCATCAGACAGATCTTACATGACAGCAAGGCAGAAGTGGTTCATGAGGGGCCCCAATTCAATGGTTCTTGGCAACTATTCCTGATTGTACCCAAGTATATCCAGGACCAAGCTCATCACCCTTAAAGTGAAGTTCCTTTCAACCAGGCATGCAAGATAATCTGGCACCACTCAAATAATTCAGTAATTAAACCCAAACTTCTATATTCTCAGTCTCAAGAGGTTTATTAAAAAAATACAGCTTCAGAAAAAAGTGCTTATTATAAAAAATATTATATATATATATATATATATATATATATACACACACATACACACATATCTATACTAAACAAACTTTATAACTTGTGATAAATGTTGCTTTCCAAAAAATCATCCAATCCACTTTTAAAGTTATTAACAGAATCTGCCATCACAACATCACTGGGCAGGGCATTCCACAACCTCCTTTCCCTCACTGTGAAGAACCACTTAAACTGCTTCAAATTAAACTTCAGTTCCTCAGGTCATAGGAGTAAACTCTGGTTCTTTGTACTTTGCTAGTTGCACTACTCTACAGGGCCGGAACTAAAGGTAGGCAGAAGAGGCACGTGCCTAGGGTGCAATGCTGGGGAGGTGATAGGTACATACCTCTTAGAACAAGAAACGAGGAACCTGCACACAGAACTGAATGCAAAAGGGGAGAACCCCCTAAATGTTCAATGTGTCAAATGATACACAACGTTTCATAAAGTGCCCGCAGCGGTGGGGGGGAGAAGGGAGCGAAGCGAGGTTTTTTCAATTCGATATTCGACCCTTGATAAATATGCCCCTAAGTAACACTGTTTCATTTATACACGTGTGTGTATGACTGATGCACTATTAAACTGCTTTTAATTCATTTTAATTTAATTGATTCACATCCAGCAGCACAGAAACATGTGCCTCTAGCTCAAAATGTAAACTACCCCATTATGTATTGGCTACTTGCCAAGGCTTTCTGCATTTGAAATTAATTTTTTGCATTAATGTTTTTCACTCTCTAGGGTAAAACATGTTTAACCTTCACTTAATTCATTAACTAAAATACACACACACTTCAAAGAAGGAAGAAAAAAAAACTTTTTTTATGTACACACCCTCTATTGTACAGCACTGTAGAATATGTTGGTAATTTGTATGTATGTGTTATTAATATTAAAAAGGGAGTTCAGTAACAGCTGGAGGGTTAAAGACTGATATGGCTTCTATGCCAGGTTTACAGGCACACAAGAAAGCAAAGTATGTACAGAATTATGTTTTCTGCGAGTAGCAGTTCTGGACAAAGTAATAACAATAATTATAATTTTCTGTCCAGAGCTAGCTAACGAGCTGGTCTGTGAACTCATTCTATCTGCTTACAGAACTCTCACAAAGCTTCCTAATATCAGGGAAGTCGGACATGCAGCCCCCCAGCTCTAGTGCATTTACAGTATCCTGACCGCAGCGCTAGTGCATTTACAGTATAAATAAAAAGTAGCAATAACAAGAAATGTGTAGCCTTACAAAGCATTTGTTTTTAGATTGGGTCAGTGACCCCATTTGAAAGCTGAAAAGAGTCAGGAGGAAATGGAAAATAATTCAAAAACCATACAAAATAAATAATGAAGACCAATTGAAAAGTTGCTTAGCATTGGTCTTTCTTTAACATATTAAAAGTTAACGTAAAGATGAGTCACAAATCACAAACGCTTAGCGCATGATTTTCTGTAATGAGAGGATAAAGTATATATACACAGGGAGTCTATGCTTGTGCTTATTAAACTTAATCCAGCAATGTCCTGGATAAAATCAGACAAAATGCATCATTAAATACTCAACAATACTAACTACAGTGTACAATCAATGTCTGCATTACAGGAGAGCAGTACTTAATATCCATACATTCTGTGTGTGTTACCAGTGCATAACTAATCAAATACCACACATTTCTTATGTTTGTGACTCAAGACCACAATTTGCCTCTGCCTCTAAATCTGATTGAGAATGTTGTCCTGTAAATGATCTCCAAACGATTCAGGCTAATTGGTAGTTACTAGAGATAATTACTACATGGCAGCTCAGAAACGCGTGCAATTGGCATCAGAATTTAATAATCAGCCCTGTAGCATCAGCTTATATTACAGACAAACCTCATTTTATGCTTATAAATTTGCGATGACCTCTAAGCTTATCTTCTCAACAGCTGCTCAGAGCCCACTGAGCATGTGAGTGTCACCCCCCTGTGACAAGTTTGAAGTCCTGGATCATTGCTTTGCTGCAATTGAGTTGCTGAGATTTTAGGCTGGTGCAATAAGTTCAATATGTAAAATATGGCATTCTTAACCATATTTGTTTTGAGGGGTTAGCTCTCCTTTAAAATACATGACCCTGCATTTCCAGTTGCTCCTAGAAAGGGTCATTATCATTTCTGTTAAGTTAAACACAAAGCTGCAAGGGTTTGGATGTCTACATATTCTCTTATACTCCTTCTTTTAGACTGTAAGCTGTTTTGGGCAGATCCCTCCCTATTTCTTGTGCAGATTATTACCGGTGGGTTTTTTTGTATTTAAATCTGTATGTTTAATACATACACGCATTTATTGTACAACGCTGTGGAATATGTTGGAGCTATTTAAATACCTGTTCATAATGATTATGTTACAAAGTTACTAGAATTACAGCCGGGCATTTCTACTTCCTACTTTTTCCAGAAATGACAACTGTTCCTTTGTTAACCCTCTAAATAAAAACTACACAGCCATGAAACTGGGTAGAAAACATACCCCCTCATATGAGAAATAGGAAGAATGCAGTTAGTGCATTAATTCAGGTTTTCCCCAGTATTACGCCTCTTTTCATGATGATAAACCAGTGATCCCCAACCAGTAGCTCGTGAGCAACATGTTGCCTTGGATGTTGTGGCCTCAAAGCAGTGCTTACATTTGGAAATCTGGCTTAAAAGCAAGTTTTAATTGCATAAAAACTAAATATAGTGCCGAGTAAAGCCTCCTGTAGGTTGCCAGTCCACATAGGGACTGCCAATCACAGCCCTTATTTGGCACCCAAATGGACTTTTTCATGTTGCTCTCCAATTCTTTTTATAATTACATGTGGCTCATGGGTTAAAAAGGTTGGAGACCCCTGTAATAAACTGACCCACCCTCTTCATTTCTCTTATAATCGTGTTATTCCTGTGCAATTGCTCTAGGGTACCAGTCAAGTTACCAAGACAGCTAAAACATATTAATCAGCTAGTGATAAGCCCCATTATCTGTGCTCCTTCTCAGCATCCAAACCCCCAGCCTTTGTAACAAAGCTGAGGTGCAAGTGCTATACACCAGCACAAGATAAGCTGCTTGATGAGAATGGGAGGCCGCTGATGGTTGCCTGGGGGTGCTGCAAGTTATAAAGATGCAATAAATAGAGAATCACATCTTGCAGTTTACTGATCTCACCAATGATACAGTGATTTAATATCCATGTCCATCAAGATGAGGAAAATGAAATAGTCCAGGCACCAGGGACTTATATAATAATAAACACAAACTATGTGTTTCACCCTCTGTAGGTGAATGGTAGCTGCCAAGCGCACAGCAATCTATGTGGAGTCTCACTGCAGCTCAAACAGAAAGCAATTCACCCCGTATGAAGTAGCAGCAGGTTAGCAGACAGTGAGGTGCCCAAGGAAACAATAAAGTTCCAGACATCCTGTGAAAGTAGTGCCTTCATCCCCACACATATAATCCCTGGATAATCTCCTGACCGAGCTCGGTACACTGTTTAATAATCCGTGTTGGGGGGGGGGAGTACAGAATGTTTAACAAAAACGGGAGAGGTAGGAATTATGAACACTCACCCTCCGCCTGCGTCTTTAGACATGTTGGTCCCTGTTGTGGTAAAAGCGCAATCAGCACAGTCTGTCCCAATAGCCGGAGCCCTTGTACTCTCACTCACTCACTTTCACACTAACACAGGCAGGGGGCGGGGCCGTCCTCCTCGCTCGCTGATTGGCAGCTACCTTGCTTTTCACAGCCGGTCCTTCAGGCGAGTCTATCAGCTGGAGGTAAGCAAAGGGGGGAATAAAAATCACTGGGCTGTGCGAAGTTTTCGGCAGTGGGATGTCATAGGGGCCCATTAAATAAGGGGCAGATTTATCAAGGGTCGAAGTGAATTCGAGGGAATTTTCTAAGTAAAAAAATTCGAAATTCAAAGACATTTTTTGGATACTTTGACCATCGAATAGGATACTACGACTTCGAATTTTCTTCGTAAAAATACTTCGAATATTAGACCATTCGATAATCGAAGTACTGTCTCTTTACGAAAAACTTCGATTTCAATACTTCGCCAAATTAAACCTGCCGAAGTGCTATGTTAGCCTATGGGGATCTTCTACATCCATTTTCTAAGTCTATACTCATCGAAGGAAAATCGTTCGATCGTACGCTAAAATCTTTTGAATCAAATCCATTTAATCGTTCGATTGAACGATTTTACTTTGATCGTTCGAATTTGGCCAAATTCGGTGAAAAATACTTTGACTTCGAATATCGAAGTCGAAGTATTTCAATTCGATGGTCGAATTTAAAAGTATTTTACACTTCGAAATTCGACCCTTGATAAATCTGCCCCCAAGGGTCGGAGTGAATTCGAAGTGAATTTTCGAATTCAAAACTTTTTTGGGTACTTTGACCATCGAATAGTCCTAAATTCAATTTGAATTGAAAAACCTTTGAATATTCAACCATTCGAAAATACCGTCTCTTTAAAAAACGTTGACTTTGACACTTTGCCACCGTAAACCTGCCGAATTGCTATGTTAACCTATGGGGACCTCCTAGAACCCATAGGCAGTATTTGGCTACGTTTTTAGAAGTGGAAGTATTTTCGATTTAATCGATCGAACAAAAACAGCCGTTTTCAATTGTAAAAATACTTTGACTATCGAAGTATCAAATTTGATGGTCGAATTTCGACGTTTTTAAATTCGAATTTTGAGCTATTTTTTGTGTACTTCGCCTAGGGAATAGTCCAAATTCTATTAGATTTTGAAAATAATTAGAATATCAAAATTTATCATGTACTGTCTCTTTAAAAATTCGACCATTTGCCATATTCAACCTGCCGAATTGCTGTTTTAGCCTATGGTGGACCACCTAGAACCTACTTGGAGTCAATTGGTGGGCTATGAAAAATCTAAATTTTTTTTGAGAAAAACTTTGAATCGAATTCGATCGAAAGTGCTTCCTTCGATTCGTACGATTCAAATGCGGCCAAATACGGACTTATTCGATTGAAAACTGACCTATTTGACCCAAAAAAAACTTTAACTTAATTTCGGTTGGTCTTTTTGAATTTAAATTTCGAAGATTTTTCAATTCGAAATTCGACCCTTGATTTCGATAAATTGATTTTTGATAAATTTTGATATTCAAATTTTCTAAATTGGACTATTCCCTAGTCGAAGTACATAAAAAATAGCTTGTAATTCCATTCGAAAATTCACCACGACCTTTGATAAATCTGCCCTTAAAGTTGGCACTCAGTTCCTTTATAGCTATGATGTAATATGACTTTAATCTCTTTATAGAGCATAACTACATATGCACATAGAGTGAAGTCTCAATTTAACATTACCAGAAAAATGTCTCATTATTTTCTAAAAACCACTTCAGCCAAACTCCCATCCACATTTTTACTGTATTTATTAATAAATTAACTCGAAAAAATCTGTTGCAGGAAATTGTATAATTTTTTAGGCTTTGACGCTGAAAACTGTTTTTTTTGTTTTTCCGGAGTATCTCCCTAAAACTATCAATTATTCAGATTATTGTATGAGAACCAGTGCAGATCATGATATTGTCCACTTGTAAAAGGGACATTTGCCATTGACTTGTACATGATCTTGGCGGGTTTGAGATGGAGTACTTTTGTATTCTGACTTTTAGCAACCTCTGGATTTTAACATCACAAAAATTTAAAATTTCAATTTTTCTATGAAAAAAAAAGTGTGTATGACATGACTTCAATGAGTTAGAAGGTCCCTGATAAGGCTTTACAAGAAAGTAAAATCGTTATTATGGGAATTTAGGAAAATGGGGACACATAATTGACCAAACAGTATTCATTGGGACAATTAGATTTGAATCTCCTGCACTATATAAACACTACACTGTGCCAAATTGATATAAAATAAATACAGTTATGCATTCGTTAATTAGAGGAAACAGAGGAGTTTTGGATTATGGGATTATAGCATAATATGGCTGGAGCACTGTGAATAGGGACCGTGATGATGCACGCATGCCATATGGTGGTATTTTTTGGAAATTTTTCCTGCAGTTATAAATATAAAGACAGTCTATGGTGAGAACTGTGAGCTATAGAGTCTCTACACAGGCTCACTCTGGGCTAGGGCTAGTAATGGACTTCTGTAATGCACTTTATTAGGCAAGCAATCTATGCAAGTGTGCAATGAGTGAGTTTAATCTGACCTTTAGCAGTCAATTCATGCAGCAGGGCCCCCCAGCTGTAGGCATGCTACTTGGTTACAGTGTTCGTCATTTGGGGGTTAATGGCACACGTACCTCCTCATTGAGTGAAACGAGTACAAGGCTTGTCAGTGGTACTCCTGGAGATAGATAATACAAGGACATTTACACTGGGAATCTGTGCTGCACATTTCAATTAACAAATGGCTCATCCATGTCGAATTGGAATAGCAGTCCTGTGGATCAGCAGAAATATAACTAGAGGTAGCCATATCGCCAAACGAGCAGATCTTTCCCCGATATGCCATTAATAAACATGGCTATATCGGGGGCCATCTGATTGTTCCAACGATCCAATTACGATGTGCCGTGGGCTCCGGCGGGATCGGTCGGGTCAAAATCAAACCTGACCGATCGACCAAACGACCGATCTCCGTCAGACGAAAGATGTCGGCACACGCCACACACGATCCGAAAATTGTACGAATCCTCAATTCGTACGATAGGATCTGTGTGTCTATGGCCACCTTAAGACTACTACTTAGTTCCACAGCTCAGTGTCCAAGAAGCTAATGGAAAAGCTATGCTGCAGATTAGCAACAATACAGCTATATCCTTGCAGCACTTCAGGGATTTATGATCCACTGTTTAAAGGGAATATCTGGTTAGATTGTGTTGTTTTAATTGTGCTCCAATATATGACACAGCTCCGTTCAAGGATTTTTAGTTTAAAAAGCCTTTATTTAGCACACGGCTTTCATGATCTGCCCGGGCCAAGAAGAGCTAGTCTTGGCCTTGGCCCGGGTCTTGCCGCCATGAGTCGTTGGGTTATTTTGCGTAAACGAGAGACTTTGAATCATGTCAGGAAGAGGTAAACAAGTTGGCAAGACCCCGGGCCAAGGCCAAGACTCGCTCATCTCGGGCCGGGCAGATCATGAAAGAGATGTGGAAAGTGGGTGAGTGCTGACTAGAAAATTGCTGTGGCAGAAATAAGAATATGGTATACATCTGTTATAGTGTTCTCTTTTTGGAGTTGATGCATTTAAGGCATGTGATGTGGATCATTACATGGTTTTATTAAGTACAAGAAGCAGAAAAGTAATATTTTAAAATGAAAAGCACAACATTGAGGAGTAAACAAATCATAATTATTGTGTAATTCTATGCTTAAAAACATGGCAGATTGGCTGGTGAAAGCACAGAGAAGTCAGAAGTTTTTTTTCTTTCTGTTAACATGAATATGCAAACACTTAGGGGCCGATTCACTCAGCTCGGGTGAAGGGTTCGAATGAAAAATACTTCGAATTTCGAAGTATTTTTTGGGTACTTCGACCATCGAATGGGCTACTTCGACCTTCGACTTCGATTCGAACGATTCGAAGTAAAAATCGTTCGACTATTCGACTATTCGATAGTCGAAGTACTTGCCCTTTAAAAAAAACTTCGACCCCCTACTTCGGCAGATAAAACCTACCGAAGTCAATGTTAGCCTATGGGGAAGGTCCCCATAGGCTTGCTAAGCTTTTTTTGATCGAAGGATTTTCCTTCGATCGTTGGATTAAAATCCTTCGAATCGTTCGATTCGAAGGATTTAATCGTTCGATCGAACGAAAAATCCTTCGATCGTTCGATCGCAGGATTTGCGCTAAATCCTTCGACTTCGATATTCGAAGTCGAAGGATTTCAATTCGAGGGTCGAATTTCGAAGTATTTTTAACTTCGAAATTCGACCCTTCGTGAATCGGCCCCTTAGGGGCAGATTTAGCAAGGGTCGAATTACGAAGTGGAAAATACTTCGAAATTCGACCATCG
The DNA here is from genome assembly GCA_038501925.1 of Xenopus petersii. Taxonomy (NCBI): domain Eukaryota; kingdom Metazoa; phylum Chordata; class Amphibia; order Anura; family Pipidae; genus Xenopus; species Xenopus petersii. The sequence continues at coordinate 79,170,667 of CM076679.1, forward strand.
AATAGAATCCTCTGACATTCGAAGTATTGAAGTCGAAGTTTTTTTAAAGAGACAGCACTTCGATTATCGAATGGTTGAATAGTCAAACGATTTTTACTTTGAATCGAAGTAAATTCGAAGTCGTAGTATCCTATTCAATGGTCGAAGTATTCAAAAAATTACTTTGAAATTCAAAGTTTTTTTACTTCGAAAATTCACTCGAACCTTAGTAAATCTGCCCCTTACTGTGGTCTTCTTTAAAGGAGAAGGAAAGGCTAAAATTAAGTAAGCTTTATCAGAAAGGTCTATATAAATACACCAGTAAACCCTCAAAGTAATGCTGCTCTGAGTCCTCTGTCAAAAGAAACACCACATTTCTTTGCTTTTATTGTGTACACATGGGCTTCTGTATCAGACTTCCTGTTTCAGCTTAAACCTCCAGGGCACGGCCTTGAGCATGCTCAGTTTGCTCCTCTCCCCCTCCCTCCTCCCATCCCTACTGTAATCTGAGCTCAGAGCTGTTAGTAAGCAGGGAGAGACTCAGGCAGGAAGTGATGTCACACCAAGCATATATGGCAGCTTCTGTCTTAAACAAACAGAGACAGTGCCTAGAGCTGTTTACTCAGGTATGGTAAAGCATTCTGCAGAATAAATATAGCGTTCTAGCTTGCACTATTGTGGCTATTCTATTGGCAATAAACTGTCTTGGAGCTTTCCTTCTCCTTTAAGTAAGATTTAGAATGTCTGTCAGGATTTAGTACGTATAATGCTAACGATTTCTGAAATAGTGGAAATTGTAGCCAGAGAAAATGCAGTAGGCCACACTCGCTTATAAAGGGGCAGGCGGGGGAAAAACTAAGATGTTGCCCGACCTTGCCAGAAATTTTCACATCAATTGCACACACACATGTTATGGAGCTCAAAGGCTGCGTCTCCAGAAGTTGCTTTCAATCCAGTACTTTGTGCAGCAAGCAAGCTCCTATGGGGATATCTGGGACCCTGATGTACTTGTTATAGCCCCCTATTTTTTACTTCGACCTTCGATCTCCCAAACTCCCCCAATTGCCTCCATACAGGTTCTAGGAGGTCCCCCATAGGCTAAAACAGCACGTTGGCAGCTTTTAGGAGGCGAATGGTCGAAGTCGAAGTTTTAAAGAGACAGTACTTCAAAAAAAAATTCAACCTTCGAATTTCGAAGTTTTTTCAAATTCGAATCGAAGTTGGACTATTCCCTAGTCAAATACCCAAAAATTACTTCGAAATTCAAAGTTTTTTACTTCGAAAATTCACTTCGACCTTTGATAAATCTGCCCCCAAATGTATACAGGTATGGGACATTCCGAATAACAGTATTTCTGTAATTTGGATCTTCATACCTTAAATCTATTAGAAAATCCTTTTGACATTAAATAAACCCAATAGGCTGGTTTTGCTTCCAATAAGAGTTAATTATATCTTAGTTTGGATCAAGTATAAGGTATTGTTTTATTATTACAGAGAAAAAAAATTGTATACAATGGAGTCAATGGGAGACATTCCGTAATACAGAGGTTTCTGGATAAAGGGTTTCCGAATAACGGATCCTATCCCTGTATAAAGATTTGTTAGTTGTTTAATTAATGTGTTTTTTTCCAACTGACAAACAGTATGGCTGGGTTTGCTGCAGGAAAAGCCATTAGGTTGCACTCATAAATCATTGAAAACTGTAAGAAATACAAATAAGGGAGTCTATTTGTGTATCCCCTACAGTTTTCCCTTTGAAGTTAATTTATATTTGTGTGTTTGGTTTGTAAAAACTCAATAGAGCTGTTTTTTTAACATGTACAAAGAAAGAGATGATTCATCCCTGAATTTATGTTTGCTGTAAAAAATGGGAATATCATATTAGTGTCCCTAAATGACTTCTGTGCCCTGACTTACTTCCCCAGCTTCTCCAGTAGAAATGAGTCGAGCTGACTGCAATCTTCTCATTGTATAATGTATAGTCTATGTTATGCTGTAGCCAAATGACACCCATACTGATTGTACAGATTGCTTGAGTGCATGTACCTGCTGAGAAAGGGTCTAGAAACAGACCCAGTGATATGTGTCATGAATGTCTATTTCAGCCACATTGCTTTCTGCATGGAAGAATATTTGTCAAATGTTTCTAGCTTGGGGAATAAACTTGCAGAACAAGCGTTGTACCATGAATTAAATTTTTTTTGATGCTGTGCCAAATTGCTACAGGCCCATCCTATAGGTATTATGAAGTTTATACATGCAGTGCAAATTTATATAATAAAGGATCAAGAACGTGACTCTTTTAAGTGACATTTGTATTTAGTCCACACACAGATAGGCTTACCACGGAGTTATTATGATCCAAAAGGGGCTACTCTTTCTCCTGTAACATCTTCCAACTTATACCCCCAAAATGAACACTAAGGGGCAGATTTATCAAGGGTCGAATTTCGAAGTAAAAAATACTTTGAAATTCGACCATCGAATTTAAATACTACAAATTTGAATATCGAATTCAAACTTTTTTCATAGAATTTGGGTACTCTGCGGTCGAATTAAAATCGTTAGATCGAATGATTAAATCTTTCGAATTGAACGATTCAAACAATTTTATCGCACGATTGAACGATTTTACTTTGACTCAATAAACTTAGAAAAATGCTGTAGAAGGTCCCCATAGGCTAACATAGCACTTCGGCAGGTTTAATTTGGCAAAGTATTGAAGTCGGAGTTTTTTCGAAGAGACAGTACTTTGATTATTGAATATTCAAACTATATTACTTGAAATTGAATTTGAAGTAAATCCGAAGTCGTAGTATCCTATTCGATGGTCGAAGTAACCAAAAAATTACTTTGAATTTCGATTTTTTTTTTACTTTTTTATTTAATTTCCTCGAATTCACTTCGACCCTTGATAAATCTGCCCCATAAGCAACAGATTTTATCAAATTAAGTGACATATTAAAAAATCTTATCAAACCACCATTGTGGGGCACATTTACTTAGGGTCGAAGTTAAATCCGAATATCTAAGTCGAAGGATTTACCGCAATTCGTTCGATCGAACGATTCGAAGGATTTTTATCCATCGATCGAACGATTTTCCTTCAACCAAAAATTTGTTAGAAAGCCTATGGGGACCTTCCCCATAGACTAACATTGAGGTTCGGTAGGTTTTACTTGGTGAGGTAGGGGGTCGAAGTTTTTTTAAAGAGTACTTCGACTATCGAATGGTCGAATAGTCGAACGATTTTTAGTTCGAATCATTTGATTCAAAGTCGTATTCGAAGGTCAAAGAAGCCAATTCGATGGTCGAAATAGCCCAAAAAATAATTCGAAATTCTGTTTTTTTATTCTATTCCTTCACTCGAACTAAGTAAATGTGTGATGCCTGTGTGATGATCTCAGAGATCACCTGAGCAGAAATACTGCAGCTCTAACTGTAACAGGAAGAAGTGTGGAAGCAAAAGACTCAACTCTGTCTGTTAATTGGCTCATGTGACCTAACGTATGTTTTTTTTGGTTTGTTTGTGTGCACCGTGAATCCTGCAATCCCAGGGGACGGCCCTTATTTTTTAAAATGGCAATTTTCTATTTGGGATTACCCAATGGCACATTTTCCTATGGGGTTAATGGCAGACTTCTGTCAACCATGTAGCATTTTAGATTTCAGGTTTAAAAAACATAAAATGAAAAATAAACATTAAGACCAAATAAAAATGGCCTTAGAATTTTGTGGTCTTTGTCAGTGATCCTCAACCAGTAGCTCGCAGGCAACATGTTGCTCACCAACCAGTTGGATGTTGCTCCCATTGGTCTCAAAGCAGATGCTTGTTTATGAATTCCTGGCTTGGGGAAAGTTTTGGCTGCATAAAAACCATGTGTAATGCCAGAGTCTCCTGTAGGCTGCCAGCCCACACAAGGGTTACCAAAGAGGCAATCACAGCACATACTCGGAACGCCACAGGAAAATATTACATACTTCTGTTGCTCCACAAATCCTTTAATGTTGCTCACATTGGGTACCCCTGCTCTATGCCATAAAACAAGTTAATTTTAGGGTAAACTGCCCCTTTAAATGTGTTTCGTTACCCTTAATAGAAATGTTAAGCGGTGACTATAGAGCTATTTTTTTCATGTGTTCCTAGGTGCTACTGGCTTAGCTTCACCTATCCATATGACTCCATTGTTCCATGTGTGCTTGCAGTCCCCTTGATATCCCCTAACATGCAGCCAGCAAGGGGTAGAGGTTGCATTTAGCTACACAAGTTCTGCTTGTAAATCTGGACCCTAAAAGATGAGTAAAAAGGTGCCACTGTCTCAGTGCAATATTCTTTAACACTGTACAAAGTCCCCCCCCCCCAACACATAGTGGAAAAGGGACACGACAAGGGACAAGGCCAATGCAAAAGTGATTGGTCATGGAAAGATCAAACAAAACAAGAAGAAGAAAGTTTGCTCAGGGGGGTGATGAGATGTACCATAGAACTATGCAAAATATTTATGAGTGCTATGTATATTTTACCTTAAAGGGGTGGTTCACCTGTGAGTTAACTTTTAGTATGTTATAGAATGACCAATTCTAAGCAATTTTTTTACAATTGAGTTTCATTATTTTTTTTTATATAGTGTTTGAATTATTTACCTTCTTCTTCTGATTCTTTCTAGCTTTCAAATGGGGGTCACTGACCCCATCTAAAAAAACAAATGCTCTATGAGGCTATACATTTATTGTTATTGCTACTTTTTATTACTAATCTTTCTATTCCAGACTCTCATACAGATCAATGCATGGTTGCTAGGGGAATTTTGACCCTAGCAACAGATGGCTGAAATTGCAAGCTGGAGAGGTGCTGAATAAAAAGCTAAATAACTCAAAAACCACAAATAATAAAAAATGAAAACCAATGCAAAGTGTCTCAGAATATAACTCTCTACATCATACTAAAAGTTAACTCAGTGGTGAACCACTTAGAGTCCTGCGCAGGTCCATTTTTTGGAACCCGTACCCGACCTGTACCCGCAACCTGTAATCCGCATTCTTACCCAGTTGGACCCGCTAGCCGACCCGCAAGTACCTTATCCGCAACCTGGAACCGCTGTCATTGTAAACTGGAAGTGACATCATCAGAAGTAGGCGTGATCAGAAAAAAGGAGTAAAATCACTATTGAGAAGACCCGCATCCTGACCTGCGACCCGCAAACCCACAGATCGGCATCTATACCCACACCTGGAACTTCTACCCACAACCCGCAGGGTACCCGACCCGCTGCAGGATTCTAGAACAACCCTTTTAATGAATACTAAGAATAGAACATTATTGCCGAGACAATTATATTCAATGCAAATTATATTGAATCCAGAGTGAATTAAATGCCTGATTTATTCCACAGATTTGATTGACATGCCACCATTTGCCCTCTTTATTTTAATATTTTGTAACCCCTTTGTGGCCCCCCTCTGTGCCCAAGGTTGTACATTACATTATTTATCATTACAGGTCCTGAGTCCCCTTTGTGAGGTGAAAGGGTACTGGGAAACTCTCTTCTCTGGCAGTGCCTCCAGCTAATGGGATCCAGGATTACACCTGCGGTGGCCCCATTAGGAAAACATTCAATACACACACTTGCTTTATAGGCTAAGCCTTCCCAAACTTGGCTGAAAATTGAGATTCAAGAAGAAAACCACTTTACTTCCTCCCCCACCCCCAAAGTCCCAGTACAGCTTCAAGAGAATTGGCTAGGCTAGTGGAAGAAATGTGAAGCTTCCTACAGCCTAGTCAATCCCCTAGTGGCAGGACTGGGACTTGCACTTTGAGAGGAAAACAAGCTTAGTCTGTCTGCTGCCATGATTAACTGTTCCTGGGATATGTGTGTCTTCTCTGCCTTTTGGCTAAGATTAAGTGGCCGATTCACTAACTTTGAGTGAAGGATTCGAAGTTAAAAATGGAAGCTGGAGCTGCTGTGCCCCTACGGGGTGCCTGATTCACCATGGGAACATGCACATTGCACATACACTTCACACTTTTAATCTTCCTTTAAACACATCTTTTTCTTTGCTCTGGCCTTTTGGCTAGGCAGGAAAAAAAATTTATGCAGGCACGTTTCAGGGGCTGCTGCCCCAGGCACGTTTCAGGGGCGCTATTGCGCTCGCTGCGCTAGAAGAGCCGAATTTCCGTTTTAAAAAACGGAAATTCGGCTCTTAAAGTTACCAGAGGCGGCTTTTTGCCGCCCCTGGTAACTGGCCGCTCCGTGCCGCCTGAGGCAAGATTCTCACCTTGCCTCATGGCCGGAGCGGCCCTGAATTTATGGGTGTCCTTTTTTGTGTGTACGTGATTCTTTTTCACAGGTTTGGGTGTTGGAGTCCTTCAGCTCGACCCCAGTATGGAGAGGGAATCAAAATGCAAGGTCACTAGTAAAAAAATGCAAAGGGACCTGTGTTGTGATAGAAGAGAAGATGGATTGGGTAAAAGAGAAAAGGGGATAAAAATAGAATGTATAGGTGATGGTGGAAAGCAGTATAAAAAGAGAGAGAGAGAAATGAAAAGTGAGGAATACAGTAGTGGCACCTGCAGATAAGTAACTAGCAAGAGAGTAAAAGGATAAATAGGAGTGTACATGGGACAGAAGAAAAAACACAGTAAATGCACTTTCTTGTATGACATTCCCTGTGTTTATAGGACATAAGCTAGAGAGGTAAAATCAAAGCATGCTGGCAAGGAGTGGGTTAAGTAGCCTTCTCAAGCACAAAAATCACCCTCTGCCTATAGTGCACATGCAGTGTCGGACTGGCCCACAGGGATACCAGGAAAACTGGTGGGCCCAGGTGTCAGTGGTTCCTCATGTTGTTAAACTTTTGGCCTATTTCATGGCCATTCCTTATTTCTATGAGATCAAATAGGCTAAATAGTTGGAATAATGGATTATAGTATGTAAAGAAAAGAGACTAGGAGAATAGAGGTTGAGTGAGGAGAGGAAGAAAATAGTAGAGAGGATGGGCCCCTGGTCTAAAACTTTTGGTGGACCCCTTGTGTCCCAGTCCAACACTGTGCACGTGTCCACAGGGTAGGGAGAGGGCATGAGTCTCGAAGGTGGGGGGCCTGGCCATCTTTTGTTTGTACCACTGGAAATTTACTGTATGTACCGTATAGAAGCAGGATTGAGTGGAATCGGGCAAGGGGAAATTTTAGGACAGAACATGCACAGTTAAAGGGTTAAAAAAAGAAACTACCATTGGAAGCACTAAATACAGGCAGAATTAGTCAGAGTAATATGGACAGTAATTCTCAAAATGAGTTTTCTATGTTCATTAAACCTTGAGGCTGAATCTGCTCCTATTTCTCACTTGTTGCAGACAAGAATGCAGCTGTGCATGTTAGACCCTACTTGAATTTTAGTAGACTAAAAACAAGGGAGGGCCCTGCTAACTTAGTAGTATGCAGCCCCATGATTCCTGATGGCAGCCCATGGCTCCCCTTATTGAACTTCTGGTAAAATTCTTTGCAATGACTCACCCATATACCGTTTGATTTTACTGGGATTTGCAGAAACAAGAAACTTTGAATTCTGTTTTGTCATATTTGTATGCACATCATTCATTGAAAATGTATTTAATATTACAATATACCCTCAAGGCTGAATGCATCTAGTCAGTTCTCAGTAGGAGCCCACTCATTTATAATATACAGTATATATGCAATAAATGTATTGTGCTTAGAATAAGCCTTGTCTTCCTAAGCGTCAATTATATTAAACACATCAAATAAATAAATAATAAATCAATGATAATACCTTACAGGGTATGTGTGCCCTCTAGTTCCTAGCTTGACAGGTTCTTTGGGAGCTGGGTTTGCCCCGCAGAGCATTGCACAGCATGTAATACCTTAGGCAAAATCCTTGAATTAAGTTTTACGTGTGATCCATCCTTGAAACTAAAGTGTACTTAAGGTCAATTCAAAGTGTATTTGTCAAAAAGAAACCATGACAGCCATGTTGGACTTGACAGACATTAAGTAATGTAAAGTAATGTTTTATGAGTTTAAAATAAATATCATTTCCATTGTGATAAATCCCAGGTAGATTAAATCGTATGTGCTACAATAGATGAACAGGTTTGGACTAAGCTCCAAAACCCTTTGTCTGAGACTGGGATGATTCATGCAATGAAATATACCATGTAATATTTATTATTTCTGTCTAGTGCCCATGTCAGGATCCCTCCATTCTTTTCTTACAAATGGGGTCTTTAAATACATGTAATAAATGTTATTTTATTGTACACATTAATATGTAGGTTTTTTGCCCCCTTCTGCTACGGCCATATTTTGTAAGCCTATATGCCAATTTTGAGCCTTAAGTTAATTGACTTATATCCAGCACAGCCCAAGATATGGGGGAGCACTGACCTCAGCAACCAAAAAATTGCTATTGATTGGTGATCCTACAATTTTATTGGCAATGTTTATGCTTTTCATTCAGGCCCTCTACTGTTAATTGCTATAGTAAAATAGACCATAGCAACCATATAGCTACTGAAGTCTAGGACGCTATTGAACAAAAAGCTACATAAATAAAAAAGAAAAAAACAAAGACTCCATACATCATACCAAAAGTTAATTTAAAGTTAAACTACCCCTTTAACAGTATAATAAAATATTCTACAAAACTGTTCAATGCAATTATAAACATGGCACTCGGACAGCAATGTTGCTATATAGCGCTAAAAAATCTGCCAGCATTTGACATATGCCTTTGTACCTATTGAAGCATGTCTGAGGCTGAGACCTCATGCTGTTGTGCATCAAGGGTAATTTCAGATACAGCTGGAGGCAGGGTGCATTATGTTGCCCCTTTTTCAGGGCAGAGGTTGTGTGTATGCTGCTGGGTGTAGTGTGTACTTAAAGAAGGTGTGTCTGGAAGGCAAAGTGCAATGGAATGAAGTATAATGTAGCAATTCTCTGCACTATGAATCATCCATTACTGCTCCTCCTGTTCCATGGATCACACCCAAAGGATCCTGGCACAGTGATGCACTTGCCCACTGGAAGTATTGTGCCACATCTTATATGAATACTTCTAATAATACACAAATAACCATTGCAGGAGAATGTATCCAAGCCTTTATTTGTCTTTGATTATCTGAATGACAGCTGCTCTAAAAGCTAGTAGAGTTGAAAATGCAATGCAGTATATAAACATAGTTTTCACAAAGCTTCATACTGTAACATAGTAAGTTAGGTTGAAAAAGGCAAAAGTCAATCAGGTTCAACCTTTTATATCTATCTGGATTGATCCGTGGGCATAATCCACTACAATGGGTCTATATAGGCCAGGCATGTGATGTAAACATTGGTTGAATGACTGTAACAACACACATGGCCCATCAATTTGAAGCAACAAACAAGTGAATCTTGCAATGTACTGAGTGGTTTTTAAGTTGTTAGACTTGTGATTCTAGTCTTTTAACTGCTACCTAAGACTGATGCTGCTTTTCTTTAAAAAGATACACCAATATGGGTTATTATTTCTTGGGTGCCTACATATTCTTACAGTCATCCCGGCAAGAGTGGTTAAGTGTGTGAACAGTACATAACCTTTTCTGCGATTTCTGTACTGCACCTGCACCCTCCTAGAATTGGTGCAGAGGTAACAGATAAGCAACTAGAATAGTTGGTGGTGCCAAACAACTAGGTAACCAGTGATTTTACCTTACCTTCTTGTTTAATTCATTTCAATGCGGTTTGTTTACCCCTTTCGGCACAATCCTGCTCCTGCTGGCAGCCATTGAATGATAACAATGCAAATATAACTTGGAGTTTCCTGTTAATGTAGAGACCCTGAGATTTAGGCAGTTTTCCCTGTATTTCCCAGTTTTTTACAATTTTATTCAAAGGATTTTTTTATATTCTGATTTTTTAAAAAAAACAAACAAACAAAGTTTGAGTTTATTCGAAGTAGTAAGCACCTCAAACCTTTAGGCATTTAAACATTAGTTTAAGTGGCTTATTTACTAAAGTCCATTTTTTCATGAAAAAAACTCAACCTTTTTCTGATTTATTAAACTCTGAGGCTGCTTAAAGTCTGAATAAAAAAGTACTGCATCTCAAATCTGCCAAGGTCATGTAGACATAAAGGGCAGATGTCCCTTTTACAATTGGAAGATACAAAATGCACTGGGTTTTGTACAATAATACGATTAATTCTTGGTTTTTGGACAAAAATCCAAAATAATCTGAGTTTTCAGGAATCAAATCTGAAAAAAAAAAATCTGAAAAATTTGGATTTTTTCATGATTTTATAAAGTCTTTTCCTGCACCAGATTTTGAGAGTTAATTTATTGATGAATAAGGTAAAAATGTGGATGCGAGTTTGGTCAAAGTAAATATAATAAACTATGAGAAGTTTTTGGATTTTAGTAAATAACCCCTAAGTCTTTTGGGGGTAACAACTTGGCTGAAAGTGACTGTGATAGTACTGTAATACGACTATTAATGTTAAACTGGGTAGCCCCTAAGCTATCTCTATTACAATTACACCAAAGACTTAATTATATTCAAAATATGCACACTAGCTCGACAGCAATGCCAACATATAAAGGTAAAACTGGACAACCTATGGATATGTTGGGGGCCCTAAAATTAATTTGCTGTGGGCCCAATAACATTTAGTTACGCCACTAGATAGATGTAAAAAAAGGTTTGATTTCTGGTGTCAGTATCTCTAAGGAAAGGGAATTCGATGGGGAAAAAAGGGAGAGGGTAGGGAATATAAAAGCCAGTTTTCAAGGATCATGATCCAACTGATTTATTAAACAATGAGCTCTTTCACCCTTTGATAAATATACTAGGGATGCACCGAATCCAGGATTCGGTTCGGGATTCGGCCGAATCCTTCTGTCCGGCCGAACCGAATCCGAATCCTAATTTGCATATAATTAGGGGCAGGGAGGGAAATTGTGTGACTTTTTGTCAGAAAACAAGGAAGTAAAAAATGTTTTCCCCTTCCCACCCCTAATTTGCATATGCAAATTAGGGTTCGGATTCGGCCGAATCCTTTGTGAAGGATTCAGGGGTTCGGCCGAATCCAAAAAAGTGGATTCGGTGCATCCCTAAAATATACCCACTGAAAATCTCCATTTATTAATGCAGGGGCTGTCCAACTGGAGGCCGGCCAGAAAGCTGGAAAGCTTCATGTAGTAAGCTAAGCTTATAGCAATATTCAACATCACAATGGCCATTGTACTGATTGGCATCAACATATACAACAGGGTATGTACATTGGATCTGCACCTTTATTAGGAACTTTAAGAGGCCCATTTATCAAAGGTCAAATTTTGAATTCATGGTATTTTTTTTATCTAATTTTCAATCAAATGGTTCCAACCCGAAAAATCTGAGTCGATCGATCAAGTTTTTCTTATACAAAAGGCTTCTGTGTATCATTATATCTTTGCTTAATCTTGGTACATTGCATTTTATATGTGGGGAAACAGGCCCCCTTTTCCCCTGCAGCACTGGTCTAATACATTTGCTTTTTGATTAGATGGTGTTATATTGCTTATAACTCATTTGGGCCTATTTTGTTAGGGTTAGGGTTTAGACTGTGGTTATCTAATTTGTATTGTGAGACACCCACCTGACCTTCATTATGATTGATCGCATAGCCATGCTCTTTAGCGTGTTAGGGCCCTTACACAGAGGCGTTCTGCGCTGCACTCCCCTATGTCCTGTTTAAAGCTGTTCGCCCGCAGTGGAGTGCAGGCCCAGATGAGTGCGTCTGAGCATGTGCTCCCCTGCGGTTGAATGGCGTTAAACAGAACACAGGGGAGAACGCCCCTGTGTAAGAGCCCTTAGGATCTTACATTACATTTTCACAATAGTTCCCCTTTAAGGAGGCTATAGACGGGTTAAATCTGCAATTTATCGGCCCATGTATTAAGCCTACAGAAATGGCTGCCTGTCTGATATCTGGCCGAAAATAAGCTAGACTCAATCAGACTGTTTAAAATTCCCACTGGATGAGAATCACATCAGCACTGTGACCAAGAAAACATGCATGAATAAAAGAAATGCATTGGTAAGAATGTGGAATCTACGGTATATATTAAGTTGTTCCTCATTAAATGAGTAACCTAACAATGGGACAGCTGTGCACCACCTAGGCAAATGAAGTCTGCATATTTTAAAAAAACAAAGTATGAGGCTCAATTATAGCGACTGGCAACCAATCAAGTGTTTTTTTTTTATTGTTCTACCTACAGCTGATTGAAATAAAGCCAAACATTGACTGGTCTCTGTGGGTAACAACACAGGTGCAAATTTGTCCACTGTTCAGGAATGATCCCGATTGTCAGGTGAATTGCTGAAGTGTCTCCTGCAATGGAAGCTGTGTACTTACAGCTCACCTACAGTATTAGATACAGGTCTCCCTTGTACCAGAATGTGCTGTGCTTCTACTGATTGTGGTATTGTATATGTATACAATGTGGCAAAGGTGGTCACAGGTTCCGGAATGAGGATTCCGGTGATTTAAAGGGTGAACTTCTGTAGTCAATTTGCTCTCATAATTAAGGCCTCGTTATTTATACAACAGAGTATTTTTGCTATAGTGTTTATATAAGGGGATTGAAAAGAATCCCAAAGAATCCCACAATAAGTTATTCAACAACTTGACCGACCTTGTAAAGCTCTTTTTCCTGACAGTTATGGAATCACACACTGACCTTAAAGTATGTCCTTGATTGTTTTTGACGTTACAGACATTTCAAGAGAAGAGATAAAGGAATATTAATGGTACTGGTATATTACATAGATATATCACCCAAAAAATATAAAATTATTTACTTGAAATTTAGGATGTACTCCCTTTTACTGAACCAGTTTATAAGAGGTGGAGGTACATTCTTTTGAACTGTTTCAAAAGAAAGAATAGCAGTAAAACCTCTCACTTTCTTAAATTATCGTATTTAATTGGGAATAAATATAAAATGTGTCTGTGTTCTAAAAGTGCTTAGTGCCAATATAATCACATGCAACAACTTCCAATCAATTCTGTGCCTGTGCACAATTCATTAAGTTAAAAAATATCCGTGTAAGTTACTCCTTACCTTTTACGCTAAGGCACTGGGGATTTGCTGTTTTTTAGTTGTTAGCTCTTTAACAACAGTTAGCTATATGCAATATACGAGACCGCAGTCCTTGGCGTCCTGCCTTCTCTCTTGTGTGTCCCAGGGCTTAGAAAAACCTAGAGATAGTTCTTTGGGACAGCTCCACCTCTACACTATTTTCTTTTTCAGAGCTTTTACTGGCGCTGGAGCTTTTTTAAAATATTTATTAACCATGAAGTCACCTTTGAAAATTTGACTATAGCACAAGCACTTTATTTCATGAATTAACGTATACGGATATTTTTGAACTTGTTAATGAATTGTGCACAGGCACAGAATTGATTGGAAGTTGTTGCATGTGATTATATTGGCACTAAGCACTTTTAGTGCACAGAAGCACTTTATATTTATTCCCAATACAATATGATAATTTAAGGAAGTGAGGCGTTTTACTGCTATTCTTTCTTTTGAAAGAAGAGAGACATGTTACCCATAAAATTCAGAGAAAAAAAGCAAATATGAAAATGCAATGGACTAGGCAAAGCAAATAGGAAAAGTACTACAGTATTGTATTTTCTAACCAAGAACAAAGATTCTTTGCATGGCATTCTCTCTGTTAACTTTAAATAGTCTTTTAAATTTCTTTATTTATAACTTTTTGTCATTTTTCATAGGATAAAAACAAAAAACAAGCAAAAAATATAAAAATATAAAAAGCTAATGGCAGGGGAGGACTAAGGTCTCTGATGGAAATCAATGCCTAGGTAAGGAGAAACTTATGCCAATAGACGCTACCATGCAAGGAGTCGCCAGCCTTTGAATACTATGACCGGAGGTAAATAGTTAGGGAGTACCATATGGGGTTTACCTTGATGTGGTATGGTGGCTTAACAATTTAATGATAATTTTTTGGTAACTAAAAACCCGTTTTTGGAAATACATGCACTTCCATAAATATGAAATTACTTATGATACAGGGGACCCTCTCTTTTGTTTGTCATGAAGCCATGGCCTGAACAGAAAGAACTAGTAAAAACTAGACACTGAGGAGAGTAACAAACACCCCTAGATTGTCCCATCGCTTATAAAGTTGTGTTAAGAATAATAGCAGTCCGAAATTACTAACCTGATCAATCACTGTTTTTGGAAGAAATTCTATTTCTACATGGCACATAATTTACTAGTAGGCGTAGTAGAATAATAGAAACCAACAGTCATGACATGCACGCTGCTGATTCTGTGGAATTGAATCACTAATTGAGGCTTCTTCAATATAATAATAGCCTGTTCCAAATAATAGCAGTTTTAAACTAATGAGGTCATTTATTCTATGAAAAAAGAGGTGTCAATTATGGCCCTTATTTTAGGAAGGAAGGCAGCAAATGTTGTGCATTTCTCTCTGAAAATCTGATTTAAATGGGTTGTTCCAGACATTCAGGCCCGGATTTGTGACAAGGCCACAAAGGCCCGGGCCTAGGGCGGCAAGACGGTAGGGGCAGCATGCCACCTAGCCACATTCTAAGAGGTGCTAATCGACAGCGGTTCAGTGCAAGCACGCAAAATTGACGGGCGCTAGGACCCTGTGTCACGATGTTGCCGGGCGCTAGGACCCTGAGATGCAAAGAGGCCTTAGATGGCGAAGACAGGAATGTGGCCCTGCATACATTGTTCAGAAGAACAGAGTAGTTTGATAAATAAAGTTGGAGAGGGAAAAACTTATAAAATGCAGAAAATTATAGGCTGCTCAGCTAAAATGATCTCAAATGCTTTAAAATGGCAACCAAAACCTGAAAGACATGGAAGAAAAAACTGAAACCTACCATTCGAATGGATAGACAAATAGCCAAAACGGCAAAGACTCAGCCAATGATCAGCTCCAGGAAGATCAAAGAAGGTCTACATTTACCTGTGATACTGTTACAATTAGAAGACGCCTATGTGAAGCCAAGCTATCGGCAAGAAGCCCCCGCAAAGTCCAATTGTTGGGAAAAAAAAAAAGATGCGCTGAAGAGGTTACAATTTGAACACAATGACTGGCCTAAAGAGAAATGGTGCAATATTTGTCGACTGATGAAAGCAAGATTTTTCTCTTTGGGTCAGGAGGCCGCGGACAATTTGTCAGATGACCCGCAAACACTGAATTCAAGCCACAATGCTCTGTGAAGACAGTGAAGCATGGTGATATGGCATGATTTGGGAATGTTTCTCATACTATGGTGTTGGGCCTATTTATCACATACCAGAGATCGTGCATCAGTTTCAATCCATCAAAATAATTGAAGAGATCATGTTGCTTTATGCCGAAGAGGAAATGTTCTTGAAATTGGTGTTTCAACAAGACAACGACTCCAAACACACTAGTAAACGAACAACATCTTGGTTTCAAAGCAGTAAGTTTGACGTTATTGAGTGACCAGCCTCATCCCGGACCTTAATCCAATAGAAAACGTGTGAGGCAAAACCGAGGAATGCAAAAGAATCGTGGAATGAAACAGGTGGCAGAAGTTGGTCGACTCCATGCAACACAGATGTGCAGCAGTTCTCAGAAACACTGATTATACTACTAAATATTAGTTCAGCAAGAGCAGTAAAAGTAATAAAAAAATTAGAGGAAAAGAAAATTGTGGCGGCTGGGTTCCTTTCATTATTATATAAGTATACATGTAGCTGTTAGAGCACATTCTTGGACCTTTGTGATCTTAAAATATAAATAGAAAGTTCATACATATATAGCAGAATAGAGTAAAGGGTCATTCTCGTAGGCTAACCAAGGGAGCCATATTTTGTCGTAGGGCTCCATGTCATTTTGTAGCATATGTCATTATCTTGTTGGCTGCAAGGTCTAATTTTTGCCTTGACTTTATTAAAATTTTTTTAAAATAGACTGCTATTGTTCTGAACTGTACTTAAAGAACATACAACTATGCCCATTACATGCATGTTATAGATCTGTGTAGTATGGCTATATTTGGCTTGCAGTTTGCCTGCTGAAGAAGCAGCAATGTGTCGCAGGCAAGTAAAGGATCCTAAAAGCTTTCCATACACTCAGACATTTAATTCAATTTACACTTTATTTAGTACTTACAACTTATACTTAGAATTACAATGTCTAACTGCAATAAAACATAAAAGAAGGAGAAGTCATTAAACAAATGAATATACTTATCCCAGTGTTGCAGAGGTCAGTAACATTGCACAGAATAAAGAAGTGTGCCACAGGCCCCAACAGAACTGAAACAAAGAGTTTTACTTCTGTTCCTAGTGGTTATGGCCAATATTCCAGCTGAGAATGGCTGTACGTCAGTAGAGTAAACATGTTAAATGGTCGAATAATAGCATTTGAACTATATATATATATATATATATATATATAGAGAGAGAGAGAAAGATACGTTTAATAACAATATTGGTCCACAGAGAATCTTTATGACAAAACATTATAATCTATAATTCAGTAAAATATTAGTGTACACTTAAAATGGCATTTCAGGATAGGGAGAAAAATATTCCCATATACCTCAGCTATGAGTATGATGACTATATGATAATACGTAGCACTGACTATCTCATATTAAACCCCGAAGCTATTAGCAGTTGTTACGCTACACAACTCGAAAACAATTCAGTGACAGCTAAAGGCTTTTTGGATTGTTAGCAGCTGCAGTTTAACAGCTGCTGGGCTGCAGATTAGCCATCTTATCCAGCCATATATATATTTTTTTAAAGATATTTTGATATAACCCAAAGTAGAAAGAAACGTCCAATATATTTGGGGTAAGATATTGATGTAATATGTGCTATGTTTTAATGCTACAACAGTAAATATGCAAATATAGTCATATTCCAAACATTTTGAGCTTGACAAAAAGTTTGCTTTAATAACCAGTTACTCAGTGCATATTAAAGCAAGAAAGAAACCAAAAAGCAAACTCTGCAGGGAAAGCTGCTTTAGGCAATCAGGAGAAAAATGACCTATTACTGTTTTAAGAATCATCTTTTAAAAACTGGAAAAGATTTAACTTTGTAAACTTACCAAACAAAAGCATCTTAAAGTAAATGGCAAATGCTGGATAGAAAGGATGGTGTTGGGAAGCACAACTAACGTTGTAGTTGGTCAGTGCTTCCTAACTGCTTATTCTCTATTGCATTAAAATAGACCTGGTGTTAGGTATTCCTCAAGATAAGGCCTCCTAAACAATTTTAAAAATTCAGGGACCATTATTATTGCTGTTTGAGAACTAGCGGGTTCATCCCCATCTTAGAATGGGGAGATATTTAATGTAGCTTTTGTTGATTCCTGGGAAATCTTTTCAATATACAGTTCATTAACAAAGCCCCTCAAATGATGAGAGGTGATAATAAGGGCAGCAAAGCATAATACTCTTGCATATCTGATGCTAGGGCTAAGGAGTAAAGTGGTATAGACATAAATATATCCACAGATGTGCACATCACATACAGTCACACTTATCAAACTAATTTCATAATCTTATTCCTAAGATAAACACACACCTCTCTCAAACACACACAATTATTAATACACACATAGGAACCATATATCTTAAGCTACAACCTTAACAACATGATGTGTTCATCAAGTTCTTAAGGCAATGTGTATCAGATCTATACCAGACAGCATGCAGCATGAAATTCCAGCTGATTAGGTGCTCTATGTTCTAACACTGAATATTGCTTGAGGGTAACAAAAAATACAGGTCCAATGGCAGCTGGAACTGGAGTTTGTCAAGCCTCCAGCTATATACTGTTAGTAGGTTACAGGTGAGTAGGATTTGGCACAAGGAAGCTGACAATTTAAGCAAAAGAAACATTTAATCCTGTAACACAAAGTAATTCCTTTCAATGGCAGAGGGGAATGCCATTCAGTTCAATAGGCTGATGGTGTGCAAAAGAAGGAAGCAAGGCACTAAATCTCAGAGAAAAACAACAAGTAAAACTTTACAAGGGAAAAAGTACAAACATAAAACAAAGAAAATCTGGCACACAGTTTGGCAATAAACACCCTCGCCTCAAGGATGGTATAAACAAACAAATGCCAGGCTCTGTTTCTTTTGCTTTAAATTCCCTTGCTTCCTTTTTAGAGGTAGCACAATGCTAGTGATCTCTTAAAGGAACAGTTCAGTGTAAAAATAAGAACTGGGTAAATAGATAGGCTGTGCACTTTTTGTTCTGACATAACAGAACACAACTTACTGCTTTTCAGCTCTATAACTTTGAGTTAGCCAGCGACTTTAAGGGGGGGGGGGCACATGGGACATAAATGTTCAGTGAGTTTGTAATTGATCCTTAGCATACAGCTCAAATTCAAAAGCAAACAGTTATGACACATGTGCCCACCCCTCAAGTAACCAATCAGTGGAAACCAAGAGAGCTTCAAAGCTGGAAGTAGTGTTCTGGCTATTATGTTACACATCCAGTCACTCCAGCCTTTATAAATTAAATTTTTAGCTGATATTGAAACATTTTTTTTCACCCAGCCAATCTATTTTTTATCCAGTTTTTATTTTTATATTGAACAATTCCTTTAAGGGCACTAAGGGCACATGAGATGGATTTACTTATTTCTCAAAATGAAGCCTGAGCAGCATTGTCAATAGACACAAATCACCCCATAGGTAACTTAAGCACATGACACATTACCCTTTCAGAGATAAAAGCCTAGAGGGCTATTTTATTAGCCCTCTAGCAAAGCTAGAGTTAAAGGTAATGTTAAATACTTCTAGACACAGAAAGATTTTTAAAACTATCTTAAATATTTTTAGGAAGAAGGTGATTGGTTTGTTATGTTCCACTGGAGCATGGTTGTCCGTTTCATGCCTCTGATAGCTCAGATTTGCTGAGCGCTATTGCAAGCTCCAAGTCCTCCTGCTCTTGTTGCTTCAGCCTCGTCAGCCTCTCTTCCTCTTCCTTCGCACTCTCCCGCTTAGCCCACTCAATCATATCATCTTCAGACTGGTACTGCAAATGTCAAGAAAGATAGAAACCTCCTGAGAAATGTTCAACACTGGTTAAAGTGGAAACACTGGGTGGTAAATCATGACAACCACTCAAAATATTTGCTTTAGTAGTTTTACTTGCAGCTGCTGAACAAAATTAATCTGTGATTGGTTGGAATTGGTTACTTGCCAGGTGCAAATCTGCCCAGAACTAGTAAACGAGCCCCACTGAGTGCAAATGATTCCAAATACACACTGGAAAGAATGGCAAGAGATCAAGCTTTCATCATTATCCTCCACACAGTTTTTGAAATTGTATATCATAATGGTTTAATAGTTTGTAGTTTTAAAGACTTCTGCATAATAATGTATCTATTTTAATACATGGCTTCCAGTCTGTAAACATGATATAGGCAGCGATGTGCAACAACAATGTTGTAATTAGTCTTAGTTTCGTTTTTTTGAATTATTAAATTTTGTGAAAAAATGAGGGGGAAAAAAAAGAAAGCCAACATCAGGCTACCATATTAAAGTTGAAATTTTATATAGAGACAAGTAATTTACAAACCAAGTGGTGACTTGCTACAGCCAGTTTCCACGGGCATCCATTAAAATTTGCTCAATGGTTTATTAATAATGTACATTGGGAATCTTAGCCATCACTTTCCTGAAACTTTCTGGCTGCAACTTCTCAGTGAAATTCAGCAGTTGGTGTGAACTAGGTAGGCTATAAAAATGCTTTTCCACAGGCCTTGCAAGGCAGAAGTTGTAGGATTCAAGGGAGAGCAAAATATAGAAGATGGAGAGTCTGTTATTTGGACTGGCCCTGGGTTCAGTTTATACTTACTGTGCTAAAGCTATTAAGGCCTTCAGAATCACTGGTTGCTTTGCTAATATCCAAGGGTTCAGATAGCGTCTCTTTGTAGAAGCACTGATTTAACTGCTGAAAGGGATCACCTTGCTGGAACAAGTTTAAAGATTCAGTGGCTCTAGGCGTATGCCTCTTCCCTATGTAACAAAACATGAAAAATTATTTTCCTGACGACGGCTCCAGGTGAGCCCAAACGCGTTCATACACCATGTACCAATAAATGATTTTTTGATACACGTTGGATGGCGTCGGCTGTGAGTGCTTTCATGGACATATATACACACACACACACAGCTTTAGATCTTGCCTTCCATTAAAAAGAAGAATGCTAATAACTAAGCATATAGCAATTAAGCTGGCAATTAAGTTTAAACGCTAATGTACTTTTATAATTTTACTCTGCACTACATGATCAATATACCTACTGTATCTACACGTTTCAATCAACAGGGGATCGTTGTCAGCCTTCTGATGGTGATCCCCAGCGGATTGGAACGTGTGGATACAAGTATGGAGAATTAAATAGCTTGGGAATCTTTTTTTTTACATGGTTTTTACATGGATGGCTTTCTACCTTTTAACTTTTACATGAATACATACATATGCATGGCAGATCATTTCCTTAAAGGGATACTGTCATGGGAAAATTATTTTTTCAAAACGCGTCAGTTAATAGTGCTACTTTAACTTTCTGTAATGAAATCCATTTCTCAAAAGAGCAGATTTTTTATATTTAATGTTGAAATCTGACATGGGGCTAGACATATTGTCCGTTTCCCAGCTGCCCCCAGTCATTTGACTTGTGCTCTGATAAACTTCAGTCACACTTTAGTGCAAGTTGGAGTGATATCAGTCCCCTCCCTTTCCCCCCAGCAGCCTAACAACAGAACAATGGGAAGGTAACCAGATAACAGCTCCCTGCTAGATTATAAGAACAGCACTCAATAGTAAAAATCCAGGTGCCACTGAGACACATTCAGTTAAATTAAGTAAGAGAAACAACAGCCTGCCAAAAAGAACTTCCATCCTAAAGTGCTGGCTCTTTCTGAAAGCACAAAGATCCGAGATAGCTTCCTACACACCAATATTACAACTAAAAAAAATACACTTGCTGGTTCAGGAATTACATTTTATATCCTAGAGTAAATTATTTGCATTGTAAAAAGTGTAATTTAGAAATAAAAACTACATCATAAAAATCATGACAGAATCCCTTTAAACATATGCTAAAATGCATCAGGTAAGACACCACTGGAAACATTATGCTCCTGCAGCCATCAAGAGCTTGACTAGTAAGAGACAAACAGAAATCTTATTCCTATAATAAAGAGTGAGACTCCACTTGCTTCAATTTACAGCCTTATGAAAAATGTTTGTGTGGCACTCACCTGGTGGAAGTGGACAAGGACGTGTAGGGGTTCCAATTTTGGGGGGCAGTGCAGGAGGAACCTCTTCCTGCTGGGTAGAGACATCCTCAAATAAAGTCTTGTTTAAAGACTCCTTGTCTTTGATTTGTAAAGTAGCATCAAAAGTATCTGTGCTGGTCTGCTTCATAGAATAGAGATATTGTGAGAAAAATACATGCCTACACAACCTTATTGATTAAAAAAAATGCATTTATATATTGATAGGACTATAGGCCAAGGCCAGATGATGCCCAACCAACATTTTTGTGGCCACCAATGTGCCCAGGGTCTCCAATGAAATCCATATAAAATGTAATTTTATTACAATACAATCCCTGAGAATGTTGTGCAGTGATAACTGACCCACCAAATCCTGGCCAACTTTAGAGGGCTAAAACCAGGGATAGGCAAGAGAGGAAAGTGCCTTGAGCACAATGGCTAGAGGAAATGCAGATGGGTGAAGATTGGTAAGGTAGTTGGGCAATGCTATTTGGCTTTTGTGATATAACTGGTCTGTGACACAGACCATCTAAATACAAACAAGTAACACATGAAGCATAGACGTATTTAAAGGAAAGATGAATACCCTAACTTCTAAATATAATTAGGTTGTACTAACTTAAATTGTTTAATGTATGCAAACATCTACTTCTCTTCAATGAATCATACTAAATGATATGCAACCTTTATGGCCCCATAAGTATTCAACATAATTATAAAGCAATATTAAAAATACATCCTATTTTCCTTTAAAGCCCAAGAATTATTCTCGGTCATTATTCTCTGAAGAATCATTCTAGAAAAAAAAAAAATGCCAAGTTCCAAATGTGTTTCACTTTTGAACAATAAGCTAAACATGGCTTATTCTCTGCTCTTCCTCTACAACTCACAAGGTGAGGAAAAGAAAAGATTCCAAATAGTTCTAATTGTCATGAATGAATGTACTGTCAAACCATTTAAACCACATTTTAACTTTTATTTCCAGACAGAAAATGAGATTTGCTTTTTTTTTTAAAACAAGATATGATTATAATGGTGTCTGTAACCATTTAAAGAGTGTTTGCCCTTATTAAAGTGACTGATAAAGGAAAACTATACCCCCAAAATGAATACTTAAGCAACAGATAGTTTATATCAAATTGAATGACATATTAAAGAATCTTACCAAACTGGAATATATATTTACATAAATATTGCCCTTTTACATCTCTTGCCTTGAACCACCATTTTGTGACTCTATATGTGCTGCCTCGGAGATCACCTGACCAGAAATACTACAACACTAACTGTAACAGGAAGAAGTGAGGAAGCAAAAGGCAGAACTCTGTCTGTTAATTGGCTCATGTGACCTTACATGTGGTTTGTATGTGTGCACAGTGAATCTTACGATCTCAGGGGGCGGCCCTTATTTTTTAAAATGGCAATTTTCTATTTATGATTACCCAATGGCACATACTACTAAAAAAGTATATTATTATGATAATGGTTCATTTACATGAAGCAGGGTTTTACACATGAGCTGTTTTACTCAGTATCTTTTAATAGAGACCTACATTGTTTGGGGGGTATAGTTTTTTAACAGCGTTCTTCATATAAATAACATTATTGCAGAGACACAAGTCCTGACAATCTTTTGTTTAGTTTGCTATTTTCTGAATGCTGTAGGGAAGAGCATGCCTCCTCATTTTAATGTTCATTTAATAGTCATAGACCTGATTTGTGTCTAATTTGTGTCTATTATTAATAAAAAATGACACAGCTAGGAGCCACATTTGTAAAAAGGTAAAATTAATTCATATATGTTATATGTTAACGTTTTCTAAATCATTTACCTCAAATACATCAGTGTGTATTTTACACAGTATTAATGCCCATCTATAGACGTGTTTGGGTACTGAATGCTCTTTTAAAATATATGAACATTTTACAATTTCATATGTGATATTTTAACCATATGTATTTCCAAGCTGCCTATTTTAAAGTGTTTGTATAAATGGTGGATGTCATATAACTTGCTTTAGCTTAGACATTCTCCATTTGTAATGAAATATCATCAAAATTCACCCTGCCTATCTAGAGCTGTGCTGCCGTTGAGACAAGCAATATGGCTATATAAAAGTAGAGCACTACTAATGACATTTAGCACCCTTTATATGATTGTTTTCAAAACAGAGCTTGCTTTTGAATGTTAAACAGTTACAAAATGCAACATTACCTTGGAAAGTAAACTAAAATCAGCAAATCCCATTGCAAAAGACTCATTACCAAAAAAAGAAGCAAATGGATCTTCAGAACCTGTGAATAAGAGACAAAATAAGAGACAAGATATAGTGTAACAGTAGGGTTACACCGCTGCTCTTGCAATCATACTTAATAATGCTACAAATAGTACAAAAGCCAAGTAAATGATATACATTTTGAAAAAAAACCAAAAACATATACAAGTTGGTGATGTAGACATACGGTAGTTAAGATGCTGCACTCATGCTATGTCCATAACACAACTCTTAGCATGCTTCGAAAGTAAAGAAAAAGAACAGCTCACCTGATTCAGTAACAGCTGAGACTACTGTTCCACCTGGAGCAAATGGATCATTACTTTTTAAAGTGTCTTCCTTGAGGAAAGATAAAACATGCTTGTTAATTGTAGATAAAAAAAAAGAAAGAAAAAAAGAATATCCTTGTTAAAACAAAACAAAACAAAACAAAACATGTTCTGATCATTAACAGTGATGAGCAAAATTATTCGCCAGGTTTCACAGTGAAAAAAAAATAGTTTTATAAGAATTTGTCACCTATTGACTTCAATGTATTTGGTGACTTTTTTGCGGTTTCACAAGTTTTCAGAGAAGGGAAATGGGGTGGGTTGATTTAGCAATGTAACAATACTAATGTGACCCAACCAAGCTGTTCTGCCTACTTTCTTACACTGCTGTGAAAATGTATCAAAGTAAAACTATACCCCACTGAACAATGTAGGTCTCTATAAAAATATATTGCATAAAACACCTATATAAATACATGTTAATAATAATAATAATAATAATAATAATAACAGCTCATATGTAAAATTCTGCATGATGTAAATAAACCATTTTCATTATAATATACTTTTTTAGATAGTATCGTGCCATTAGAAAATTGCCATTTTAAAAAATAAGGCGTCGTCCCCTGGGATCCAATGATTCACTACTCAAAAACAAACCATACATGTTAGGTCACATGAGCCAATTAACAGACAGGGTTCTGTCTTTTGCTTCCACACTTCTTCCTGTTGCCTTAGAGCTGCATTATTTCCAGTCAGGTGATCTCTAAGGCAGCACAGAGACCATCACGAAATGGTTTAGTAACATTCTTTAATATGCCATTTAATTTGCTATAAACTAATACCTATTGCAGAAGTATTCATTTTGGAGGTATAGATTTCCTTTAATGTGGATTTAAATTGGCTTTCTCTAAGTGACTAAGTGAAACTACAGCAGTCTGGTGGTTGAGCAATGTTCAGTGCAGAGGTTAGTTTTTGTGCTTCTTTACCAGTTTCTATTATCTTGATACAGTTAAATATGTGCTTATACTAGTTAGTTTTTCTAAGGTAGTGACAGAGTGTTGACACAGACACTAAAAAGGAATATGATCCTGTAGAAATAGTACAACCTTACACATGATACAGTGCTCAAATGTATACGACTATACAGTAGTAAAATTTACATTAAATTGCATAGGTTTCTTTCCATCTATCCAAATTCAACAAAATCTAGAGCAGTGATCCCCAACCAGTGGCTCGCAAGCAACATGTTGCTCACCAACGCTTTGATTCTTGCTCTCAATGGCCTCAAAGCACGTGCTTTGGTTTGGGGCAAGTTTTACTTGCATAAAAGCCTCCTGTAGGCTGCCAGTCCACATAGGGCTACCAAATAGTCAATCACAGCCCTTATGTGGCACCCCAGGAACTTTTTCCATGCTTGTGTTGCTCCCCAACTCCTTTTTACAGTTGAATGTGGCTCACATGTAAGAATGGTTGGGGACCCCTGATCTAGAAGGTCACATTCAGGTCTTTCACATAATGACAGATTTACTGTGGGACACGCAGTATATAGATACATACGGAAGGAAGAGTGTTTTCTGCAGCTAAGAAAGGATCAACTTTGGAGGTTGTGAAAGGATCCTCGTCAGAGGACTTGAAAGGATCAGTAGTGGAGGACTGGAAAGGATCAGCTTTTGAAGATGCGAAAGGTTCTGCTTTGGAGGGCTCAAAAGGGTCTGCATTCGAGGCTGTGAAAGAATCTGCTTTGGACACACAGAAAAGATCTTCTTTGGAAGAATCTACTTTAGAGGATGTAAAAGGATCTGCAGAAGACTGTTTAAAAAAGACATCAGAAGCAAACGGATCGGAATCTTTAAAAGGATCCCCACCAAATGGATCTGTCAGGGACAGAAAAATAAATAATACACATGAACCACACGGTTTACTCTGCTTTGAAGAAGTCCTAAGAGAATGTAAATGCATCAACATGACTGTATGACACAGCACCAAGTACAATGTAATCAAGGGAAAATACAGCATGTTCATGAATTGAGATTTACAGTGCTGCGCAATATGTTGGCGCTATATAAATACATGTTAATAATAATAATAATAATAATTATAGCCAATGTTCACTTTCATAAACAATACAGTGAAGTACTAAAAATGATGTGTATGGATGCTTATTTTGTTAATTTTTTAAAGTTTATATAAATGGATTGTGTTGTGATATCTTTCTAGAGACATTTTCCTAAGACTTCATTACAAACATGCTATCTCACCACTTGGGGGTGTTTAAAAGAACAGTAACACCAAAATATTAAAGTGTTTTAAAGGAATGAAAATATAATGTAGTGTTGTGCAGCACTGGTAAAACTGGTGTGTTGGCTTCTGAAACACTTCTATAGTTTATATAAACAAGCTGCTGCGTAGCCATGGGGGCAGCCATTCAAGCTCAGGATACACAGTAGAGAACAGATATGTTCTGAAGAATCCCATTGTATACTACAGAGTTTATCTGTGGTGTATCCTGTGCCTTTTCTCCTTTTTACATTTTGAATAGCTGCCCCTGAAACACAGCAACTTGTTATGTCCCATGTGGCCCGCTTAAAATCACTGACTAACTCAAGAGTTAGAGAGCTGGAAAGCCGGAAGTTGTGTTCTGTTAGACATCCAGTCACTCCAGCCTTTATAGATTGCATAACTAACTATATTGGAAACATTTTTATTTAGCACATGCTATTTACCTAATTGTTATACTGAACTATTCCTTTAAGCACTTGCACCGAAGGAATAAATCAATAAATAAGTGCCAAATAATGGGGGGTTATCTATAAATAGCTAGTGTGCTAATATATTTCTGTAAATTAAAGAAACATGATCAATAAAGCTAATGGCACATGTGCTGTTTTCTCTACAGGTGTATACACCAGCGGAGAAAAGCCGATGTGCTGCATGAATGTTCGTGTGCTATAAGGCACAGGTACAGCCCATCAGTGCACAAACAAAGCAAGTTTTGCACCAAAAACCACTATAGGTGTGTATGTGGATATGGACGATGGACTGATCCCGTGTCTGTCAGCATGCACACAGATTCAGGTAGTGGAATTCAGTGGAACCAAGCAGTTTCCACTAGGAAATAAAAGACATTTACATTTTTAAAAAAATTACCTATTTTTCCAAATGGATCATCTTTAAATGGATCACCTGAGATATAAATGAAACACACATATGTTAGGTTCATGTGCTTTTTAAACCTTCTTAAAAGGGACAGAAAAAAAGAACAATGCTTCTAAAAGGGTCACTTAGCATTCACAATTCTTTTCCCTTAGGGCAAAGACAGACAGGAATATTGAATGATTCTCTCCACCTGAGGTATATCAAATGAGTAGGAGAAAAGTGTATCTGATGAAATCAGGGGCTTCCTGTATCTACGATTAAAAGTATAGTTTCTACCTGTGTGGATACACAGAGCCAAGCGGAGCAGAGATTGGCCTGAAAAATGTGAAGGCAGACATTTTAAAACCGATCTCCACTCCGCTCACAGGTGGAAACTGTACATTTAAGCGCAGATACAAGAAGCCGCTGATTTAAGCAACTCTGCCTCTCTCTATGCCTCATTAATATTCCTCAGGCAGAGAGAAGAGTTTAATATGCTAGCCTGTCCTTGTCCTTAGTTAGTCTTTAACTTCACATGTTGCCCAGAAGAATCAGTAGTCTTTTTCACTCAATTAAGTATGGGGATTGCCATGAACATTAAGGAAGCAGCAGGCCATTCTTTAGAAGGTCCAATTTTAAAAGTTGTATCTACAGTCTACAAACAAACAATTTTCTTGCCAACTAAAGTCAGTAGTCTTGTAGAGAGACATGAATTACATTTTGACCCATTTCTTCCTGTGTAAGAACTAAATTTACTGTATTCTAAGTTATTTGTCATTAACACATTTCCCATCACTTACTGCCAACAAAAGGATCATTCTGAAAGAAGTCCAATCCAGGATTGTGGACAGGAGCAATAGGTGGGACATCTGCATTCACATCATATGGATCAACCTGAAAAGTGACCTCCTACAGAAAAAAAAACAGATTAATTAAGTTATACTTAAGGCTCAGGTTGTTCATCTACTTCAGAGGAGAAAATCTGCTAAAGTATGAAAAGGACACAAGTATATTGTCAAAATGTTGACGCTCTAATATGCCACTATAGCCAATAATAATTTGTTTAATGTATAACACTGCACCTCTCTGTCAAAGTGCCACCAATATTTTAAGACTTCTAAGCCACATGGGGCCTTTATCAATTATTGACATTTGATAGAGGTTCCCTGTGCCATGACACATTTTAAATTAAAAAAAAAAATTCATTTTAAAGCTTGCTTTACACTAATGAATATATATGATAACATATATATTAGTAACATATTTAATTAATTAACAGTACAAAATAAGTTGGGAATTTATTAAGATAAAACCACAGTAATAGTATGATGGCACAGAGGTATAATCCCCAGCAGAGCAGCACCTAAACCCATCACCGATCACTGGAAACTGCCTTTTACAGCTTGTTTCCACTATAGCCAAATACAGGTAGCAGTTATTCTCTGAATTAAAGAAAAATAAAGTTGATAATACAGGTATGGGACCTGTTATCCAGAATGATCAGGACTTGGGGTTTTCTGGATAATGGATCTTTCCATAATTTGGATCTTCATAGCTTAAGTCTAATAGAAAATCATGTAAACATTAAATAAACCCAACAGGCCGGTTTTAACCCTTTAAGTGCCACAGAACGTAGAATCTACGTTCTGTGGATCAAAGGACCAAAGTGCCACAGATCGTAGATTCTACGTTCTGCAGCACTTCCGGGTTTGCGAGCGGAGGAGCGGCTGTTAGAGCCGCTCGCTCCGTTCCTTCACGATCCCCTGCCCCTAGACAACCAGCAGAGCAGGGGATCGTGTGGCCCCTGGGGCGCGATCGCCCAGGGGCCCCAAAGCAGCAGCAGGGACGCGTTTCCTATGCGTCCTGCTGCTGCCTGCGCTGCACTTCCGCCCAGCTCCGCCCCCCCATGCCTGCTGACCGTTGGAGATGGAGATCTGCTGCGTGGGACCCTTTATCAACGATCTGAAGCATCTACCCCAGGTAAGTGTAACATTTACACACACAAAAACACACAAACACACCAACACACACTTATTACAGTAATATACACTTACATTCACACTTACACACACTCACACATAGATTTTTGGGGATTGGGGGGTCACACACACTCACAGCACCCATGTACACTTGCACACGCACACACGCAATTTACCCATTGTGCACACGCATATGTACATATATGGCTTTGTGGCTTTTTTTTTTTTTTTTTCTTATCGCATCGTCTCTTTT
Source organism: Xenopus petersii (assembly GCA_038501925.1). Taxonomy (NCBI): domain Eukaryota; kingdom Metazoa; phylum Chordata; class Amphibia; order Anura; family Pipidae; genus Xenopus; species Xenopus petersii. The sequence continues at coordinate 79,199,899 of CM076679.1, forward strand.
TTGGCTAAAAAAAATGTTTTATTGCCGTTCCGAATAGCGTATTCGCTAACCGTACTGTGCAATAGCTTTTGTATGTTATTTTGGTGGTTATGTTGCAATTTTGGGTATTTTGGTGCATTTTTAGCCATTTTATTGAATTTTTAGCCATTTTATTGCATTTTCAGCTCTGCATTTGTGTTGTTCACTTGTTTCTGTCCGTATAATCGATTTGGCCTAGCTAAAATATTCAAACGGTAATTCTGGTGGCCGATTACACTAGTGTGAAAAAAAAAAGCATTGATTTTTGTGGTTTTATTAGTTTTTGGTGATTTATTTGCATTTCACACTGTTTTGTGTTATTTTGTTTTGCCTATGTAAATTTTATCTACTATATATCCATTTGTGGGTCTCTGTGCGCCACATAGTTTGGTATATCTATGCATATTGGGCATCAAAGTGTTTAGTAGACCCCTGTCGTTCATATTTAGGATGTTTTATGCTGATACGTTACGAAATGTGGGGCACATAATGGGGTAAAATTCAAGCTTTGTGACGATTTTCAGAAATTTGATAAAAACCGTTATGTTCAGCATTGCTTTGCAGTTTGGCAGTTTGCAGTAGAAACACTTATTTACCCATACTGGATTCGTCAAAATGTGTACTTTCTGAAAATATATGGTTTTCTGGGGTCTCTGTACTGTTAGGGGGGGTCTAATGTCGCATAATACACACACCAGGTGCTTATTTTGCAGCAGCCAGCGCGTCAGCCGTGAAAATGTATATACACTATTGTCATTTGGTGGTCTCTGTGCGCCACATAGTTTGGTATATCTATGCATATTGGGCATCAAAGTGTTCAGTAGACCCCTGGCGTTCATATTTAGGATGTTTTATGCTGATAAGTTACGAAATGTGGGGCATATAATGGGGTAAAATTCAAGCTTTGTGACGATTTTCAGAAATTTGATAAAAACCGTTACGTTCAGCATTGATTTGCAGTTTGGCAGTTTGCAGTAGAAACACTTATTTACCCATATTGGATTCGTCAGAATGTGTATTTTCTGAAAATATATGGTTTTCTGGGGTCTCTGTACTGTTAGGGGGGTCTAATGTCGCATAATACACACACCAGGTGCTCATATTGCAGCAGCCAGCGCGTCAGCCTTGAAAATGTATATACACTATTGTCATTTGGGGGTCTCTGTGCGCCACATAGTTTGGTATATCTATGCATATTGGGCATCAAAGTGTTCAGTAGACCCCTGGCGTTCATATTTAGGATGTTTTATGCTGATACGTTACAAAATGTGTGGCATATAATGGGGTAAAATTCAAGCTTTGTGACGATTTTCAGAAATTTGATAAAAACCGTTACGTTCAGCATTGATTTGCAGTTTGGCAGTTTGCAGTAGAAACACTTATTTACCCATATTGGATTCGTCAGAATGTGTATTTTCTGAAAATATATGGTTTTCTGGGGTCTCTGTACTGTTAGGTGGTCTAATGTCGCATAATACACACACCAGGTGCTCATATTGCAGCAGCCAGCGCGTCAGCCTTGAAAATGTATATACACTATTGTCATTTGGGGGTCTCTGTGCGCCACAGTTTGGTATATCTATGCATATTGGGCATCAAAGTGTTCAGTAGACCCCTGGCATTCATATTTAGGATGTTTTATGCTGATACGTTACAAAATGTGTGGCATATAATGGGGTAAAATTCAAGCTTTGTGACGATTTTCAGAAATTTGATAAAAAACCGTTATGTTCAGCATTGCTTTGCAGTTTGGCAATTTGCAGTATAAACATTTATTTACCCATATTGGATTCGTCAAAATGAGTACTTTCTGAAAATATATGGTTTTCTGGGGTCTCTGTACTGTTAGGGGGGTCTAATGTTGCATAATACACACACCAGGTGCTTATATTGCAGCAGCCAGCGCGTCAGCCGTGAAAATTTATATACACTATTGTCATTTGGGGGTCTCTGTGCGCCACATAGTTTGGTATATCTATGCATACTAGGCATCAAAGTGTTCAGTAGACCCCTGGCGTTCAAATTTAGGATGTTTTATGCTGATAAGTTACGAAATGTGTGGCATATAATGGGGTAGAATTCAAGCTTTGTGACGATTTTCAGAAATTTGATAAAAACCGTTATGTTCAGCATTGCTTTGCAGTTTGCAGTAGAAACACTTATTTACCCATATTGGATTCGTCAGAATGTGTACTTTCTGAAAATATAGGGTTTTCTGGGGTCTCTGTACTATTAGGGGGGTCTAATGTCGCATAATACACACACCAGGTGCTTATATTGCAGCAGCCAGCGCGTCAACTGTGAAAATGTATATACACTATTGTAATTTGGGGGTCTCTGTGCGCCACATAGTTTGGTATATCTATGCATATTGGGCATCAAAGTGTTAAGTAGAGCCCTGGCGTTCATATTTAGGATGTTTTATGCTGATAAGTTACGAAATGTGGGGCATATAATGGGGTAAAATTCAAGCTTTGCGACGATTTTCAGAAATTTGATAAAAACCGTTATGTTCAGCATTGCTTTGCAGTTTGGCAGTTTGCAGTAGGAACACATATTTACCCATATTGGATTCGTCAGAATGTATACTTTCTGAAAATATATGGTTTTCTGGGGTCTCTGTACTGTTAGGGGGGTCTAATGTCGCATATTACACACACCAGGTGCTTATTTTGCAGCAGCCAGCGCGCGTCAGCCGTGAAAATGTATATACACTATTGTCATTTGGGGGGTCTCTGTGCGCCACATAGTTTGGTATATCTATGCATATTGGGCATCAAAGTGTTCAGTAGACCCCTGGCGTTCATATTTAGGATGTTTTATGCTGATAAGTTACGAAATGTGGGGCATATAATGGGGTAAAATTCAAGCTTTGTGACAATTTTCAGAAATTTGATAAAAACCATTACGTTCAGCATTGCTTTGCAGTTTGGCAGTTTGCAGTAGAAACACTTATTTACCCATATTGGATTCATCAGAATGTGTACTTTCTGAAAATATATGGTTTTCTGGGGTCTCTGTACTGTTAGGTGGTCTAATGTCGCATAATACACACCGGGTGGTTATATTGCAGCAGCCAGTGCGTCAGCGGTGAAAATGTCTATACATATTGTCATTTGGGGGTCTCTGTGCGCCACATAGTTTGGTATATCTATGCACATTGGGCATCAAACTGTTTAGTAGACCCCTATGTTTATTTTTAGGATGCTTTATGCTGGTAATGATACATGGACAATACGATGCTGGAAAGTTGAAGCTTTGAGGCAATTTCCAGATATTTCACCCAAACCGCCAAATTTGGCAAAGCCTTGCGACTCAGTAGTTTGGAGCAGAAAGGCATGGGTACCCATTTTAGATTCGGTAGAATGTGTACTTTCCAAAAATATATGGGTTTTGGGGGGTAAACATATATTTCTGTGTTTTTACCCCACAAAAATGCAGTCAATGTGTTGATTTTTCATTAGCTGAAGTTACCCACGGGACTGTTTGTATGCGCTAACTTCATTTTGGGGCCTCTAAATGCCAGATACTTTGGTAAACTTATGAACAATGGCCACCAAAATGTTCAGAGGAACCCTGGCAATCATATTTAGGGTGCTTTTTCTTAGTACGTAATGACACATGGGTGATATGGTACTGGGAAGTTGAAGCTTTGAGGCAATTTTCAGATATTTCACCAAAACCGACAATTGTGGGAAAGCCTTGCGACTCAGTAGTTTGGAGCAGAAAGGCATGGGTACCCATTTTAGATTCGGTAGAATGTGTACTTTCCAAAAATATATGGGTTTTGGGGGGTAAACATATATTTCTGTGTTTTTACCCCACAAAAATGCAGTCAATGTGTTGATTTTTCATTAGCTGAAGTTACCCACGGGACTGTTTGTATGCGCTAACTTCATTTTGGGGCCTCTAAATGCCAGATACTTTGGTAAACTTATGAACAATGGCCACCAAAATGTTCAGAGGAACCCTGGCAATCATATTTAGGGTGCTTTTTCTTAGTACGTAATGACACATGGGTGATATGGTGCTGGGAAGTTGAAGCTTTGAGGCAATTTTCAGATATTTCACCAAAACCGACAACTTTGGGAAAGCCTTGCGACTCAGTAGTTTGGAGCAATAAGGCATGGTTACCCATTTTAGATTCTGTAGAATGTGTACTTTCCAAAAATGTATGGGTTTGGGGGGTAAACATATATTTCTGTGTTTTTACCCCACAAAAATGCAGTCAATGTGTTGCTCTTTCATTAGCTGAAGTTACCCACAGGACTATTTGTATGCACTAACTTCATTTTGGGGCCCCTAAATGCCAGTTACTTTGGTAAACCTATGAACAATGGCCACCAAACTGTTCGGAGGAACCCTGGCAATCATATTTAGGGTGCTTTTTCTTGGTGCATAACGATACATGGGTGATATGGTGCTGAGAAGTTGAAGCTTTGAGGCAATTTTCAGATATTTCACCAAAACCGACAATTGTGGGAAAGCCTTGCGACTCAGTAGTTTGGAGCAGAAAGGCATGGGTACCCATTTTAGATTCGGTAGAATGTGTACTTTCCAAAAATATATGGGTTTTGGGGGGTAAACATATATTTCTGTGTTTTTACCCCACAAAAATGCAGTCAATGTGTTGATTTTTCATTAGCTGAAGTTACCCACGGGACTGTTTGTATGCGCTAACTTCATTTTGGGGCCTCTAAATGCCAGATACTTTGGTAAACTTATGAACAATGGCCACCAAAATGTTCAGAGGAACCCTGGCAATCATATTTAGGGTGCTTTTTCTTAGTACGTAATGACACATGGGTGATATGGTGCTGGGAAGTTGAAGCTTTGAGGCAATTTTCAGATATTTCACCAAAACCGACAACTTTGGGAAAGCCTTGCGACTCAGTAGTT